>CAIGQQ010032566.1:11894290-11918550 GCA_903798035.1 Danio albolineatus
TATATATATATATATATATAGCTAGGCATGGGACGTTTTCAAGGTATACCGTGGTTTGGAAAAGTCAAGATTCTAAAACTGCCAAAATATTTTGTAATACCGCTCCTAAGGTATGTGTGAGTTTTTTTTATTTACGTTTTTTTATTTTTTTTAATATTTAAGGACAATAGTATCTCTAGCAGACAAGATATCCAAAGATACCGTTTTAAATTATAAAGAAATTAATGTTTTTGAAACAAATGAAGACAGCAGAAGTCAATGATTCTTTTTTATTATTTAGCCTGACATGTTTACTGCCCCATAATATATTTAAATTTTTTCAAAATAAAATATAAAGTGTTTTTTTACCCAGACAATTAAAAAATATACATTTTAGAGCAGTGATCACAATATCGTCAAACCGTGAAACTGTGATATTTTTATCCAAGGTAATCATACCGTCAGAATCTTATACCGGCCCATGCTTATATATAGCTACAGAATAAATTTAGAAACTGTCTAGAAAATTGTTGATTGGTTTTAAGTTTAAGTTTAAGAACAGGGTTGGGTTTAAGCACAGTGGTTTACATATATATGTCATTTTTTGTGACAGTAAATCAGGGATATGGCAAAAAATAACTATTCTAAAGTTAAAATATTGGCATCATATAGTCTAAAAATGAATGTATACATGTCTGAAAACCTTTTTTATATAAATTATATTATATTTTACATTTTTATATTATTTTTCATATTATTATAATAAAACCTCTTAATGGCAACATGCTTTCTTTAAATTCTAAATAAATATCAGCAGTCAGTACAGTAGATTAAAGAATAGAAAAATGCTTTTTACACAAACAACTATAAATCATAATATATAAAAATAAATAGTAAATAAAATTAAACATTCAAATACATAAAAAGTTGTGTGTTTAAATGTTTATATGACTAGTTATTTTCTTTTTACTTTAAACCTAAACATTTTAGTACACTTAAATTGCGTTTACATCAAGTTATCTAACATTAAGTTCCAACACCAGTAAAACTTGTAAGAGCACATTGGATTGATTCAACCAAAACTGCTATTCCTGATCCTGAATGTCCATTATCTAAGCATCAGGCAAGACCCACAACACAATAAATCCATCAGTCTGACCACTTCATACATCAATATCTTCACGCATGAACTGTCGCCTCATCCAGGTGTTTACAGACTTTCCTTGTGTCAGTGAGCAAGTGATACTGCATCTCTGAACATGCATGAGTCAGAGAAGAGAGAAATAAGGTAGAAATAACTCACTGAATCTCAGTCTGAAGCTCTCTCCATGTCCCGGGTCTGTCGTGGAGGGATGTTTGTGATGAGTTTCTGCAGTCGCTCACAGTAAACGCGCATCTGTGCGCAGGATGAGGCACACGCACAGTAATCTGACCTTCTGAATACAGACCGAACCACCGAGACAGGGGGAGCGATGGATCATACCAAATCAGTTATGATGACACAAATGCAGTGAATTAATGTTTCATTCGACCAGGAGGTCAGTCGTTTTTAATATTTAAAAAAAAAAAAAAAAAGATTTATTGTAAGATTGAATGTTCAGACTGATAAAAATCATTTGATCCCATTAAAATATTTTTTAGGAATAATTTTAAATCTTTATTGTTTGCATTAATCCATTATGTTTTAAACATTTGCCATCAATAATGTAAAATATAATTAAATTTAGTACAATAACTCCAGAATTTGTCAGAATAATTAAGCTGTTTCGTTTTTACAGAAATAGCCTATCTGTTACAGCACAGGTGTCATACTCAGTTCCTGGAGGGCCACAGCTCTGCACAGTTTAGTTCCAAGCCTAATTAAACACACCTGATCCAACCAATTGAGTCTTTAGGCTTGTTTGAAACCTACAGATAAAGCCCTGGTCACACGGCACACCCCATAGACTTACATAGATATGCATGCGAATGCGTCAGACTGGAAACGCAAGCTCGTGCGACAAGTTGTGACTACGGAAGACCAATCGAAGATCAAAACGTGACCTCTATGGACAGAAATTTATAATACAGACCAAATCCTTTTATTATACAGACCACCGCTTGCTTTTTAAACGTCTAATCATCTTGTTTTATCCTGCCACCTTTCACAGCGCCATACGACAGAATTTGGCATGCTCAAACTCTAGTGTGACCGCAGCTTAAGTGTGTTGGAGCAGGGTTGGAACTAAGGGTTGGCAGGGCTGACAGGTCTTAGGACACCCCTGTGTTATGCAACGAACTAAAAATCAATTCCTGGAGGACCACAGCTCTGCACAGTTTAGCTCCAACCCACAGGGGCACCACCAAGGGGTGGCCACGGCTACCCTTGTGTAAACTCTGGCCACCCCAATATGACTTTGCTGTTAATTTAAATATTGATTAAATACTATTTAAATGTAAATGTGAAATATTCCAATCAATCAATCAATAAAATGAAGCCACTAAATTATTGTGGATTGTTGGTGCCACTAACATTGCTGATTCACTGTCACCTTTAATAAACAGGAATGGCAATTTAATATTTACCTTAAGGTACATCAATAGAAGAACCTGAATTTTAATATTTTGGCTCAAAGGGGAATATGGATACATGGAATTATTAGGGTCTGTATAGTGAGTGTGTATGTATATAGTAATGACCTTTGTTCATTTGTGTTTTAATAATTGTATCATTAATCTTCATTAATTTTAGACATGGCATATAATGTTTGCTGTACAAAAAAGTATGTGAAAATAACTGAAAAGTTATTACTATACTGTACATGAAAAGTGTTTTTAAACTAAATATAGATTTTATTTGATTTGCAAATACTTGCTAAATTATTTCAAGGAACAAATTGCAATATTTTAAGAGTAATTAATTAAAAAACACATTATTTCGTTTACCAGAAACAAAAATATAACATTACACTCAATTCATTATTATTATTATTATTTGTGTGTGTGTGTGTGTGTGTGTGTGTGCCACCCCAAGATTTGGTGCGGACTCTTCTGATTTGGCACCACTGCCAACCCGCACCTGCTAAATAGCTGTTTATTGTCTTGATGAGTTGGATCAGGTATGTTTAATTAGGGTTAGAGCAAAACTGTGCAGAGCTGCGGCCCTTCAGGAATCAAGTTTGAGACCTGTGTGTTACAGTGAATGATGATGAAACATCTTTGACTGGTATTTTGATATTGTAAACTGTAAAATATACACTTTATTACTCCATGCATGTAAAATGCTTTAGTAAATGTATTTTCATGCATACATCAAAATGGAAACATCTAAAATTTGATCAATATGTGCTGACACATATTGATCAATTATTCTAAATATAATAATTTACACCAGTTATTTTATTTCACATTTTATTTTGTTAATTTATTTTTAACTGTTCATTTAGTCATCTCTTTAGTTAAGTATAATTCTCATAACGCTGTCTTTTCTGCAAGCATGTTTCAAAGTAAATCGATGAGTCCTTCCTAAAAAAATGAACACTGGGAGACATAAAATAGATAATATTATTAAATAATATTAAATTCAATTCAATTCAGTTTAATTCATGTTTATTTCCATAGTGCTTTTACAGTGTAGATTGTGTCAAAGCATAGAAGTTCTAGTGAAGTCCAGATATCTGAGTTGAAGATCAGTTCAGTTTAAATGAGTGTGTTTTAAATTTCACTGCTTAAAGTCCATATTTAACCAAATATAAGTCAGTATTTCATAAATTTATGCCCATAAATAAACAATCATAGATAATAAATTTCATTAAAAAACAGAAAATTGTGAAGATTGCGGAGAAAGAGTGAAAAGGTTCATTTAAGTTTTTTAGCACTCACTTTTTAAACAAGTTACTGAAAAAAAAAACATGGAGAAACCATTTGACTTCACATAACCACATGTAACTATTACAGTAGAAAGATCCTTTCAGAATTACAAAACACAGCAACATACTGTACACATACTGTACCAAGTCAAAACAATCTGCTGACAGACCTGTGCACTTACTGTACTGTGATGTTCTTAAAAAAACCATGAGTTCTGTTCACCATTCACTGTATATCAAATATATTAAAAATGAATTAATCTGTATACACCGCGAACTGCGGGTTTCATGGAGATGAATGGAACTAGTCAGCATGAATTGTTTCAAGGTTTTTCACCTTTATGCGTTCCCTGTCATGAATATGGCTTTTAGAGTTATATAATTTTTTTGAGGCTGTAATTGAATCGGTTCTGGCCTTATTCAATCCATTCACTGTTCAGAGCTGGGATCGAAGAGAAGATGAAACCGCTTTAAACCGATCTGTTTCTATAACTGAATGCCAGATCTCAATGTTGTTTTATCAAGGTCAGCATTCTTACAGTATGCTGGTACTGAAAGATGCATCATAAAAGATGTGGTGTTTACAAGCTTTAAACATTATTGAATACATTAATCATGCAAATATTCTTTATATTAGCTTTATATAAGTTCTCAAAAAATGTTCTCTTTAAATATGGGAATTATGCATTATTTATATGTTCAGATACAGTACATTTCAAGCTCAGAAATCTGAATATTGCATACAGTCATGTTTCGTTTCTTGGCAGAGAAACAAGGGTTTTTCCATTTCGAGAAAAGATCCTTGAAATAGGCTATTTGACACGATGGCTCAATGGTTAGCACTGTCGCCTCACAAGGAGTGGAGTTTGCATGTTCCCTTGTTGACGTGGGTTTCCTCCGAGTACTTCGGCTTCCCCTAATGTTCAAAGACATGCGCTATAGGTGAATTGACTAAACTAAACTGGCCGTAGTGTGTGTGTGTATGTGTGCGTGTGTGTGTGTGTGTGTGTGTGTGTGTGCGTGTGTGTGAGAGTGTATAGGTGCTGCAGGAAGGGCATCCGCTGCGTTCATTCTGCTGTGGTGACCCCTGATGAATAAAGGGACTAAGGAAGAAAAATTAATGAATGTATGTTACCAAAATTGTTCATACCACTAGCAAATTCTGACAAACTTTTTGTTCAAATGTAAATAATAGCTGATAAATATATTTTTACACATTAATACATTTTCCCCCCCAATGATTTTTTTTGTTTGTCCTGTTATTATCTTATGGGAGAAGCCTGTGTCTATAACAGATGCCCTGACATTTTATCCTACCCATCAGATTATGCTACCAACACTGTATTTGAATGGTTCTGAGATTGGGGTTAGGGATTAGGTAGGTAAGGGCGATATTATTGTTTCGACATTAATTTTCATATTGCACTACTCCATAAAAAATATACACTGGTAGCAGAATCTGATGGGTAGCATATTGCGTCAACAAAATGTGCTACCTATTTTTTGAATGGGAGGAAGGACAATCTGACAATGGTCTCCCAGCTAACAGGGAACGTTCCCAGAACATCCACTAACGTTCTTTAAAAGTTGTAGAAATGTTAACACAGAACGTTACAAATTAAACGTTTTAAGAATGTTCTCATAACATTATTAACGTTCTCATAATGTTGATGAAAAACGTTCTTATAACAAAGTTCTTGGAATGTCTTCAGGACGTTATTTATACTTGAACGTTTTTACAAGGTTCATAAAAAACTTTCTTGTAACAAAGTTCTTGGTTTTGAAAACATTGTAAGGACGTTATGCTGACCATTAAAAAAAGCGTTCTAGCAACATTAAGCAAACTGGACATTTCAACATTCTCGGAACGTTACAGATAACGTTATGAGAACGTTCTCACAACCTAAATTTGTTAGCTGGGCTGTAACCCAGATTACTAAAGAATTATATTTGTACATTTATAAAATAATATGAATGATCAGGGGATAAATCAACATATAAATGTGAATTCAGGGTTGTAAAATGTTCTTTTTAAGAAATAAATTGTTTAAAGATTATAATGTGAAATAATCACGTATTATTGTTTAGCCAATCAGTGATGTGTGGGCAGGATTTGAGCTTGCTGACGCAGTGGGAAAAGATCGCAAGACTGTGGAGGAAGAGAGAGAGAGAGAGAGCTCGATAGAGTTGATGATTTAAACGGTGAAATTAGATAATAACTTTGAAATTAGTTCGAGAAACTTACAAAAAGCTTTCATAGAGAAAGATATCAAGAGGATTCAATCGTTAAATTATCCCTGAGACGATCGATAGGAAATTTGCATCGTTGTGTTGTTGGGGAGTGAATAGATCAGGGATCACCAAACTTGTTCCTGGAGGTCCGGTGTCGTACAGATTTTTTGCTCCAACCCTAATCATACACACCTGAACAAGCTCATCAAGCTTTCACTAGGTATACTTGAAACATCCAGACAGGTGTTTTCAGACAAGTTGGAGCTAAACCCTGCAGGACCTCCAGGACCGAGATTGGTGATCCCGGGAATAGATGGACATGGTCAATTTTTTTCTTTAGTGTTTTTTTATTGAACACTGATTCACATTAATGGCGAGCCAACCCATTCGGACACTAGAAAAGAAACCCAAAAATCCACCCTACTGAACCGGGAGAGTATTTTGATACCTATTATTTTTCCAGCTCAAGGTAAAACAAAGAAAAAAGTTTTTTTTTTCGTTTCTGGATAGAGACTATTCTTGATTTGTTTCCCTGAAAACTTCTAAGAAAAAGACTGATACCAGCGCAATGACACTTGGAAATCAAACTATTTTCAGTTTTTTTTTTAGTTTATGAGGATCACTGAATTTGTTGATTTTGACTAATTTGCTGTCTTGACATCTTCAGTGTATTGATGGAATTTCTATTGAACTTTATTTTGTTTTATTGCATTTGATTTGTTTTGTTTTATAGTGTTAATTTTACTTTAGGGAAAGATCTGCAGATAAACAAAAGAATTATAAATATTCCAAAAATTTGCCTAAATTGTAGTTCTATCATTTTTCAGCAAATGCTCATTACCTCCAGTAGTCAAATCCTAGGCTTCTGATGTCCAGACTGGCTTGATAGTGTAACCTGTTTCAGGTCCAAAAAAATGTCCTGGTTGAATCAAAGTAACTTTAAGTCAGGGATATAATTAATTTTGGGCTTGACTGTATATATTCATTATAATCTACAAACATGCTTGATTAATATTGTATGTCCACAGTTTGAATATTGACAGGTGCTTGAAAAAAGTGTTTTTGCCGCAAGGGTCCCCATGAATGCAGACTGATACGCAAAATTTGATTGTTGCAGTTAACAAAAAATTCACACTGCCTGTTGCAATGTACTGCCATACAAAATTGATTACATTCTCTTTTGTTTCGTTTGTTCCAGATGTCGTTCTCTTGTCCTCAGCTGCTGAAGTCAAAAGAGTGGGTTTCCCAGCAGAAATGAAGACTTGTTACCATATTGATGGATGACGAGTGTCTGCTGCGAGAGCTGGAAATCGTTAGGCAATGGTGGAGACTTGAGGCCTGTGACGGATGCCTCTGATGCCTTCCCATGAACACCCTGGTGGGCTTTCATAAATAAGTCAGAGAGTCAGTGGGGAGACGGAGAGAGATTTGAACCAGGAATGAATTGTGTTCGCATCATCCACACACACACACAAACACGCATGTATGCGCACACACACCCTTACTACATTGACAGTGCATGATTTCTAAACACAGAGCTGCTTTTATTTTTAGCATTATAGATAATATGAAGGCTGTTCTAAACAGTAAAATGCAAAATATATCAAAAATATAATATAAAACAAATTAAATCAAAACATAAATTATATCATAAATTATATGGCAGCATGCTCACCTCATTTTTTATACATTACACTTACCATTTGACCTATTTCTAAACAAAAAAAAATAATCAAAACACTGGTATGGTTCATCAATGCACATATTAATGACTATCAAAAAATATAACACATAAATCTTTATATATTATTATAAGGTTTAAAATAACCTGAATGCAAAACATATAACATTTTTATTAGATACCTTAAAAAAATAAACCTCAAATAAAATAATTGGGAGATTTTCCCCCTTTAATTAAAACTCAGCAGTTTTAACCATTTTACATAAATCTCTTCTAGGTCAAATGGACCTGGATGCACTATGAGGGCTTAAAGAGCCCATATTATGGATTTTTGAAAATGACCTTCCATGCAGTGTGTTACACAGCTCTAAGTAAAGTGAAATGTCCAGCTAAGGCTTAAATCTGAAAGTGCAAAGTGTTTAAAACGATTGATTCATATATAAAAGAGTCGACTCATTGTTGTTTAAATGAATCGTTATTAGAACGAGTCTTTAGCCGTTTCGGTTTGACGTCAACGCGAAACATAATAGTTGCGCGCGCAGACCCCGGTAAAATTTGAACTGCCCGGCCCCGCCCACAGACAGGAAGGAAAAGTGGAAGACAACAAGCACTGTATTGCAGTAAGTGTTGTAGCATAACCGGCTAGAATAACCGCATAACCAGCGGGACAGCAGTGACGTGTGATCTGAGTAATATCTAAGCAAATCTTTATACTGTTTGATGGCAGTATGAAGATTTAGAGAGAAGTTATTGACAGCTTTTGGTTTTCGCGTTCTGCTCTTTGTAGACGGTCCCTAAGGACTGGTCTCTCTGCCGGCTGCGCACAGAGTTTAATATCATGCGTCCAGCGCGTAGGCAAAGCTCATTTTTAGGAAAATAAGGTTGTAGGTGATTGTATACATTGCGACGGTTGAAAAGAGGTGCTGTTTGTGTAGGAACAATGTTTCGGTCATGAGTTATTGATTCGGAAAACACGACTGCTGCTACTTTTACTGAACTTATCAGCATTCCGGTTAAATCATGACCCGCAGACGCTATGCTCTGAAGTGCGAGAGAAAAGCTGTGTTCGCGTCATCTCTCTGAAGAGAGCTACTCAAATCTACCAGCTTACGACGCGGGATTTGTGGCACGGTTGTTGTTAAAAGATGGATCAATACCCAGTTTATTTGGACCTGCGTGTTCTTCCAGTCGTGTTGACCGTAACAAGGTAAATATGGATGTAGTTGTCTGTATTGTGTTTTCTCCGTGCAGCATGTAGCGGTAGCCATTTAGCTTACTGCCGAATGAAACTATTTGTTGGCTTACAATAGTCCATGAAGTGTTCATTATTACTGAATGTTTGTTGTTATGATGAAGAATTTAGCAATGCGCTGTTGTACAAAAGCAGTAATTTGTTTTCAATATGTTTTGGTATTGGGACGTAACGTGGTGGACGTGACGTGGTGACGTGACGTGGTAGCGTCACGGAAAGGAGGTGCTTGGGGAAAAAGACTCGCTCAGACGATTCATATGGGAGTCGGTGGGAAAATGAGGTAAAAATAAATAGATATTATAAGACATCGAAAGTGTTTTTTAACCTTGCATACATATCATCCTGTTGTTTGGGACTTCAAAAAGTGAAATTTAACCGTTCTCAACCCACCATATGGGCTCTTTAAAGAAACATGTGTTTGGGTGTTAGAGCATTTATTATAATCCATGGAATTATTTCCACAATTTGACAACCCTTTGGCAATGAAAGATATGGATGTTAAAGTTTCTTTTATAGCCACAGCCATATCACCCTACAGCCCAAGACTGATTACTCACTGAAGCAGGGCTGAGCCTGGTCAGTCTGAATGGAAGACCACATGGGAAAACTAGGTTGCTATTGGAAGTGGTGTTAGTGAGGCCAGTAGGGGTGCTCAACCTGCGATATGTGTGAGTTCTAATGCTCCAGTAAAAGTGAAGGGGACACTATACTGTCAGTGGGTTCCGTCTTTCGAATAAGATGATAAGCCAAGGTCCAGACTCGCTGTGGTCATTTAAAATCCCATGTCGCTTCCACACTTTGGCAATGAAAGATAGGGATGTTTAAGGTACTTCCATAGATAATAATAAACAGGTTTAACAGTTTTTTTTAAGTTTAATTCTTAAAAATCTTTTAGGACAAAAATAATTAATAAAAATGACATTAATTCAAAGTGTTTATTTCTGTAATTAAAAATATCCACAAAATAGTCCACATTGATTTTAATAGCCTGTTTGCTTCAGCAAAATTATATGTTATACTGTATAATATCTAGATAATATCTAATAGATATAATATCTAGTAGATCTATCGTTCCGTCTACCAAAGAGGAATTCGCAAATAACTTGCCTAATCTTTCTTTATTTCGAAATGCACCTGCAAATGCAAATGACCTCGATGTAATAACTAGCAGCATGGATGCCATCTTTACTAGCACACTAAATACTGTGGCACCCATCAAATTAAAAAAGACTAGAGAAGATAAAACTACATCATGGTATAACAGTCATACGCGCGCTCTCAAAACAGCAACCCGTGCCTTGGAACGTAAATGGAAAAAAACTAATTTAGAGGTCTTTAGAATTGCGTACAAAGACAGTATGTCCAGCTATAGGAGGGCCCTCAAATCCGCCAGGGCTGAGCACCTCCGTAAACTGATAGAAAATAACCATAACAATCCTAGATTTCTATTTAACACCATTGCTAAATTAACAAACAATCGGTCATCGCTGGAACAAAATATCACACCGCAAATGAGTAGCGAAGACTTTATGAATTTTTTCAGTGATAAAATAGAAGGCTTTAGACAAAAAATAGATGTTAAAATCTCTGTACAGCCTTATACTTCAGATCCAGTAAACATTCCACTGAACCAAATTAGCCTACAGTGCTTCGAGAACATAGAACAGGAAGACCTAGACAAAATTATAAATAGTTCTAAACCAGCTACGAGTATGCTAGACCCAATTCCAACAAAATTACTGAAAGAATTGCTACCTGTAATAGGAGAACCTCTTCTTAACGTTATCAACTCTTCTTTATCATTAGGACATGTTCCAAACTCTTTCAAGCTCGCTGTTATTAAGCCTATTATTAAGAAACCACAACTGGACCCCTGCAACTTAGCTAATTATAGGCCTATTTCAAATCTTCCATTTATGTCTAAAATACTAGAAAAAGTTGTTTCTGCCCAATTATGCTCCTTTCTGCAGATGAACAATGCTTTTGAGGTGTTCCAGTCAGGTTTCAGGCCTCATCACAGTACAGAAACCGCATTAGTGAAAATAACCAACGATTTACTATTAGCTGCTGACCAAGGGTGCATCTCGCTGTTAGTCCTGCTAGATCTTAGTGCCGCATTTGACACAATTGACCACAACATCCTCATAAATCGCTTAAACTCTACAGGTGTCCAGGGAACGGCTTTACAATGGTTCAAGTCATACTTAACTAATCGTTACCAGTTTGTGAATATTAATGGACAACCTTCACAAGTCAGCCCAGTTAAGTATGGGGTGCCTCAAGGATCAGTTTTAGGACCTTTGTTGTTTACAATTTACATGCTGCCCCTGGGAGACATTATTAGAAGACACGGTATCAGCTTTCACTGTTATGCTGATGATACTCAATTATATATTTCTACTAAACCTGACGAGACGTCTAAACTATCAAAACTAACTGAGTGTATTAAAGATGTTAAAAACTGGATGACCAACAACTTCCTTCTCTTAAACTCAGACAAAACTGAACTATTACTTATAGGACCTAAATCCTGTACACAGCAGATCGCACAACTCGACCTGCAACTAGAGGGATGCAGAGTTAGCATTAGCTCTACTGTTAAAGATCTGGGTGTCATATTAGACAGCAATTTAACTTTTGAAAGCCACATCTCCCATATCACAAAAACTGCATTCTTTCATCTGAGAAATATTGCTAAGCTACGAAGTATGCTATCCATCTCAGATGCAGAAAAGTTAGTTCATGCTTTTATGACTTCCAGGCTGGATTACTGTAATGCTCTGCTCGCTGGTTGCCCAGCCTCCTCTATTAACAAACTTCAGCTAGTACAAAATGCAGCCGCCAGAGTTCTTACCAGGTCTAGAAAATATGATCATATCACCCCAATTTTATCCTCGTTACACTGGCTGCCTGTTAAGTTTCGTATTGAGTTCAAAATATTACTTCTTACATATAAAGCATTAAATAATCTAGCTCCTGTTTATCTAACCAACCTTCTGTCTCGCTACAATCCAACCCGCTCTCTAAGATCTCAAAACTCAGGGCTTCTAGTAGTACCCAGAATAGCAAAATCAAATAAAGGGGGTCGAGCCTTCTCATTTATGGCTCCTAAACTCTGGAATAGCCTTCCTGACAATGTCCGGGGCTCAGACTCACTCTCTCAGTTCAAAACTAGATTAAAGACCTATCTTTTTAGTAAAGCATACACTCAATACATCACTTAGCGGTATGATGCACGAATGTGCTCCACGCATCCCCTTTATATACACTATGAACTGCAGCTACGCTAATTATTTTCTTTGTTTTCTTTTCCAACTGGGGATACTCTTCCCGAGGCCCCCAGAGACTATGCAGCGCCACGGATGCGATCCAAGACCCGTGACGAGACGATCCCAAGGCTCCTTAACCCTGGACCAGGCTGCTACTCCTAAGCAGCTGCTTGGCGGAGTAGCAAGCAAGAGACGGATTCCCGTGACCCTCCAAGGACAAACGAGCCTTGAGTTCTCCAGCCTCCAGCGACTAGACTGCAGCTAGAGCTGCGCATCGATGGATTATTCTTCAGTGTTTGGACTCTAAGTAGTGAATATTAAACAACACTGAACTGAACTGAACTCAGCTATATACTAGCTAATAATTTACTAGCTAATAACTAAACTGACATTTTCAATTTACTATAACCTTCTATGTGAAGCTGCTTTGACACAATCCACATTGTAAAAGCGCTATACAAATAAAGGTGAATTGAATTGAATTGAATAATTGCAGGTTAACTACATTTATATACTGTATAATAACTTTAAAGGATAAAGTTAATAGTATTTACTGTAGTTATTAGTTAATTAGTTAAAGGGGTGGCACAGTGGCTCAGTGGTTAGCACGATTGCCTCACAGCAAGCCTCGACTGGGTCAGTTGGCATTTCTGTTAGAAGTTTGCATGTTTTCTCTATGTTCGCGTGGGTTTCCTCCGGGTGCTCCGGTTTCCCCCACAAGTCCAAAGATATGCTGTACAGGTGAATTGGGTAAGCTAAATTGTCCATAGTGTATGTGTGTGAAGGAGTGTGTATGGATGTTTCCCAGTGATGGGTTGCAGCTGTGCATCCGCTGCGTAAAACATATTAGTTGGTGGTTCATTCCGCTGTGGCGACCCCAGATTAATAAAGAGACTAAGTGAAAAAGAAAATTATCATATTTCTTAATGGTACTTTTTAAAATGCCAATATGTTTTTTAAATTTAGTCATATTGCATAACTTTCCCTCATTTAAAATGACCTAAAATTGAGACATGCAGAAAGTGAGATCGATTTGCCCTCTTTCTGGAAAACGTTTAAATAAGCATTTGTACCGAATTCACGGAAGTTCACCTGCAAACACACACCTGTTCATTTTGATAATAGATGTAACACGTCTCTGTAGGCGAGAATCACTCATCAAAATTCACCTCACGGGGACTGAAGTGTTTTATCTGCTTCAGGGAACACATAAACAATGTGAAAATTGCTGGAAAAAAGTGTACAAAAACAACCTCAGTGTTAGCAATCTCCAGGAAATGTACATTTTCTCTTAGCAAACTGTTATCACATTCATGAGGATCCTGACATTTGTGAATACGTTGCCTTTTCTGATGCAAATAGCGACTTTTCTTGCTTCCTTCCCTAATATGTGGCTCGTGTGTCTGCTTCTGTATCTGACCGACATGTGAAAGAGTTCAGCAAGCATCTGACGGTCTGTGCTGAAGGTCATCGGCTCCTGCGGCTGCGGCTGAATCCTGCTGTTCTGCTGTCAGTCTTTCATTCAGATAATGATGACCTCTTAGACATCAGCGTGTGTAGATAAAAGAAGATAAAGAGCCTGGAGCTTTGTTGCCAACCTTTAAGGAGCTGTACACATATTACAATTTTTTTATTTTTAATTCAGGGTCCTCTTTAAAAAGCTGTAGTTGTGGTTCTTGTTTCTGATTGGTGTTGTAAACTCCATTAGAAAAATACATCTGTGACCTGTTTTAATTCCAGGATCCAAAACCAAAAGATTAACCCGAAAACATTTTATGGAGTGTTGAATGGTGTTGTGTTTAGAACAGTGGAGTCACGATCACCAGCAATCTAGCAGTTGCAGATTGCTGAATAACTACAAATCTGCCACTATAGACTACAAATCCCACCATGCACTCACACACACACCAGTTCTTTCCTTGATTGCAGACATAGACTCTAAAAAAGATAACGCCCAACAAAGCCCACACTTTACTGAATAAATAGTGATCCATCAGATCCTGTAGGTCAAAAAGTATAGTTTACTGCTGAACAACTAATTTGATCAGGATAAAATAACACAGAAATCGAACATTGATGCTTCAATCTTCTCCCGAAGCTCAGACGGTTCGCTTAGAGAAGCTAAATTACTGGCTTAAAACATACTCTTTACAAAAACGAACATCTGAACCTATATCAGCTTGATAACCAGTGCCTTATTTGACCAAAACCATCTTTTGGGAAATTTTATTGCAAGTGTAATTCATTTTATTATTTGGACTTAAGTCTCATTTGTTAACATGGATGAGGTGAGGTTTATAACTTGTACTGCAGCCAGCCCCAGGGGCGATCTAACAGCCGAGAGCGTCCCTCAAAAGGTGGTGTGAGGCACTATTCATCAAATAAACAGATCGGACAGACTTCATAGGTGTAGTCATTCATTGCTGTATAGTTGATGACCATAGTCTATGGGCTATTGTTGTTGGTATTCTGCTCATATGCACTCTCAGAAATAAAGGAATAAACAAAATTTGTCACTGGGGTACATTTTTGTCCCTATCAGGTCCTTAAAGGTACATATCAGTACTTAAAATGTAAAATGTGTACCTCTGAGTTACTTAAAGGTATAAAAGAGAACGTTAAAAGTCACAAAAGTCCACCCTAAAGGTACTAATGTCCACCTGTTCGGTACCGCCCCAGTGACAGATTTTGTACCTTTGTGTATAAATCAGTGGTGAAAAGTAACAAATTACAAATACTCAAACTCAAACAGGAGTGGTAATTTACGAAGTAGTTTTAAAAATGTATACTTTTACTTTCCCTTGAGTATGGTTTCGGTACTTTTACTCCACTACTTTCCTTCAACCTGCAGTGACTATTATTTTTTTTTTCGTGTGGATTAGAAAAATCAGTCCTGGGATTCCTGTACAATCAAATTGCACATATAAGGTAAATCCCATCATTATGAACTACCTCAAGATACAGGCGATAATGCAGCAAACTGTTTTGAAGCATTAAAAATGTCCAAGAAGATGTCCAAAATCTTTACACACTTTGACCCAGAGTCTGTTAAATACATGTCACTGATAAGATGACGGATGTTTACTGTATGATGACCAAAATGGCCTTAAACACCCAACAGATTGTCGTTGTACGCCAACGTGGTGGGAGGAAATGAAAATCAGGTTGACGTCAGAACCCAACATCAGGCCGATGTCAATGTCCAACGTCCAACCTAAAACCAACCAAATATCAACATCTGATGATGTTACAGCTTGACGTTGTGTGGACGTTACAAATATGACGTCTATCAGACATTAATTTGACGTTGGTTTGAGATGTTTTCTCCACGTTAGATTTGGTCACTTTTTAACACAACCTAAAAGCAACCAAATATCAATGTCATTTGATGCCGTTTATTGGAGGTCAAAATAACACTGTTCTTAGACGCTGGCTAGACATTGAATTTTGGTTGCCTGACATCACAACCTAAATCTAACCTAATATTAAAACGTCTTATGATGTTGTGTGCCTGCTGGGCAATAACTAGATACACTACAGAATGTTACGTTTACACACAACCACAAATTACATGTAAACCCATGAGCTTTTTACAGCATAATACTCGCTACTCACTACACTTGAGTACTTTTGAAAGGTATACTTTTTATTCATACTTTGAGTAATATTTACAACCGATACTTTTACATGCATTTTTAGGCAAGTAATGGTACTTTTACTTAAGTATAATTTTTTCAGTACTCTTTCCATCACTGGTATAAATATACAGCTCAATCCTTCTGAAGACATTAAGCTGGAAAACAATTTTACACAAGAACAATCACAGATCTTCCATAGATGATTTTGCACCTCACAATCTCATGCAGCATTTGTGTAGTTCAGTCGCTGACGGATTCAAATCTGATAGACGAATTATTCGCATCTGATAAACGAATTAAAGGACATATGATGTAGCGCTTTGAAGTTTTTCATTACAGTATATTTGAACAGAGTATTTGAGATGGCAAAGTCAATATTGAGCAGAAAAGCACCCAAGCCGTTGGATAGACACGTTAAGTGTAGAATTAATATTGTCAGGAAATCAGGTGGGTGAGATATGAGCACCTGCCGTTTGCTTTGAGTGCCCAGCTGAGGCCAGCGATGCCCATCACAGATAAAAGTCCCACACCGCCGATACGGTTTCCTGTGAAGCCGGCATATCTGATCAGCAGATACTGCAAAATGGGAAATGGGTTTTCATGAGCGCTTATGTTATCTCAATTACAGCTACATCTCACGCCGCTGCTGGAAAACATGTGCTGAAATTCAGAGCTTTGACTTTAGATTAGGGTGTTACTGAGAATAAATCATTCTCTATGTATAACATTTCTTCAGGTCTAGAAATGAAATTGGGACGTTGGTGGAAAGGAAATTGTATTTTAATTTTCAAAACCACTGTAAGTCATGCAAGATTAAGTTACCTTTTAATCTATAGTAGAACATGAAAAAAAGATTTTTAGTTGAGATTTTCAACCCAGGTTCATTATCGATACATACCTGTTTAGCGTTTACATTTCTGCATTTCTCTCACAAGTGCCCTTCACGCCTCATCAAGTAAATCCACCAGAGGCCGCTGTCGACCAAATGACTGAATCTCTGACTGATCGACTGACCTATCCCTCCACCCACGCCCTTCTCAAAACCCTAGCTGCGTCCCAAATGACACACTATACACTATGCACTTATACACTCAACAGTATATATATGTAGGTAGTGCTGTCCTAAATGGAGGACTAATGGGTTTTTTACTAAGCGGAAGTACAAACCGTCTCCCTGATGACGTTTGACGGTTGCCAAATTAGTGAAATAAATGACCAAAGTACCAAATAATAGCTGTCATGAGTATAACCACATTTACCATCGGGAGGCGCTATAATCACTTTCATTGGAGAATACTGTTTTCTCAATCCAAAATAAATAAAGTTATCCAACATGTGCGCCTGATAGCTCCTTCCATTATGTGCGCAAAGCTGCGGTCATTGAGTGCATGAAGTGTCCATCATTACACTCTTTATTTTACCAGTGGCATGAGTGCATAGACTTTTCAGTGTGAACACACTACTTACACTATTTATAGTACAAAATGGCATAGAATAGTACATAAGGATGCGATTTAGGACGCACCTCCTATTTACAGTGTTTTCAAAATCATCGATTAACCCGTCCACCGTCTTCCCACGCCTAATTTTTTTTTGACTACATTTTCAAATGTTACAGGAACCGTTCAACTCCTCTCTGCGTCTCAGGTCCATGTCCATGGCGAGCTACTGTGCAAACTGGTAACTGCGGTAAAGCTGTCCACATGGAGGTAAGCAGTCAACTGGTAGCACGAATTCAGCCATACATAACTCTGACAACATAAGTTTTGCTCTCCAGAAATGTATGGGTACGTTTTCCTGTGATTTACAAAAACTGAAAGCTATACCAGCACATTGAGAGGCTAAACAGATATATGCCAACAAAACAAAATTAATACTTACGGCAATTACAGTACTGTTTGTTGAAGCTGTGAATTAAATGTTGTAAATAATCTTCAGTATTATCTTCAGTTTCACTGACATTAGATTGTTTCTCTTTTTAATACCTCAATTTACCATCAGGAACTGTGGGTATTAACCCAGAAGGCACACATAAGATGTCATAAGATGTTAATGTTGGATTAGATTTAGGTCGTGAAGTCAGGTGACCAAAATTTAATGTCTAGCAGCGTCTAAGGACAACGCTATTTTGTCGTCCAATAATGATGTCAAATGACGTTGATATTTGATTGATTTTAAGTTGTGCTGAAAAGTAATAAAAATCCAAAGTCGAGCCAACATCTTAAACCAACGCCATATTGACATCAAATACTGACATTTATCCATGAGGGATAGCAACCAAAATCCAACATCTGATAGATGTCATGGTAACGTCTACAAAACGTCAAGCTGTAACATCATTAGACGTTGATATTTGGTTGGACGTTGGATATTGATGTCATTGGGTTCTGACGTCAACCCAGTTTTCATTTCTAAGCAAAATGCAACGTCCCCATGACTTTGGGGTACAACGTCAATCTGACGTCATGTTGACGTCTTGTGCCTGCTGAGAATTTTAATTTGACTGTGTGTGCTCTTTTTTTATCATCTTTAAAGTGTCAGTAGTGATTGATTTGTATTATATGAATCACCAATATCATAATTTTAGATGAAAAATATTCTTACTAAAGGAGATAGATCACCCAAAAATGAAAGTTCTGTCACTGTTTACTCCATGACTTGTTTCAAACAGTGTGATTTTTTTGTTCTGCTCAACACAAAAAAAGTCATTTAAAAAAAATCTTTGAAACCTGCAACCATTGACTTCCATAGTATTTGTTTTCCTACCATTGATGTCAATAGTTACAGGCTGCAAACATTCTTCACAAAACCTTCTTTTGTGTTCAACAGAAATAAAAGAGTAATATACTGTACAATTAGTATGAAATCCATTCACCGCAGCAGAGCTTCGTGCAGTGAGAAACAATACTGCATGTATCTGGGAAGAGTAACTAGAGAAAAAACATCCTAGAATTATAGCTGACGGCTGAAGACGGTGGATATGTCAAGAAGATGGTCCACTGTTGAGGTTTAACAGAGGAGATGTTCAGTTTTACCGTGAGGAGTCAAAGGTCACATGCTGGATGAATGAAACAAGCATCTTCATTGATCTGATTTGTGGACAACAAGCAAGAAAAAAAGTAAGATTACTGTAGGGTACACCCATAAAACATTTGAGTCACCAAAGCAGAATGAACCTCCAACTATACTGACATATGTTTATATGCAGCCTATATCATTACATCATATCCATCACAGGCTCATTCTGAAAACGTAGTCCAATGTACGTTTCTGTAGACCGCACATTTTGTGGTCGGAGGTAACTGCATTTCATTTTTTAAACAGAAGCTACGGGGCGGTATGACGGCGTTCCTTTCCGCGCTTACCAGCTGAGTCCGGGGTTTGAGTCCGGTAAAGAGCAGTTCCAGAATGCAGGTAAGACAAAAACAGAATCAAAAAAATTAAATAAACCAGAAAATAACAGGGTGAGAATGTGGTAAAATGTGAAAACGTGGTAAAAATGAGAGTTTTTTCGAAAATTGTTGGTTGGGTTTAGGGAAGTGTGTGGGTGGGTCAATCGATAAAATTGTTGGTTGGGTTTAGGGAAGTGTGTGGGTGGGTCAATCGATAAAATTGTTGGTTGGGTTTAGGGAAGTGTGTGGGTGGGTCAATCGATAAAATTTTGGTTGGGTTTAGGGAGGGAGGAGGGTGGGTCAGTCGATTGATCGGTCAGTCAGTCAATCATTCAGTCAGTCAAGAGTCAGTCAACAGCGGCCTCTCGTGGGTTTACGCGAGAACAGCAGGCGCGAATGGCACAAAAAACATACACAGTGGCCTTTTATGGATTCGTGAAAACAAAAAGTGCAAAATACGTACCTCCCAGGACATATTTCGCGGCCTCCAGAAACTTAATTGGGACTACATTTTCAGAAGGAGCCTGGGTTGATCAAATCAATTCATGTTTATTTCTATTGCGCATTTACAATTTAGATTGTGTCAAAGAAGCTTAACATAGAAGTTCTAGTCAATTTAACCTGCATCCGTCCAGTTTTCAGAGTTTAAGTTCAGTTTAGTTCAATTCAGTGTGGTTTAGTTTTCACTTCTGAAAATCCAAACACTGAAGAGCAAATCCACCGACATACAGCTCCACAAGTCCCAACCAAGCAAGCCAGTGGTGAGGAACTTCACCAATTGACGAAGTGAAGGAAAAACAAACAAAAAAACCTTGAGAGAAACCAGGCTCAGCTGGTCAAGACCATTTCTCCTCTGGCCAAACTTCTTGTGCAGAGCTGCAGTCTATGCGCCGGAGGCTGGAGAGTGCTGGACGTCCATCGTGGAGAACTGCAGGTGTGAGTAGGTCACCGGCAGGAGTTCAGGCTGGCCCACAGGATCAATGCGGAGACTCGTTTGTCACTGTGGTCTTTCAGGAATCAGTCTCATGCTTTCTGCTCCTTCATGACCACCAGAGCATCAGCTCAGGATACAGCCTGATCCAGGATTATGGATACCTTGGCATCATTTCTTCACAGGTCTTGGGTTGCATCAATGCTGCTGCATAATCTCTAGGGGCCTCGGGATGAGTATCCCCAGGTGGAAATAGAGAATAAAGAAAACAACTAGCATAGCTGCTGTTCATAGTGTGTTTAAACGAGATATCTCTAATTAATCAGTTGAGAAAAACTATTGCATTCATTGAATGCTGTATCTGAAACCAGGGATCAGTCCTCCTTACCACTGAAAGCATGAGGGAATTTCCTCTCCGACCTATTTCTCAGAGTCTGATCTACTATCTGTGTCCATTTTTGATCCCCACTCAAGCAAACCAACAGCAAATGACAGACATGAACATAAGCAGCCAAGAACATCCAAAATCCCCAAATGTGGCATTTGATGTTTCTTTACTTAGATTTTATCAACTGAGTGCAATGACATATGAAACTATCAACAGATGTTTTTTTTTTCCCACTAAGCATAATAACTATAAACACTATTAGAAAAACAGTGAATCCAGCTTGTGTAATCAATCTATTATGACAGTGAATAGCACTGTCAGTGTAGTGGAATGAAAATGACACTAATTATTTTCCCCCAGCATTTTCAAAGGAGGCAACACAAAGACACACGAAACTATGGATATCTGAAGTAGGCTACTTTTATTTTTAGACGTCAATTTGCAAGCCTAACATTGCTGAAATTTTTGTATTTTTATCCCTCACAATATGACAATTGTGTGTTGTGCTGGTGACTCTAATGGCATTGTTCTGCCCTTTGTAAAAGCCAAGGTAAAAGCACACCCTGACCCAGTAGAGAACATATAGGCAAACAGTCATTTTTCATTATTTGGCACACAAAAAGTTTTTTGTAATGTGCTTTATTACATGTTTTATATCCACATGACACAACAGGATTCCAGTGACATGCAATTTTGCTGTCCACAACAAACGCGACACGACAGAAAAAAATTACATAGGCTGCCAGAGCCATACAGAAGCACATAATAGGTCACTGCACATGAAATGGTAAGATTTAATATCTAATTAATACACATCAAACCTCTTTAACATTACAACAACTTTAAAAGTTGGCTACAGTACATGCTGAGTGGCTTATGTAGAGTATGTAAGTTTGCTAGTTATTTTATTTTCAACATCTGAGGTAAACGATCTGCTACTGCTTTCAGTATAGCAATAATGTCGTGTAAAATGGTATACAAACTCATACTGGTAATGTTTAACACTGAATAAAGGACAAAATCCACACTTGAGGTGATCATTGTTATTGTAGTTATGCTGTTGTTTAGACATGATGTTGCAGAAATAGAGAGGGGCAGATTAAGTGGGGCCCCATTGTTCCTACAGTAATATGCACCCTTCATATTTATATTTATCCATTCATTCCTTTTCTTTTTGGCTTAGTCCCTTTATTATTCTGGGGTCGCCACAGCGCCATATGCTTATCTAGCATATGTTTTACACAGCGGATACCCTTCCAGCTGCAACCCATCACTTTGAAACATCCACACACTCTCATTCACACACATACACTACGGACAATTTAGCCTACCCGATTCACCTATGCCATCCCCACACAGAAATGCCAACTGATTCAGCCTAGGCTCAAACCAGCGACCTTCTTGTTGTGAGGCGATCGTGCTACCCACTACGCCACCATGGCGCCTTTTTTATTTATTCAATTATTTATTTATTAGTTTGTTTATTTAGCTGCCTTTTTCATATATCACTTAGTCTTATTTTCTCCATTTTTCTCCTAATGCAATCGTTACATTTATTATTATTTTATATTAATTATTTGTTTGCTTAAAATGAATTTATAGCTAAAAAAATTTAATAATCTATTTGTTTTTAAAACTAAATCTTCATCTGATTTGAATGCTGGACTGATCCATGATTGGGGATGGGGGGACAAATTCGCACAGATTTAATAATCATGGTAAAATTGTATTTGTTCAACACTCACCAAACAATACATGTTACAAAATGACATCATATATTAATTACAAAAACTTCTAGCTATTTATTGGAGGCCCTCAGATTTCCTGGGGACCTGGAAAAAGAAACTGTTTCTAAAAAAAAGGGTGTCAGTATCGTGGATATGGACATAATCTCCATTTAATATGGAAAAGATAGTCTCCCTTTTTAAGCATGACTGATATAGCCTACAACATATCTCAGCAGGCACAGGACATCAACATGATGTCAGATTGACGTTGTACCCCAATGTCAAGGGAACATTTAGTTTGGAAATGAAAATCGTGTTGACGTCAGAACCCAACGTCAGGCTGATGTCAAAGTCCAACCTAAAATCAACCAAATGTCAATATCTAATGATGTTACAGCTTGACATGGATGTTACCACTATGATGTCTATCAGACGTTGGATTTTGGTTGCCATACCTGATGAATAAACGTTAGTGCTATTGTCTTAATCACAAATATCAAGTCATTTGACGTCATTATTGGACATTAAAATAACGCTGTCCTTAGATGCTGGATAGGCATTGAATTTATTTTGGTCACCTGATGTCATTACCTAAATCAAACCTAATATTAACGTCTTATGACGTTGTGTACTTACTGGGAGGACACATGGTGGAAGCTTTGTGTGTAAACATCTTGCGGGCACCACTTTTTATACAGTTTACCACTTAAGATGACGACAAACAGGAAAACCAGTTTGATATACAGCATACTGTATTACACCTACAGTGCTGTGTAGCCCTACATGTGTTTACCCATCTTACATCATATACTGTAGGCCTACGTCAGTCGTGCATAAAACACATTAGGTTTCCTTCAGTTACAAAAACACATTGATCTGCTTTATAAAATGCGTTAACACCCTGGTGGTGCACGGGTTGGTTTGAGAACAGGTTTGTATAGACCATTTTAATGTTGTGATGTCATTTGCCCATGAACAGTTCCTGCTTGTTATCAAACTATTTCATAACTGTAGCGAGAGGCAATTCAATCACAACTTAGTGTTAAAACAGCTATCAAAACATTATTTGTCAATATGTGGCTCTGTTTGGATTCTCAGAAGCTACAGAAATTTAAAATGCAAAACTGTAAATACGTTGGGACCATTGTTTTTGTTTACATCCCTCAAAATGATCTATACTTTTGAAAGCTTCATTAAAGCTACTATCCAACACCATTACACAGCATGGATGAGCCAGGATAAAATTCAAAACTACTACGACTGTGTTTTGTACACGTCACGTCAGACAAAACAAAGTCATATACAGGTAAATTTCATTTTCTAGGCTAAACTATTCCTTTAACAATAGGCTACACATATTTTTAATTTTCTAGTCAGTATTTTCCCAGCTAATTATGGAAAATTAAAGTGCAAGGCCAAATTTGCCCTACAAAATGTATCATGTTATTTTGTGTCATATATTGTTTTTTTATATATTGTTTTTTTAATGTATCATGTTATTTTGTGTCATATATTGTTTTTTTATTTCAAAGCAAATATTCGAGTGTTTGCTTTTTTAAAAAGTCTGACATTTACTTGCAACCTCATGCTAATGCAAATTCAACTCAACACGAGCCAAGACCTTTCAAATATTTTATTTATGAGAATATGCAAATGTTGCATTGGCTATAGAAATATTACCTCTGCGTCAGTATGCAGACAGTCTCTTATACCCACATGATGTGTGTCTAGCCTTCCAGAGTTTATGCCCTTTAAATGGTTCATTAAAAATGCAACGTCTTCCTCCCAGATCTGGTAAGATTTCTGTGGAAGAGACTGGATATCGGTTCTTCTTTCTGAAATGTTTGACAGTTTGTCTGACAGCTGCTGTACTGAAGTTGAGAAAAAAATATATCAAATATATATGATACATTATACATACAT
>CAIGQQ010032566.1:11928550-11943548 GCA_903798035.1 Danio albolineatus
ATTTTCAGTAATATTTTACTCGGTACATGTTCAGTAACGCGTGCGTTACAACCAACTTTTCGCCGCAAGACATTAACAAATAAAAATAGCGCAGTTCTATTTCCTGTTCGTGGTTAGAGAATATACGCGCGGCGTGTGTTGTCATTCATCTCCCTCTGGCTATTGGGACTTTTTACTTTGAACGCGGAGTGATTTCAGCCTGTGAGCTAGAGGTCCGAGGCTATTGACTCAGCCCCGTGCGCAGTTATGTTAAGCCCTAACACACAGCGGAAAAGCGGCAACTTGATGAAAATGGCAGAAGACAGTACATTCGCGAGATGGACGTAAGTGCATATGGTGTTATTTTTACTGACAAACGTATTCATGTAATACGAGCGAGCGAACGCGCCGGTTACGTTTCCTCTGTTCGTGGACAAAACTCACGTGCGCTCAAAACACTGGCTGCTACGTCAGATGATGCAGACTCACAAGTTGTGCCTTAATTGTGTTTCCTCCTCTTTTTGTGCTTTTGCTCTCCAGAGATTTTATTATCTTATACTATATATCCAGAGATATTTCTACACTATTTACCTACAGGTTGAGGTAAATTCTAAAATAAATACTAGTGTTTTTAAGTGTTAGGTATTCTACCTATGTTTTAGGCTAGTATAATTTAAAACTTGTTAATAAATGCTTCAGCCATCTGTAGTATTAAGAATAGTGAACTGATCAAATGAAATACAACGTGTAGTCTTAGTACAGTAAAGTGTGGTGAATTGTAGAATAGTATACACTATGTTAAAAAAAAATAAATAAATAAAACTACAGCACTGGGTAATTTGTTTATATTTCACTTGTTGTGTTACCGTAGCAACTATAGTATTACCACAACAGATTCATTGAAGTACTTTACTATAGTATTGTTCAAAACACTGTACATGCCAATAGATGTGTTCAGGGGCCCTGTGGAACAGCTTTTCCTCAAAATGAGGAGGATGACGAGGAAAATGTTCTCCAAAATCTCATCAACAATGTGGAAGACCACATTTTATTTATTTAAAGAGTAAATAGTACAGTAGGCTATAATACCTAATTAAGTTTTCCCCTATATTCTATTAGTAACATTTCTGCTTGCGTTAGTTATATTTTTGTTTAAATGTTTTTTATTTGATTAGTATAGTGCACATTTTGGCTGTTTAATAAATGTTTTTTAAAATAAAATGTATTCTTTACACTCAACGTCTATTCTCTGTGTCTTAAGTGCTGGAAATATCTCATCATATAACACACAGCCAAAAATGTTTTGGTTTATTAGATAAAACATTTATATGTAAGTCTATTTTCAGAATCAGTTTTATTGCCAAATGTGCTTCACACACAAGGAATTGCTTTGGCTACAGAAGCTTCCAGTGTACATAAAGTGACAAGTGACAACACAGAATAAATATAAAAAAAAGACGATAGACATTAAACAGAGATGCAGTCAAACCAATAAGATCTGGATGTTGAAATGTATGTACAGATTTGTTATAAATATACAGGTTATAAGGTGCTGTGTACAAATGCGTAAGAAGTATTGCATTGTATATTGTTATAAGGTGCTGTGTACAAGTGCATAAGGAGAAAGTATTGCACGTTTATTGCACAATAGGAGTATTTTTGTATTTTGGTTATTGTTAATGAATAGTGGACCAATATAAATCATATCAAAAAGCACGAAAGGAAGAAGGAACACAAGACACACATTGTGAGTCTGCATACAATCTCACTGAGCGAGCAGTGTACTGAGAGAGCATATTTGAGAGAGCGTGAGGAAATTTGCGCACAAGCAGCGTATATTTGAGAGCTCACAAGCAGTTTTGTCCACAAACAGGAAATCAGTGCACAGGCATTATATTGAGAAAGCTACGCTCACTTTGCGCATGACAGTTTTGTGTTGTGAGCCACTTAAATTTAAAGTGAATAAAATAATGGCAACAATAAGAAATAAAATCTGCATCTTGTCATGGCATTGGAGTTTACATATAGGCCTGTTGTGTCTAATATGAATATAGTCAAGCTACTCAGAGAAATTGCCAGATAATCACTTTACTTCTACCATACTTTTAACAGACTTAGATCATTTGTGATTCTGGCTGTCATCCATTCTTGCATTGTCTTGAGCCTTCGCATTGTTAACTATATACTATATTGTTAGTAGCCTGGATTGGTCACAGTCATTCTGCTACATCATATCGCTTTCTACTGGATGTAAAATGCTCTGCTGTACATTTGGTCATTTTACAATGTTAAGTTCTAATTCTAGAGTTATTTTGGTGAAAGTAACTAAAAAAGTAATATGTAGTCATGTAACATATTACAATTTTGAGACAGTAATATTGTAAGGTAAGGGATTACATTTAAATAACAGTAACAAGTAATCTGTAATGTATTACAGCTTTGAAGTAACTTGCACAACACTGGCTATTTCTAAATCGCAAATGCTGCAATTTTATTTCTTGATTTTATTACAAATATTTTTTTTTTGATTTTGTTCACGTTCTTGTGCACATGCTTTTATTATGTTAACCAATCAGGGCTGATGCAGCACACCAGGCAATTACAGCTAAGCTGAGCGGGAGAAAGATAATAACCAATCAAAGCTCACTCTGTGCATGACGGAGTTGATCGGGAGAACCGAATAGGTGGTTTTGATTTACGTTAGTTTTTATTATTTGTTATGACTGGAATTGAAGTTACCTGTAGTTCATCTTTATTTTTTCATGTCGTCTGTTTTTAGGACAATTTATTACAGTTTTGTTTATCAAGCAGTTAGTACTAGTGTGTACAGTATGTTTTAACTAGAGTTGAGGTTAGTTAATCTTAAATTATTTTATGTCTGTTTTAAAGACAATTTTACTACAGTTTTATTTATCAAACTTAATACTATGTTATTTCATTGTGAAATATTTTATGCTCTTCTTGTGCACTGAATACATTTAAAATGTGTGTATGTAGCTAGTTTGAAAAAGCAAAAACAGTTGCCAAAATCGCAAATAAAATCGCAATCGCAATATTCGTTCCAAAAATCGCAATATGATTATTTTGTCCATATTGCACAGCCTTAGTGTGTTCTTATATATGTTGAGCTCTGGATATAAAAATAAAGTAACATACTTATTCTAGCTGGGTTCTGTTTTTTGCTGGTATATTGCAGTAATACTATATATTTTTGTGATCATTTGTTATACAAACCTTAAAATGATTTAAAACATTTTTGACAAATGGTAAAACCTAGTAGTTTGGAGGATTAAAATGACGATTTAAGATTTATGTAGGTGTTGATAACATTGCAATGAAAACTAAAATTATTTGTTAAGTACCCTCATGATGTGAACACCTTTGAGTTTCATCTCAAAATTCATCTCAAAATGAGGGCATTTATGACAGTATACGCATGCTGCTCTAAATACAATATGATCAAATGAGATTTATACTTTTTTGTTTCATTAAAGAGAAAGCCTTTAGGGTGTTATTTGCAATTTTAAATAAAGAGACACTATATTTGTGAACTGAATTTCCTAAAAAAAAAATGTATGTGTGTTCTTTTTTTTATTATTATTCTTTTTATTTATTTATTTTTTAGTGTTTTAGGTTTAGTTGAGGACTTTCCTGTTGTCATTTTCAGACTTGTAATCTGTTGTTTCTCAGGTGTGCACTTATGACAGAGCTGGTCTGGGTTTTAGCCGAAGAGCCCTGCAGAATGAATCTACAGGCACAGAGAAGGTCTGGGGATTATCAACCACTGGCAGGTATAACGTTTTAGCATGTTTACACTTGTAGTTTGGTTCTCTTGGTTCATTTGGTCCAGAATCAAAAATAAAATGGTTGCATTTTATAAAAATCCTGTTTTGTTTTTGGTTTATTTGTCCCTTTAGTCTATGTTGTGTTCAAATTTCAGTCAAAAGTTTGTTTGGAAGTCGGCAGTCAGACACTAATCTTTTCAGCAGTCTCAGTCTGCTTGGTTTGTACCTTAGATATTTACATTTGATGCTGCCTAAGCTATTGGTGTCTATTGGACGGAATGCGTCAATAGAGCCGCCATTTTAGTACAGGGTAGCACTCCTTTGAAATGAATGTGGGACCAAGGTGCAGTGGAGGACTGTGGCCATCTAGAGTCAGAGATATATACTGTACATGTGTATATACAAATCTATGATCGGGAGTGGTCATCATGCGTTTTTTGTTTTATTTTTTTTATAATTACATCACTTTTTAACATCGATGGACAAGTGACCGCATGGCCATTGCCAACAAAGAGCGTGTGTTTGTGTGCATGGAAATGTATTATTCTCCCTTCCTGTTAAATTTGATCTAATCTGTGTCCTGAAACACAACCCCTCTTCCTGCTTTCACTTTCTATTCTAACGGAGGGAGCGATTCATTTGTGAATGAATCCCCATTATGACCGACTTGTTCACTTAGCCGACAATAATAAATAAAGTTTCTAGCATCGCAGCATCTTCTTGCCGTATTTCATTTACTATTTCATTGTTTGCTTATTTTATTCAACAAAACTAGCATAAGCCTTGTATTTAGTGTGAGTTGCTGCTACTTTGCCTTATGGTCAGCGCAGTAAGTGACTGTATTATCATCAATAACGTGACTTTAACACAGGAGTGCTCAACCCTGCTCCTGGAGATCGACCTTCCTAGTTCAGCTCCTACCCTGATCAAACACACCTGAACCAATTAATTATAACCTGAACAGCACTAGATAATTACAGGCAGGTGTGTTTGATATGGGTTGCGACTGAAATCTGCAGGACGCTCAATCTCCAGGAGCAGGGTTGGTCACCCCTGCTTTAACACAAATGTTTGTAACACAAAAAAATGTAAAAAACTAAATCTTACCTAAGAAATGTTCTGCCTTTATACTTTGTTTTATTTGTTTGCTTGTTAATACATCCGTATGCAGCTCTGAAGCCCGGCATCTTTAGATCGGCTGTAGTCTTGACTAGATCGGTTGAATGACTTATGTCCTGGGTTGGCTTGGACGGTAATATGGTATACCGCGGTATCTAAAAATAGCAGCGGTATCAGTTTCAATACCATAATACCGTCATATAAAACAACTAACTCATATAGGAGACAAGAATTGAATATTGCATATAATTTATTTAATGCCATGCGTATGCGTGGTTGTCATCACGGGACAGCGTGGAGGAGAAAGAGAGAGGTGGGTAAAGATGGCGAGTTGTGCACCAAGTGACCTGGTCTTAAAATAGGACACAACTTCTGACCTTTGGCAGTATTTCAGATTTTGACCGAACGAGAATGGAGGAAATACGGACGAGGCAATTTGCAAATTGTGCAACAAAAAGGTATAAAAAGGACAGTGTCTGTTGGAAAACCTGTAATGGTGCAGTGACAAATTACTAGAAGAAAAGATATTAAATAAAAAAATATATATTATAAAAGTTTTTAATATTGTTGTGCATGGTATTTTGTTATGGTTTCAGTATTAGTGTTTGACATTCAGTTTCTGAACGGTTTGGGCACAAGCCAACAGTTTGGTGACGTTGTCTGAGCCTTACTTATTATTTATTTATTATTTACGGTAATACCGTATACCGGGGTAAAATAGGGAGGAGGTTTGATGGTATCAAGATTTGGATACCGCCCATGCCTAGTCCTGGGAGCACTGTACAAATGTGGCGGCACTATTGACCCATGCTCACGGTCCGTATGCAATAACTAGTGTATATATCTATGGTTTGGTACACGCAAAGGGTCAGTAATCTAGTGGTTTTGTCCAGTCTCCATCATCATCACGATCATTTAGAAATCATTCCAATTTGCTGAATTGATGCTTTAGAAACTCAAGATTTCTTTTTATTATTATTATGCTAAAAAAACAATTCTGTTGCTACTATTTTTTGAAAAATGAATTTTTTCCCCAGGATTCTTTGATGAACAGAGTTGAAAAGAACATCATTTAGTTGACGCAAAAAAATATTTTTAATAATATATGTTATATGATCAGTTTGATGCATTGTGGCATAAAATGAAACCATACAGACCCAGACCTTTGAATGGAGGTGTAAATATTTAATGGTTATGTGATGGGATCAATTAAAAAAAAAGATTCTCTGTGTGACACTGACCTGTTCTACTACAGTATTTAATCATGGCTGCTGCTGCTGCTGGAAAGGCTTGCCTTTGTCCTTGTCCTCTTAAACTTTTCATTCTACACAAGTAGTTCTTATTTTGTTACTGTTGACATTAAAGTCATGCGTAGGAGAGGACAGTGCAGTTGGTTATCAGTGACCCTGTTTTCTCGTCTGTCTGGCACCTTTTAGACGAGGGTGCTAAATACCATTTTCCTCAAGTTAAACTGATGTTCAACAAAGTTCAATGATAATTGATGTATCAAAAATATTTAAAGCAAGAGTCATTGGTGGCACGTGACTCAAATAAGGCTGACAGTGCAGCCACCATCCTTCATCATTTTCTACACTAATATTACACTGAATGATGATGGAACTATTTAGATTTCTGTCTTCTGTTCTTTTTTTATTTTGTTTTTTGTTTGTTTCTTTCTTACGCTCTTTCTTTCACTCTTTCGCTATTTCCTTTGCACTTTCTTTCTCTCTTTCACTCGTTTGCTCACTAGTTCGCTTGCTCGTTCGCTCATTCTTTCTTTCTCTCTTGCTTTTGTTCACTCTTCCTTCTATCTTTTGCCTATTTACTCTTTCCGCCTGTTTACTCTTTCTCTCTTTTGCTTTCGTTTTCCCACTTTCTTTCACTCTTTATTTCACTGTTTATTTCACTGTTGGTCCTTCATTTGCCATTTCCTTTGCTCCTTTCTTTCTTTTGCACATTCTTTCACTTTTTCCTTTGCTTTTTCATTTTCTTTTGCTCTTTCACTCTTTCGCTTTATTTTTTATATATTTTTTTGCTCTTTCTTTGAACAGTTTACTTGTATTTATTATGTATATGTGTGTTTCTATAAGTCAATTGAAACTTTACATTTTATTAATGTCACCATTTGGCAAATATAAACCATATCGGATAGCAAAAATTATAATATAATATAATATAATATAATATAATATAATATAATATATAGGATTTATTATAACATCAAATGGTAATAAAATAATAAATTTGTTCTACTTTCAGTCTGAAAAAGCAATGCCATTCAGTTTAGTTTTTTTCTTGACTGATTTATTGCCCCTCCCTGCACATCCTAAAAGTACACGGCAGTAAATCACTCAGTGCCCACTGAATCTTCATAACCTTTTAGTTAATGAGGATGTCAAAAGCTAAACCCATTACTGTCTGATGGTACACGGTGCTTATTAGTTTAGTGTGTCAGCATCTGGTTCGAGGTCAGATTGTCCTTCACGTAACTTCACTGACCGCTTTAAAATCTAGGAGTCTGGGACAGTGGGCGTCCCGTCTGGAGGTGAACCGACATCTGTGTCGTAAAGCGTTTCAGTGATTAATGAGCTGCCAGATGAGTCACGTCTAGACTTCACTTGCCCCAAACCTACACTCATATTTCTGATCTGTATCTCTCTTCTTTAATCCTTCAGGATGGTTGATGACCTTCACAGATTGGTCAAGGCTGCAGATTTAGCCACACCCTTCATTCTGATTGGCTCTGAGCTAGGAACGCTCAATGGCAGGTTCTACAGCCACATCCATGACACGTAAGACATTCTAGAGATTAGAGTTTGCGTTTGTTTTGATATTTGTGACTGTAAAAAGTATGTTCTTTCCACTTGTTAAGTTGTGGGCCACAGTTTCCAGGTCAAAACCTTGTGTGTTCGACTTGAAGCAGCAATGCGCAGACCAATCGAATGGTCTGATGGACCAGACCAATGAGCAGCAAGAGTGTTTAGAGAGCCAATGGCTCCCCGTGCAATTAAATTGCTGTTGCACGGCTGCTCGATTATGGGAAAAATCATAATAGTATATAGTTGAAGTCAGAACAATTAGCCCCCCTTTTATTTATTTATTTTTTTTTTTAAATATTTCCCAAATGATGTTTAACAGAGCAAGGAAATTTTCACAGTATGTCTGATAATATTTTTTCTTCTGGAGAAAGTCTTATTTGTTTTATTTTGGCTAGAATAAAAGTAGTTTTTAATTTTTTAAAGACCATTTTATGGTCAAAATTAATAGCCCCCTTAAGCTGTATTTTTTTTTTTATGGTCTATAGAACAAACCATCATTATACAATAACTTGCCTAATTACCCTATCCTGCCGAGTTAACCTAATGAACCTAGTTAAGCCTTTAAATGTCACTTTAAGCTGTATAGAAGTGTCTTGAAAATATCTAGTCAAATATTATTTACTGTCATCATGGCAAAGATAAAATAAATCAGTGATTAGAAATGAGTTATTAAAACTATTATGTTTAGAAATGTGTTGAAAAAAATAAACAGGGGGGCTAATACTTCTGACTTCAACTGTGTATTTTGGCCGTAATTGTAGTCAGTTATTTCAAAAGATTATCAGTGGGTTGTATGTCCAAAAAGTCTATATAGTCGTGCAGTTCCATTTATGTTTTCACTTTCACATGCCATTTGATTTAGAACTCTTTATGTTCCTTAGTCCCTTTATTAATTTGGAATGAACCACCAGCTTATCCAGCATATGTTTTACGCAGTGGATGCCCTTTCAGCTGCAACCCATCACTGGAAAACATCCATACACACTCATTCACTCACATACACTATGGGCAATTTAGCTTACCCAAGTCACCTATAGCACATGTCTTTGGACTTGTGGGGGAAACCGGAGCACCCAGAAGAAACTCACGTGAACATAGGGAGAACATGGCTGAGGCTCGAATCAGCGACCTTCTTGCTGTGAGGCGATCGTGCTACTCACTGTGCCAACATGACACCCATTTGTAAACATTAATATTACTGAAATTAATGTAAAAACTGAATAAAATGTATATCAAAAATAAGTATGTAAAGTAATAGATTTAGTGTGAGCCTAACCATATGTTGTGATTCACAGGTATTTTCTGTTTGTTGATCTCTGCTTGATCTCTGCTCCTTCAACTTTTGATATTGAAAACTCAACTCCTTTATTTGCGCCTAGGTGGCATAGTGGGTAGCACGATCGCCGCAAAAATGCAGCAAAAATGTCGCTGGTTCGACCCTCGGCTGGGTCAGTTTGCATTTCTGTGTGGACTTTGCATGTTCTCCTAGTGTTCGCGTAGGTTTCCTCCGGGTGCTCCGGTTTCCCCCACAAGTCCAAAGACGTGCTATAGGTGAATTGGGTAGGCTAAATTGTCCTTAGTGTATGAGTGTGTATGGATGTTTCCCAGTGATGGGTTGCAGCTGGAAGGGCATCCGCTGCTTAAAAAAACATGCTAAATAACTTGGCGGTTCATTCTGCTGTGGCAACCCGAGATTAATAAAAGGACTAAGCCAAAAAGAAAATGAATTTCTTTCTTTCTTTCTTTCTTTCTTTCTTTTACTTTTCATGCACAAATTTGCAATTGAACTTAGAAATACAATTCTGTTCATAATGGGGGATTTGTACGTCTTGGTAAAAACCAAACTGTCTGCTTGATCCAGCTTATTTTTAACAAATATCCACTTAAAAATGTTTTGTTGCTTGTTCAAACTACTTATTTAAAATGAGCTGAAACAACACAATTATTGAGATTTCATTGGGACAACTGAACTGTTTTATTTTCAACCTACTTAAATTTGCGGAAAACCAGTTAACTTAATTCCTTCATGTTGTCCCAACATAAATCAATTGTGTCCAACCCAGCATTTTTTACAGTTTAAGTAAATATTTAAAAAATAATGTAACGCAATGATAATGTTAACCATAATGCAAGGCATGCACATTCTGTGTACTACACTGTAAAACCCAAGAGTCACCTTTTTTAAACGAAATCAGTGTAGTTAACTCTGTAAAATTTACTGAAAGATAATTCTACTCATTTGACAAGAGTTTTGAACTCTGTGTTGAAGGTAATGAGTTCATTCAATACCTCATTACTTCAACTTTAATGGCGTAAGTACACAGTACTCGTATAGATTAGATTTTTTTTAACTCAAATGGTTTGTAGCAATCGGTTTCCTCAAACGGTTTGAGTTGCCTTAACCTATTAGGTTTTAAAGTACTCAGTTTGTTTGAGTTCTCTTCATTTAATGGGTTTTACTGTGCTCAAATTGCTTCTTTACTCAAATGGATTAAGTTCACAGTACTCATTAGGATTAGTTTTTGAACTTAAACGGTTTGTTGCAATCGGTTTCCTCAAATGGTTTGAGTTACCTTAACTTTTTGGGTTTTACAGTGTATATGCAATCCAAAAATGACATTTGCTTTTTGTTTAAAATACTTATTTAAAATGAACTGAAACAACACCAATGTTGAGTTTTTGGCTGGATAACTTAATTGTTTTTTGTTCAGTCAGCTCATATTTGTAGAAAACTATTAAGTTAATTTCTTCATAATGCTCCAAAACAAATCAACTGTGTATAACCCAGCATTTTTTATAGTGTATATTTGACCTACACTTTAGGAACACTTCAGGAATCAGGCAATTCAACAGATTAATTCAAATGGATCATTTATAGGCTTTTTGACTTTGCTCTAAGGGGTTTGTTAGCTCAGTTAACTAGCCAGCAACATTTCCATTAAATAAATAATTGCTTCATTTATATCATCCATAACCAAGACATCCATTTAAGCATCATGGGACCGAGCGACCTCTCAGCACACACTCACTGAAGCCTCCACCCTCCATCTGACAGATTTAACGTTTCATCAGCTCTGATGTGCAGCTTTAAGAGCCGTAAATTCAGCCCTGTAGCCCCCAAGGACTGAAAATATTGTCTCCGCTGCGGCTCTGAGCCCATTCATCTCACTCGATGGATGCTGTTCATTTGTCCCCGGTTGCGGGAAGAGCTGGTTTAGTGTGTGTGTGTGAGGTCTGATCTGAGCTCTTTTCACCATCTCTCTCTCTCTCTCTCTGTCTTTTCAGGCAAGTGTCTGACCTGGTGCTGATCGATCCAATCCCTGAGGACGTCTTTGAGGAGCAGAAGTGGCAGCAGTTCTGGTGAGTCATCAGCTCAGAGACAGACAGACCGAGAGAGGGAAAGAAAGAAAGAGTCATTCGTCATATTTCAGCTCCATCCGAATGTCATTTTAAAAATGATGTTACAGTATTTTTCCTAATTTAAGCAGTCCATTCTGAATCCTATTTCCCCAATTGGTATGCAGACCATAGAGCTGTAACAAAACAGACTAGCCAGACATAATGAAACACATTATTATTTTAGCATAATATAGTATTATTTATAATTTATTTGTTAGTGGTTGTTTTTTTATTAAGATGGTAGTGATGCAGGATTTACATGCTTTATTTCACAGGACAATTAATGAGTTAAATAGGCTGAATATTTGATATGAAGAAACAAAATCTGGGGCTTATTACTAGTTTGTGCCTTGTTTTACATGTTTAGACCCTTTTAAGCCATAGAAAATACCATATAGCTTTTGTGTTTGTTTATGACTAAAAAATTTAATCACATTATGCATTATAAACAATAACACAATATTTATTATTTGTTGTTAGTTAATTTTTTTATTTGCATGCTAGTGATGCAGGATTTACACACCTTGTTTCACAGGACAATATTAACAAATAAGTTAAATTTTTCATATAAACAAACAACATCTGGTTCTATTTTTTTATTTCTTTTTATATATTACATATTTAACATTTTTAAACTATAGAAAATACCATATTGCTTTTCTGTGTTTGTTTATGACAAATAATTAAAATCAAATGATACTGTTGATATAATTCATCAACATTTTCATAAATTATGGCTGTTCCAATAAAATCAAAACATATACTTCATGCCGGGGGGGTTTGGGTGGTTTGAAAGGACCCCACACACACACACACACACACACTGATAAAAGGTCCAGAATTTGTCCCATTCGTGAGCTCATTTGTCTTATTTCAACTGCTATGCCATCATAAATAACTAATCAAAGAAGGCTTCCATTGAATGCAAACAATTATTTTAATGAGTCCAACATCCAGCTGTGCAAGAATACATACAATATGATAAAAGTGAAGTCATTTTTTCACTACAAGGAGCCCAACTTTTATTCTGAATCTTGGATCTTAAGAAAATACCAATAAAAAGGTTTGAAGCACCAAAAGTGGCCTTTTGATACTAATTAAAGTAAAGTTACTTTTAATACTAATTAGGCTGTTTTTGTTGTCCATGAACTTTCAAAATGCATTTTTTTGCAGAAGAGACTAGAAAAACTGTCAAGCTCCACATTGTTAATATTATGTTTCAACTTTTTATTATTCAAATGGCCAACTTCTGAGGTTTGTTATTTGCCCAATAAATGACAGGCTACAGATTTTTAGTTCCATTTAAAACGTTAACTCATTTTTTTTTCTCTGATGATATATGATGTAATACATTCCTATTTAAACATAAGTTTTTTTTCTCCATATTTTTTTATTCTATATATTGAGCAAATGTTTTTGGTACCTCAAAACGTGTGTTTGCACAGACAATACGACAAACTAATCCAGCTAAAAATAGTGCTTAAAATATCACTAAAATGCAGTATTTAAACCTCATAATTCTGAACAAGGGTGCACAGTGGGTAGCACGATCGCCTCACAGCAAAAAGGTCGTTGGTTTGAGCCTCGGCTGGTCAGTTGGAATTTCTGTGTGGAGTTTGCATGTTCTCCCCGTGGTCGTGTGGGTTTCCTCCAGGTGTTCCTGTTTCCCCCACTAGTCCAAAAGACATGTTATATAGGTGAATTGGGTAAGCTAAATTGTCCGTAGTGTATGAGTGTGAATAAGTGTGTATGGATGTTTCCCAGAGATGGGTTGCAGCTGGAAGGGAATCCGCTGCGTAGAACATATGCTGGATAAGTTGGTGGTTCATTCTGCTGTGGCGACCCCAGTTTATAAAGGGACTAAGCCGAAAAGAATGAATGAATGAATGAATTGTATAGAAAATGAGGTGAATAACTGCAAAAAGGTCCAATTTTTGAGGAAAAAAAGAACCATCCTTTTCACCAGGCTGGCTAGAGGCCTGTATACTTAATACGGTTTATTGATGCACATAATTGCAGTCTAATTTGACAGTTTAAAATTGAACATCATAGAACATCATACAATCATAGCATATACACTGAATTATTATGAATTTCATATGCATGATTTTGTGTAAATTTTATAGTATGTTGGGGTTATTATAGCATGTCAGGATGTTTGAGTTTTTATTCATTATTAATTATAGTGATTAATACCATGTGAAAAACATATATTTATTTCAATAAAAAATGCAATGTTATTTTTTAATAGTTATTGATTATTACTTAATAATTAGATGATTATTAGAACCAAATCGATTAATAATTAATGCAGTTTTTGTAGCAAATATATGTATGTAATCTACTGTATATACATTATATACACTGCACAGCATAAATGAGAATACCCGATTATGAAAATTTATATTTTCATCTATCTCCCAGTGAATAAAGGTAATATATTTTGGTGCATTTGAACAAAACTGATTTATTAAACGGATATATTTGTTTAAATATTATTTTAGTCACCAAAAATCTTTAGAAATATAGAGATAATACATTTAAATGCATGCAAATATAGCAAAAAATACTTTATATATTTTTAGATTCTCTTGATTTTTGCACTTACTAACATTTTCTATTTATTATTTTTCTCTAACGTATAAATTGGGGCTATACATTTTTGGACCATTATCGGAACTTATTTAGTTTGATTAGCTCCAGATTTGGCTTCAGTACTGCCAAATCTAATGTATGTGCACACATAAAATATTGTAAAGCATCCTAAAGAAAATATTAATAATAATATAAATGAGAGGCTGCGTACTCGTATATGCTGAGCACTGTGCATACAACAATTCAAAAAACACGTTTCTCTGAGGAATAAAAAAAACCTGAGCAGCCCACTCAAACTAATATACAACACAAGTCACATAAGCACTCATTAAATATTTACACCACCACGTACTGCTCCAATTACATGGGTATTTACAGCTAGTTGCAGTTTATGGCCATAGTTAAGCATGCTGAAGCTATTCAATTTCAGTGCAAGTCAGTAAGAAATAGAGCCGCATTTCTTGACCTCATTCCACCTGCTATTGAAGTCATTTAGCAGAGACAAGATTGCAATTCCTTAGAGATCCTTCTAGACTTTCTAAAGGCTCTTTTTTCCCATATTATAGAATATCCTTGTTTCATAAACTCCTGCCTCTATTATTTCTCACCATAATGTGATTCCAATGAGTTCAGCTTGATAAGAAATGAATATGCCTGGATTGACTCATTTGTACTTGGCTGGACGTGAAGTAGCGCCATTTATCTGGGAAATGTGCGCAATTATGCTTTGATTAATAGATGCTCGTTCCACCGAATGTACATGCAATCCAATTACTCTGGACATGGTAAAATAAATGTTTTGGATATTAACTTGGGGCTTAAGCTGATATCCGTATCGCATGAGTTTTATTGCCAATCTCACTTAAATCATAAGGGCTGCCGGTTTAAATTAAAGATGCAGAGGACGTATTAAACACTTCTGCTCTGCGATTATGTGATAGCCGTGTAACTTGAAAAAGTCTTTAGGGAAATGCTGTATTATGATTTCTCTAGCAGGCTGGAATAATCCTTGAATCTGCTTTTGTTATCTGCTGGTATTGATATAAAAGTAAAATATACAATTTCTATTGGAGCTTGTATTGTTATTCAGAACTGATCCTAATGGGATTTATTATTTTTGTCAGAGCACAGCAAAACTCTCTAATATATAATATCTAACATAACATTTTTTTAAAATAATGCAGTTTTTTTGAGCCATCTTGAACTATCAAAGAATCATTTTTTATAAAAAACTGTATTGTATTGTATTGTATTGTATTATATTATATTATATTATATTATATTATATTATATTATATTATA
>CAIGQQ010032566.1:11945353-11964767 GCA_903798035.1 Danio albolineatus
TATTATATTATATTATATTATATTATATTATATTATATTATATTATATTATATTATATTATATTATATTATATTATGCATAATTTTATTATTTTATTCACACTTTTAGGATTTAAAACCTCTTATTTAATAGTCTTAAAACTAGCAGATTATCCATTCTAATAATGTACATTCTAATAATGTATTATTTATCTATTTTATTTAAATTTCTTATTATTGACTTCTATTTTGATCTTTTACAATCGGTTCAGCATTTTGATTATAAATCCATAATTCTGTACATATCATTTTATTTGGCCAACATAACAATCCTACTCCATTCCCTGTGCACTGATTTGATTAATGTCTCTAAGTTTCTCTAACGCGTGTCAAAAGTAGGCAGTAATTCTTTGAGCGACGAGAGGCCATTATAAGAGGTGTAAACTTAAAACAAATAGACCCTTTTGTTTTGCTGACTGGAGTGGTTCCTGTTCTTTTGGATGATTTTAATTGGGTCACAAGTCTGTGTAATTGCAGTCTCCTCCTTTCAAGAAGCCCCGTGTGGCGACTAAGAGATAAACTGCCAGTATCCAATAGGGAGAGTCTTTGCACCTGAAGATGACAGTAGAGACGGTATCAGCGTCTTGCCATTGCCAGCCGGATTTCCACATCAAAAGGGCGTCTCATTAACGTGGCCTCACTCTGAAATGAGTTCCGTTATATCTGACAAAATGAGTCACTCCCCATCGCTGGAGAACAGAACAGAGAAGCCGAGTGTCCTGCTCTCCTCGGATCTGAACTCAGGGACACATGCAAATGCTCCGATCACAAAAATCTTATGGCACTTTAGAGGTGACTTACAGGGCCTCATCATACATCACATGACCATGTGCGATGCTTGTGAATTTTTTTTTCTTTTTTTTTTTTTCCTAGTTTTAGTCTGGCGCAGCTATCATTTTCACATCATGCAAAATTGTTTAAATAGCAAATGTGGTACTGAAAAGAAGATGTGTTAAGGCACTTGTCATGCTGCTATTTTGAGGAAACTGATTTTACCAACTAAAAGATGCTCTAAAGCAGGGGTCTCAAACTCAATTTACCCGGGGGCCTGGTTGAGGCTGGATGAGGCTGGGCCGCATCAGGTTTTCCACAAGAAATTAATTATATTATTAATTTCAAATTTTTTATTTGTTAATTTTTTAAAATCTTATTTTGTGTTAAAAAATAAAAATAAAATGATTTGAGAAGATTGGAATTTTTTTAACACAACGTAAGAAAAAAACAACAACAAATTATTACGAAAATAAATCAATCAGTAATTAATAATAATAATAATATTAAAAATAATAATAATAATAATAATAATAATAATAATAAAAGTTTTACTGTAATCTGCTTTGCTGTTGTTACTAGGGGAAAAATTCATTTTCATTTGTTTTAACTTGTTTTCAAAAGTAACGGTGCGATCGTATCATTTGTAACAATAACTAATAATAACAATAACTAATTTATAACAATAACTAATTGGTCCGGGTGACCAGGAATTCCTATTGCCGATGGACAGGTGCCGATATGTGACTGCAGACGACTACATTAGGCTGCATTGAATTCCACTTACTTTTCTTTTATCTCGCGGACGCATCACTTTGATTTCTTTTGTCAGAGAGAGAGAGCTTACATTAACTCTCTAAGTGCCATTTCAGTTCACTTCCAAGCGAAAAATAGTAATTAAATAACTCACTCAGTCTCATCTTCAAGAAGAGCCCACAGTTTGTTCCTCTGTCATGTTCTGTGGCTGACTTGACTCACGTTGCTTTTGTCACATTATCCTGATCCAGGAAGGCAGTTCCAACTTCTCGAGATCTCTCTTGATCAGGCTCATTATCAGATTTACTCGTGATTTTAAAAATTGAAAATATGCTTGACTGCCTCTTTGCTATTTTGAAAATACAGCTATTTAGGTAGGCCACTCTGCCATTATTTATTTGCACTGCTCACAATAAAAATAAGGCAGTCAGCGGGCGCGGGAGAAAACACTGGCTGTCTGCATCAAGCCAATGCCCCGCCCCCGAGAGCCATATACCCCACCGTGATTGGTAGGTTCGCTCAGCTCGGCACACAACGCTATAAAATGCCATATATTTCAAACTCGCGGGCCGCACTGACAATAAACTTTCAAATTAAGGCGGGGGCCACAAACTATCGCCTTGCGGGCCGCATTTGGCCCATGGGCCGTGAGTTTGAGACCCCTACTCCAAAGTCAGTGAAACAGCTTTTTTTTGTAGCTGTTTTAATTTAAAGTGTGTGTTAATGAAGGGAGAGTCCTAAGCACACATACAAGTTGCTTGTTACACAAACGGGGGTACACAGCAGCACAGAAATGTTTAAATATAAAAACAATTAAAGGATTAAAATGTAAAAGGTTATTATTGTCTACATAAATATAAAAACTGCTACCTCTTCCCACAGCTTTTTTACCTCAGGAGGCTTTAAGTAGAAAAGTTGTTTGCACCCTTGGCTGTGCTGGTCTGAAAAGGAGGTGTGTTAAGAGTGAGGGTGTTGTTGCTGTTTGGAGGTAACTGCAATAGACTGTGCCACTGATCAACTAAAAGCTGCTCTTTGGTTGTTGTTGTAATTTAAAGTGTGTTAGTGATAGGAAAGTCCTAAACACACATACAAGTTGCTTATTATAAAATAGGGGTGCACGGCAGCACAGGAATATCTTTAAATATGAAAAATTAAAGGATTTATATGTAAAAAATTATTGTCTCCATAAATATAATAACTGCTACCTCTTTCACCACCTTTTTTTTTTACCTCAGGGGACTTAAGTGGAACATGGCTGTTGAAGGTTCTCTCGCTTAAACTCAGGGACATCTGCAAACACTCAGAAATGCTCAGATCACAAAAATCTTATAGCACTTTAGAGGTGACTTGTAGGGCCTCATCATATAGGGCCATGTGTGAAGCATGTGCTTTTTTTGCTAGTTTCAGCCTGGTGCAGGTATGGTTTTCACATAATGAGGCATGTTGTTTATAGCAAATTCATTTGCTCTCTTGGGTGTGCTGGTCTGAAAAGGAGGTGTGTTAAGGCACAATGTTGCCGTGTTTCTATTTTTAAGGCAACTGAAATTGACCATTTCATTGACCTACTAAAAGTTGTTGTTGCTCTTGTTGTTGTTGTTATTGTTGTTGTTGCTGTTGCTGTTTCTGTTGTTGAATTTTAAAGTGTGTGTTAGTAGTGGGTGGGTCCAAACACACAAGTTGCTTAAACACAAACAGGGATGCACAGCAGCACATAAATATCTTTAAATATAAAAAATTACCACATTAATATGTAAAAGATTAACAAGTCAATCGTTCATTTTTTTCTTGCTTACAAACTCCACCATGTAAATAGTGGATCTGATGTGACAACCATTTGCTCCTAAAGGAAATGGGAGATGAGACTGACTGGTTTAATGCATGTTATGCTCAAAACACACCCACAACTCATTAAGAGAATAAGGATAATCCTTTTATACCATGTGCTGGGCATGCTGACCTTTTTTCCCATCCTTAAAATAGCAAAACAAGATTCAAACCAAATTTAACTTGCATTGTGCACTTTAGATTGTGCACTTAGATCGTTAAAATAGCATATACTGTAAACCTCATCAAGTTTAATCCATTCATCCTGACAAAACAGTTTAATGTGCCCCATTACCCTCTTTTAAAGGTTCCTTGTTTTGTTTTGGAGGACTTCTATAACTTGTATTCAGGGTCCAAATATACTTTAAAGTGATAATTCACCCAATTTTTTGATTGTTCTGAATAAATGATTTCCTTTAGTAGAAGGTTACTTTATTTGTTGTGCAACATAATCCTTAAAACTGACCTTTTAGTAAGAAACATTTACATGACACACAGCATTATTATATTTGAAAAATAATTTGAATATTTAGGTGTCCAACTAATTGATATACCAGCTTGCAGAACATATTGAACCAGTAACACACCAACTACCATTACTGGGTTTTCATGATATCAGGTAGGATAACTTGCAAACAGATGGCCTTTTTATGAATTTAGTTTTTTTTGTTGCTGTTGTGACAAAAGGATCTGAAATCAGTTCCTAAGAGATTTTCTCAGTACAGACCGTGTTTTTGCTTTTGAAGGAACAGAAGCAGCTGTCAGAAAACCCCACGCTGGCATTTACACATAAACATGTCAGGATTGTCAACTTTCAAAGTCTCTCTCTCTCGAGAGGGATTTCCCCAAGATAAAGTCTTCTCTGTCTGTGCATCCCATCCATCAAACAGCAAAATGAAGCTCATGAAATGTTCTCTGGCTATTTCCCCCTTCCCTTCAAAATATTACACTGTAAAAATAATCCAAAATTGTGAATTTGAAGCTGTTTTTCCTAAATGATCACACTACAGTGTATAACTTCATAACGTTCTGATCAAACTTACAATATTTATTAAACTCTTTTTAAGAAATCAACTTAAAGACCATCTGAGATGCAATTGAAAGTAATACATTTCTATATCTACATGTTCTTGACTGACAGATTTGGACACTTCGAGCATCATGTGATCAATTTTATTTCTTTTTTTTTTGGTAATTATTTAGCTATTTATGTTTATTAAATACATTACGTTTATTTGGGATTCCCATATTCATCTTTGAGATTACACAGAGTGCTTACTATTCTATCACTGTAACAAATTACTGTATTTACAGTACAAAACACTATGTATGACTAATGCAGATATTAGTCAATTTACCACCATAGTTATGTATCTGGGGCTACATAGTGACTCAGTGGTGAGCCCTGTAGCCTCACAGAAAGAAGGTTGCTGGTTCGAGTCCAGACAGGGTGGCCCACAGTCCAAAGACATGCTGTATAGGTGAATTGATTAAACTAAATTGGCCGTAGTGTATGTGTGTAAAATTGAATGAGTGTGTATAGATCTTTCCCAGTACTGGGTTGCAGCTGGAAGGCCATCCGCTGCCTAAAACATATGCTGGATAAGTTGGCGGTTCATTCTGCTGTGGCGACCCCTGATGAATAAAGGGCCTAAGCCGAGGAAAAATGAATGATGAGTTGTAAATCGATGAATAATGTATTATTGTGTTTTATTTAAAGGCACATTTCACCAATAACTGAAAATTTAGTCATACTTTACTCACCCTTCACTTGTCACAAACCTGTTTGAGGTTTTCTTCTTTTAAATACTAAAGAAGTTTTTTTTGTGAAAAATGCTGAAAACCTGTAACCATTGACTTCCATAGTGTTTGTTTTGTCCTACTACACTGCAAATTATAGATAGTTGATTTAAGTACTTTAGAGGTAAAAACTAACACTCCTTCTGAGTTTAAATGGGAACCACTATAAAAGTGTTAAAATAACACTTAAAGAGTTAACATTATCAACGCTCAGAGAGTATTAATTAGCAAACTCTTATAGTGTAAAATATTAACAACACAAAGGATCCTATGAACACCACTCAGTGTTCAAATTTTCAACACAGAAATAAAAATATGTCTGGTTTATAATCGGCAACACTTTAAGTATTCCGTTAATGTTCAAGGAAAACAATTCAAAACAGTCACAAACTGTATTTTCTCGTTTTTTCACTAAAAAGGAGCAATTTTAAGACAGCATTAATTTCATTGCTACTCGTGGCAGAAGAAAATGGCTGTGATTTGCTGTGAATGGAAGTCAATGGTTACATTTCTAACATTTCTCAAAGTAAATTTGTAAAATTTTGTATTCAGAAAAAAAAAATAAACATAAAGATGAACCACACATGGATGAGCAAATAATAATACATTTTCATTTTGGGGTGAACTATCCCATTAATATTCACTTTATTCTCCGCATATGAGTGGGAGCCATTTGAATCTTTTTGGCTTGAGTCTTCCAGTCTCATTCACTTCCATTCATTTTTAGACATTAAAAACAGCTCGTTTTGCTGCTTGATGTTGCAAACTGACATGTTCTTATTATATTATTCTACTTATCTCTATAGTCATGCAATCAGTTGTTTGTAGGTCAAGTAGATTGACTGTTTTCTGCCGTTTATTATTCCTAGTCATTTCTTCTATAGGCAACTGAGTCTGAAGTTCTAAAACAATTGCAAAAACGAGCACACTTCCGCATTGAAGAATAAAGTCAATAGCTGTGCATGGAGAATGTCCTCACTTTTAAAACACAAGTATTGCAGTAAGCAGATAATCAATATTACATATCTTGAATTGGATCAGTGGCAAAAAATATATATATTTATAATATACTGTTTATTTACATTAACTCTGCTAGGGCTGCATGATTTGTGCAATGATGTAACTATTGATATTCGTTCATTCATTCATTCATTCATTCATTTATTTTCCCTCTGCTTAGTCCCTCTATTAATCATGGGTCACCACAGCGGAATGAACCACCAACTTGTCCAGCAATTGGTAATATTATATAATAATATAGGCACTTATCCAGAAAAAAACCAGCAGATCCAGCTGCAACCCAGTACTGGGAAACATGCATACACAATCATTCACATACAAACACTATGGCCGATTTAGTTTATTTAATGCACTTATAGCGCATGTCTTTGGACTGTGGAGCGGAGAAACCTGAGGAAACCCACGCCAACATGAACATGCAAATGCCAACTAGCCCAGCCAGGACTCAAACCAATGACCTTCTTGCTGTGAGGCGGTGGTGCTATAACCATCAAGCCATTGTAGGGCTATTTATAGTCATTGATATTATATTATTTAAATGATGTTAGCATTAGGGCCATTATTAGTGTGATTCAGGGAAAGCAGTCACAGTCATTGTTATTTTTAATCCCTTTAAAAAGGGATTGGTTGAATTAAGGAAGCATTTCAGAGATTTGAGGAAACTATAATTAACCTCGAGTGAGCATTTATTTCATCTTCTGCTAGTGCTGAACAGTGTAATCTAGGGCAAATGCTTTACTAGCATCCTACAACACAGCGGTTCGCCAGTCCCAGTGATAAAACTGAGTGTGAATGTACCTTTTATAGGGTCTAAAGTGAAGTGAGACCCTGCTGAGCTGAACAGGCCACTGAGGTGCGAGAAGATGATCGATGAAATCTTCACAGTCAGACACATCTGTCACAGCCCGCCATGATATTCCTCTCACAGACGCTCTAAAAGACTAGAGTCAATAGAAGAAATCAATCCAGCAGTCTAGTGCCTTTGTAACATATACATATGAGACTCATAGTTTGAGAATTGCTGTCCTTGTCTGGAATATTTTTGTACTTTTTTCTCCTGCACAATGAGAGATCCTTCTGGAATGACATGGGTCTGACTCCAATAATGATTAATTAATTAGAAATTCTACTGCTGTCAGTCATCAGTAATGAAATGAGGTTATATTAGCTTTGCTCAGCTGTGAGTGTTTACATGGAATTACAGTGAAGCATGACTGCCCTCTGCTGACTGCTCTGAGAATGACCCTTGGCTGTGTTTACAGTATATTCAGTTAATACACAGGTGTCAAACTGAGTTCCTGGAGGGGCACAGCTCTGCACAGTTTAGCTTTAACCCCAATTAAACATGCATGATCAAATTAATTGAGTCCTTCGGGCTTGTTTTACAGCTCCAGGTAAGTTTATTGAAGCAGGGTTGAAACTGTGCAGGGCTGCTGCAGTCCAGAAAGGTTTGACACTCCTAAATGGCTTTATACGGTTAAAGTTGGCAGGGATAGTTCATCCAAAAATGAAATTTAGCTCATTTTACTCACCCTCACATGGTTTCAAACCTTTGTGAGTTTCTTTTTTCTGTTGAACACAAAAGAAAATAATTTGAAAAAAAATAAATAAATAACTGTAACAATTATATTCCACAGTAGGAAAAACATTCATTCATTCATCTTCTTTTTGGCTTAGTCCCTTAATCCAGGGTCGCCACACCAGAATGAACCGCCAACTTATCCAGCACGTTTTACTCAGCGGATGCCCTTTCAGCTACAACCCATCTCTGGGAAACATCCATACATACTCATTCACACTCATACACTACGGACAATTTAGCCTACCCAATTCACCTGTACCGCATGTCTTTGGACTGTAGGGGAAACTGGAGCACCCAGAGGCAACCCACGCAAACACAGGGAGAACATGCAAACTCCATACAGAAATGCCAACTGGCCCAGCCGAGGCTCGAACCAGTGACCTTCTTGCTGTGAGGTGACAGCACTACCTACTGCACCACTGCGTCGCCCAGTAAAAAAAATTGCATTCTGCATTACACATATAAACATTAGTCATTACTAGGGCCAGACAGAATCTGCAGACATTTTTTGCTATTTCTGCTGAGATCCTGCTGAGATACTTCTTACGCATCTGTACACAGCACCTTATAACCTGTTTATTTATGCCAAATCTGTACATAAATTTCAACATCCAGATCTTTTTGGACTGACTGCATCTCTGTCTATCGTCTTTTTTTCATATTTATTTTGTGTTGTCACTTGTCACTTTATGTATACTGGAAGCTTCTGTAGCCAAAGCAAATTCCTTGTGTGTAGCACACTTGGCAATAAAACTGATTAAACTGATTCTGGTATTGTAAATAAATCGTTTAAATAATTTTATATTAGTCAATAATATTTATGAAATTAATAAAAAAAAACTTGAATAAATATAAATTTACACACATTTACACAGTATATACATAGACTGTGTGATGGGCTAAAAATCTGTGGAAATCCGCAGATTTCTGTGCGTGCAGATTCTGTGCGGGCCTAGTCATTACACATTTTCACACATGCACTTCTGTAGTTGACCAGTAGTTTTTCTTATGTACACACTCATGCCTACAGACTGAAAGTATAGGCACATGACATCGTCAATAAACTAATAAATAAACAAATTTTAATTGCTGTTTGCAGAGAAAATTAAAGTGAGAAAATATGACACTGGTGTTTTGAAATATGGAAAAATTATATGGAGAAAAAGGCATGCAAAATATAAGAAAACTAATAAAGTATAACAACCTTCTCGAGGAAGGAAATGTTGAGTGTTACTAGGTTAAACACAGTGTAGGAGTCCATTGGAAAGTCAGAAGAGGTTGTTGTAAAAAGCATGTGTGTGCGTGTTGTGTGGAGACACTGTTGATTGTTGGCTGAGGGAGACAGATAAGAGGCAGAGAAAAATGCTGCAAAGGCAGCTGACATGTAGGGAAAAGAATGGGGGAGATGAAGTAAAGAAATTAGCCACTGCAATTTTTTTTTACTATGTAATATATTTTTAAGCCCTGCAAATACCACCAAGATACCTACAAAGTTTTTTTTTTTTGCGTTATGTTGCATTACTAATTTTTTTTTTTGTATTTGCGAATTCGTTTGATGTTGTTTGAATTTCACTTTTTTTGTAATATTTGAGTTGCACAGCCTTATGATTTTAAAGATGTCCATTTCAGATAATCCACAATGTGAAATTTATACTTTAAAATATAAATGATGATTTTTAGAAATAAAGTTGAATTTGGGAAGATTATTATAATTATCTAAAGAAATCTGCTGTTAAATATCTGTTTGTATGTTAAATGATTTATATGGAACCCTCAATGCCAGCAAATATCCTTTATTTCCAAATGATTATTTGGAAATAATTTATAATATATATTTTTAAATCTATTCTACTGAACTCCCGGTCTGGCAGGAGCATTTTTATCTTAGCGTAGCATAGATAATTGAATCGGATTAGACCATTATCATCTTGCTCAAAAAGTTAAAAAATGAGTTTTGATAATTGACCTGTTTAAAGTTTAACTTTGTAGTTGCATCGTGTACTCAGACAAGTGGAAAATAAAATGTTGCGTTATATCTTTGTTTTATTATATGTTTATTACGCTGAACTGAGAGTATAGTTCCATATCTACCTAGAAAAGTACACAATGTAACTACAGAAGTGTCAAGCTTTTATTATGTAGGAAAACTATTAGATTATTATTATTTTTTTTTACATTTTTGACCGAGATGCTAATGGTCTAATCTGATTCAATTATTTATGTTAAGCTAAATAAAAGTGACACACACAGAGATCAGCTTAATGGATTCAAAACAGGTAAAACTCATCCGAGAAACTCTAGAGGAGTTGTAAAATGAATTAGGAAAAAAGTGCCAAGAGGCTTTTTTGCAGTGATGTTATAGAACAGAGATGCCCAAACCATACCATTTGAGAAGAGAGGTAGAATGGGTGATTGTCATGGACAGAGATTTTGAAATTTTAAATAATTTTTTTGTAATTCATTTTGTTTGGTAAATGAATCTGATACTTTAAAATGTAAATTCAGTCACTTGACGGATAGAGGGCAATGCAATGCACAAGACATATGCGAGCAAATCAAGGCAAAGGCAGGTGCAGCTTAGTGTATTCAGCATTGAACTCAATTGTGTTAATAATAGCATTGTTTATGTTTTTACTGTAATAAGTTCATTATATATATATTTAAATATACTGTTTTAAAGCAATACTTGTAGTCATTTTAAAATATTAGGAAATAAATAAGAAAAACTTTCATGTAAAACAGTTTGGAATATTTTGGCCTATATGAGAAAAAGTTTGGTTTTTAGCCCGTCACAAAAAAAAGTTTGGGTGCCTCTGCTATAGAAGAATCGCTTTTTGGTTCCTCGTCATTTTTACTTGTCATTTCTTACAATAACCATTCTTTCTTGATGTAAAGAATATTTGTAAAATCTTAAGAACCTGTTTTCACTGTTGAGAACATTACATGCAAGGTTCTATGGTAGTTAAAGGGGTGGTCCAATACGATATCAAATTTTAAACAAGTTGATTTGTAATGTAGCTGTGTGAACATAAATAACATCTCTGAGTGTAAGACACTCAAAGTTCAATGCAAAGGGAGACATTGGCTTTTACAGACCTAGCTTGGCTAAGCCTAGAGTGAACGAAGTTCGGGGACAACAAAAAAAATTAATCCAGGCTAGTGAGATCACAGGGGCTTCCAGTTACATGCATTAACCATGTGCACACACCCTGCGTAGGGAAGGGGCTTGGCCAGAGGTGCTGCAATGTTGTAGCAGAGAAAGCTAAAATGCCATCCAAACGCTGCTTTTCCACAGAGCTCATTCTGTTTATTTTCCTTTCTGTCTGGACTTCCAAAGGACATGACACAAAGAGATTTTTAATTATGTTCCAAAGAATTATAAAAATATATAGCTAGCATTTGACAAAGGAGAACTTCCAGAATCTCTCTCAGCTCAGTGCTGGATTCGGCTAAAAACTCCTCCAACCGAAGAAGCTGTGGACTGTGTGCTACGTCCTGTGAGTGTTTTTATTGATCAACTACTTGCACAGCTTCTAGCATTAACTGTATGTTGTAGCGAGAACATAAACAGGATGTAAACAACATTTAATGTTGTTTGGCACCGCTAACAATTTAGCTACAAATTCATATTTGTCAGTCAAACTGCTGTAAACACCAACAATCTTCAACAGCGCTGCAGTGTGTCTCTATGCAGCTGCTTTCCGTGCGTTTTACATCTCAAATAACAAACATGCAAAAGATAAGTGAACGTTTCATATTACACATGCTTATTCCGAATATATGTGAAAGACACTTGCCAGATGTTATTTTCACGAGCAGGCGTGAGGTTCAGAGGTGTGCTTGTCATTTTCTGTCAGATTCAAGCACAAACTGCTGCGGCTAACAGCTACTCTGACTGACAGTGTTTACACAGCGCAAAAGTGCATGCTTAAAGGCGTGTGATGCTTCCTGCACTCTCAGAAAAAAATGGTACAATGTTGTACCAAAGAAGGTACAAACCCTTGTCACTGCGGCAGTACCTTTTCATGGGACAGAATTGTACCTTAAGAAAAGAAACAAATTTTTACCTTTTAAGGTCATGAATTGTACCATGGGAAACCAAAATGTACCTTTGTTTTTAAAAACCTGCAGATACAATATTGTATACTTTGTGAAACGTACCACCACAGTGACAAGTCACTTTGTACCTTAACAGTGTCAAAAATGCTCACCAAACATTTATTAAAATGCCTTAAATGTTTAATTTACAATACCTATAGTTTTATGTTTTACCAGTTGCTTTGTATTATTGTATTATAGAACTAAACATTTATGTTTAGAAGTATCTTTAAACATAAACTTTAAATGATGATTCTTGTTATAATATGGAAATTATTCATAAAAATCACTTTGCCTTTCATTCATTCATTCATTTTCTTTTCGGCTTAGTCCCTTTATTAATCCGGGGTCGCCACAGCGGAATGAACCGCCAACTTGTTTTACGCAACGGATGCCCTTCCAGCCAAAACCCATCTCTGGGAAACACATCCATACATTCTCATTCACACACTACGGACAATTTAGCTTACCCAATTCACCTGTACCGCATGTCTTTGGACTGTGGGGGAAACCGGAGCACCCGGAGGAAACCCACGCAACCACGGGGAGAACATGCAAACTCCACACAGAAATGCCAACTGGCCCAGCCGGGGATCGAACCAGCGACCTTCTTGCTGTGAGGCGAACGTGCTACCCACTAGGCCACCGTGGCGCCCACTTTGCCTTTCAGTCATGTTTATTTTCATAGATACTGTAATAAAGGAGTTGTTCAACACTTTTGTACCTTTTATATGAGAACAATTGTGTACCTTCATTTCAGTTGTACAATAAAAGACACAGAACAGTATCATAAGAGGTCTTTTCAGTACCATATAAGGTACAATTTTTACAAAGGTACAAAACTGTTCCTCAAGGAACATTATTTGTACCATCGTGTACCTTTTTTTCTGAGAGAGTGGTGACGTGGAGCCGATCCGCGAGTCACAACACATTATGTTAGCTGACCAATCAGAGCCTCTTGAAGGTGGGCCTTTCAGAGGAACTAGGAAATATGACAGTCGTTTTCATGTTAGCAGAGTAGCTGTATATAATCATAGTAAGATATATGAAAAAATAACGTGATTTTCTGCATGTGAAGCATGAGCACACATTGCTTTGCATCTTATAACCACAACCAAGCCTTAAAAATACACTCTGGACCCCCCCCTACTAAAACAACTACTGTAAATTGTCTGTTCATAATACCATCGTCTCTTCTTTGTGTTGAGTAGTCCATCTGGGCAGCTCTAGTGGTCATACAGGACATCATTTGCTATGCAAATTCAGATGGACTCTTATCAAGCCCAAAATGTGTGCGCGCGTGTGTGTCAAAATGAGAGAAACATTCAGACAGACTCATGTGTTGGTTCTTACAAAAGAAACAGACTCCATTCAGCCTGCACTAATCCAGATGGGAAGTCAAAGAGCAGAAAGTCCACGGCACCAAAGTCATTTCATCACTTTTTTTATTCATTTAGATAGTTTTCTGTCATGCTTAAGGAGGGAGAGAGAGAGAAGGCAAGGGAAAATGACCAGCGTTGGTGAGGCGTTTTGCTTGACACGACTTCTTCCCTCCGTCTGCCTGCCGTTATCTGTTTAATTCATCCTCCTATCTGGGCTGTCTTTACCCTCGCTAAATTTCCCTTTGACACGCATGCCTTCCTGCGCATAATCCAGACCTACCGGGCAGAATTAGCAGCTAGCGGAGGAATTGATAGAATGAGGAAATGGAGAGAATAGGACAGGTGGAAATAAAATGTCAGGGCGAACGGACTGATTTGACTCCGAATCAAATTGTCAGGCTCGATACAGGCCGTGTTTTGGGGGAAATGCTGACAGATGAAAAGGTGTCAGGGAAGAGCGGTTCGAAGAAAAGGGGGGAAAATGACACGGACAGAATGTTTAAAAAGACGAGCTCCAACTTTCAGTCTTTAACTTTCCATGTTGAACTTTTGATGGAAAATAGAGCATTTGGATGTGTGTTTTTACTGTGAAATATTCCGTAGCTTGTGCACATGGGTGATTTTTGGATATTTTCTTATCATTTAATAAGGTTTTATTAGTCATTTTTTATAGTTCATGTATTTACTAACATGACCTATTAATGAACAATACTTGTACAGCATGTATTAATCATAGTTCAACATCGACTAATGCATTATTAAATTTAAAATTCATGCTTGTTAACATTATTTAATTCACCATGAGTTAACATAAACTAACAATGAACAACTATTTTCATTAACTAACATGAACAAATGCTGTAACAATTATATTGTTCGTTGTTTGTTCATGGTAGTAAATACATTAAGTAACATTATATAAATACAACCTTATTGTAAAGTGTTACCATTTATTACTTATCTTGATATTTGCAGTGCTGATTTCTAAGGAGATAGAATTATACACACTAAAAATCCGTAATTTTTTATGTTTTCGTTTTACATCAATTTTACGTAAAATAACGGCTGTTAAATTACAGAAATTTACCGTAAAATAATGGATATTAAATTACAGAAATTTACCAGAAATTTAAATTTAAGCAAATTTATGTAATTTAATATCTATTATTTTATGGTAAATTTCTGTAATTTAACGCCCGTTATTTTACGTTATTTTTTTCTGGCACCCCTGCTGCCGGAAAAAAACGTAAAATTATTGTATTGTTATTTGTCGTTATAATGGTCGTTACAAATCCCTGGATGTTCTTTGAAAAAGAGTAGGGGTTTAACCCCGGTATCCTGGCCAGATCTGCCCATTGGCCTCTGTCCATCATGGCCTCCTAACCATCCCCATATCATAATTGGCTCAATCACTCTCTCTCCTCTCCACCAATCAGCTGGTGTGTGGTGTGCGGTCTGGTCTGCAATATGGCTGCCATTGCGTCATCCAGGTGGATGCTGCACACCGGTGGTGTATTAGGAGATCCCCCATTGTGTAAAGCGCTTTGAGTGTCTTGAAAAGCGCTATATAAATGTAAGGAATTATTATTATTACCAGATGGTAATTCATTAGCAACCTCCAGAGCATCATCATAAGTGTGTGCTGACGTGACTGAAGTATTTTTTGCTAACATGTCTGCATATTCCTCACAAGTGTGCTGATCAGTGTTTCTGTCATTGGTTCATTCTTTATAAATGAGCTGTCATTGTGACGCATTAGACTGCACAGCGAGGAGTCATTTAGTCCTTCATGCGCTGGTAATGACCGCTCAATTAATGCAGTTCATCACTGGAGATGCCTGTCACTGAGGCATACAACACGGCTGCGGCTCTGTGCTTTAAAGTCAGCTCAAAACAGAAGTTCAGATCATGGATTCTTTTCTATTTAGCATATATCTGAAACAAATGGCTTTGTAAAGAAGAAAAGGTGTAGGAGGGACTTGGTTGGATGGTTGCGGTTTGCTATTGGTGGTCCCGCCCCTGTTCCATTCATCATCATCGTCATATGTTTGATTACACATTTTTAAGTACATACACTCACCAGCCATTTTATTAGGTACCTTACCAGTACCAGGTTGGAACCCCCTTTTGCCTTTAGAACTGCCTTAATCTTTCGTGGCATAGATTCAGCAAGGTACTGGAAATATTCCTCAGAGATTCCATATTGACATCATAGCATCACACAGTTGCTGCAGATTTCTCAATGATGCGAATCTCCCGTTGCACCAAATCCCAAAGGTGCTTTTATTGTATTGAGATCTGGTGACTTTGGAGGCTATTTTAGTACAGTGAACTCATTGTCATGTTCATGAAACCAGTCTGAGATGATTCGCTGGAAGTAGCCATCAGAAAATTGGTACACTGTGTTCATAAAGGGATGACCACTGTCAGCAACAATACTCAATAGGTAGGTTGTTGAGACAATCTCAACAATAGGAAGACAGTGGCGTTAACATGATGCTCAATTGGTACTAGTGGGGCCAAAGTGTGACAAGAAAATATCCCCCACACCATTGAAATGGTAAGCTAAATTGTCGGTAGTGTATATGTGTGAATGAGAATGTATGGATGTTTCCTAGAGATGGGTTGCGGCTGGAAGGGCATCCGCTGCGTAAAATAAATGCTGGATAAGTTGGCAGTTCATTCCGCTTTGGTGACCCTGGACTAATAAAGGGACTAAGTCGAAAAGAAAATGAATGAATGAAAAATTTTCATTAATGAGCAGTTAGACGGTTGTACCTAAAAAAGTGTCCAGTGAGTGTATAAAGCAAGACACTTGAATAGGGCAAATCACTACAAATCATGTACTTCCCATGTTGGTTTATTACATTAAGATTTCCAAATTGTATTACAAGTATTCTATAATGTTTAAATATGCAAACGAGGTATTATTTAATGAAATATGTGCTAATTTCCATATATTTCTAGCACACAAATCTGAACATTAGAGTTGAACCTAGAATCAAAATTTAATTTTTTTTTGTTTTTGCATTTTAGAGTCGAATGTTTTTATGAAATTGATAATAAAATTAAATACAAAGCTCAGAAAATAAAACCATAAAAAATCACAATCTCAAATCTCTCTGTAAAATCCTTCAGAATATAGATACAGTATGAATAGAATAGTAACAGTCCATAGTAATGTGTAAAAAGTGCAGGAGAAAAAGAAAAAAATAGTTTGAGAAAATGCCCTTTAATATATATTTTTAACTGTAAAATCTACAAAATCTACAAAATCTACTTGCTAAAGTGAAACAAATGAGACATTAAAGGTGAATTTTGAGGTGAATGAATCATCTGTTTTTACCTACAGTGTCTCGTCTGAATAATAACAATAAAAGGTGTTCAGGTAATAATTGTGTCTTCTGTTTGTTTGTGTTTGTAGGTACTCTCAGCTCCTCCCCTCTCTGCAGATGATGCAGTTCTCCGCAGCCGCAGGTTTGAGTCGTCTGCTCATTATTCTGGGTGTGCTGAAGCCGCTCATTCAGGGTGAAAACACCTCGGAGGAGCTCCTGCAGCGACAGGTCAGACTTCATGCAGTACACTTGCCTCAGTTTAAACACCAACCTTAATCATCCATCAATCCATCTGTACTTTTAAAAACTAAAATTTCATCCATCCATACATCCATCAATCTGCTCTTTTATAAACTAAAGCAATCATCTATCATCCATCTTTTTTATTATCATTGATTCATTTAGTCATCCGTCCATCAGTTCTTTTATAAACAAAAAGCCATCCATCCATCCATTTTTTACAAACAAATTCATCAATCCATTATTTATCAACAAACAAATCAACAAATCCATTTGTTTTTTTTTATAAGCCAAAATTCATCCTTTCATCCATCCAGCCTTTTTTTATAAACAGAAATGTATCCATCCACCCATCCATCCATCCATCACTCCATCCATCCATCCTCCATCTGTTTTTATAAACTAAATTTATCCATCCATCAGTTCTTTTATAAACAAAACTTCATTCATTCATTCATTCATCCTATCATCCATCTGTTCTTTTATGAACAAAAAACAACCATCCGTCCATCTGATTGTTCGTCAGTCGGTCCATTCATCCATCCTTGTTTCAAAACCAAAATTCATCCTTCCATTTTTATAAACAAATTCATCCATCTGCTTTCATAAAAAACAATCCATCCATCCATCATCCATTTTTTTATAAACAAAAGTTCATCTTTTTTTAGAAATTCATGCATCGTTTTTTATAAACAAAATTCCATCAATCATCCATTCGTTTTTATAAACAAAATATATCCATCCATCCGTTCTTTTGTAAACAAAAAATCGTTCATTCATTCATTCATTCATTCATTCATTCATTCTTCCACCTGTTCTTTTATGAACAAAAAAACAACCGCCTGTCCGTCTGTCCGTCGGCCGTTCCATCCGTTTCTTAAACACAAATCCATCCATCATCCTTTTTTAATGAAGTAAAATTTATCCATCCATCTATCCATCCGTTTTTTTCATAAATGAAAAACATCCATCCGTCAGTCATCAATCTGTTCTTTCATAAACCAAAAAAATCAACCATCCGTCTATCCGTCCGTTCCTTTATAAACAAAATATTAACCATCCATCCGTCTATCTGCCCTTTTAGAAACAAAAAATTATCCTTTCATCCATCTGTATTTTTATTAACAAACCAAGGTAAGCTGTCGACACAATTGTGTATCTCCGCTAATTACACACCACCACCCCAAAACGAATTCAACTCACTTTTTTTTTGGAGTTCAACAAATAATGTAATGCTCAACTGATGATGCCGAGACAAAAACTTGTAAAATGCTACACCAGGACCACTTGATGGCGCTGTTGCTTAAATTACTGCTGCCACTGGTTCCTGGCTGGCTAACATGCAGGGGATTTGTGGAGAACAAGAGAAGCAGTTTAATGATCAGTTGTCTAAGATGAACAAGTTTCCAGGGCTGTGTGAGTGTGAGAGTCAGACAGAGACTGACGCGGATCGCCTTCAGACAGGGTTTCTCAGGTCACCATGAAAAACAGTCAAGGTACGAGGCCGCTCTCTTCGCTCCAGTTCCACCCAATTTCATGCACGTTAACATGCGGCCACGAATATGCAAAACATTTATTACAATTTTGAATGGCCCCTCTTCCCCTCAAAAAGCTACAGATTCCCATTTACGACATGAATCGAAGGCTGACCCGAGGAGCGGAGAAAGGTGATTTAGAGAAATGTTTTGCCTTTATAAGGAGGTTGAAATAATTAATGCACAACAGGACGGTGGTGATGACTAGGTGTGTGTGTGTGTGTGTGTTTTTATACATGCCCATCCTTCCTCTCTATCTGCATAAAAACAGACTCAGTATTTTTAAGACCTCTGTCTCATTTGTCTGGGAAAGATTAGAAGCATAAAGCGAAAGCAATATGTTTCTTTGTAACGGTAGATTTCAACAAAACAAAACACAACGAGCTTTAAAATATCCGCATGTTTGCTTGAGACAAAAACTACTTTGCATGTGTTGTGAAGTCCGGTACTTTTTACAGTGGTTAGGGGGAAAGTGTAAATTTTATGCTTGCAACTATACAGTAGAGTAGATGCTTAGTAATTGTGTATTTGTGCTGCATTTGGCAACGTTACATCCATCAACAATGTAATTTTTATATGTCAGACTTACAATGTGGTTCCATTGGTTTATATATTTACTACTAATGAACAGTAGAAAGTTTATAAATCATAGTTAATCCACTAATGCATTATTAAGATCTAAAGTTGTGCTTATTAATAGTTCAGGTTTCATTAGTTCATATATTTTCTAATAATGAACAGTAGAACATTTATAAATCATAGTTAATCAACTAATGCGTTAAGATCTAAAGTTGTGCTTATTAATAGTCGAGGTTCTATTAGTTCATATATTTACTAATAATGAACAGTAGAATATTTATAAATCATAGTTAATCAACTAATGCGTTAATAAGATCTAAAGTTGTGCTTATTAATAGTCGATGTTTCATTAGTTAATATATTTGCTAATAATGAACAGTAGAATATTTATAAATCATAGTTAATCCACTAATGCGTTATTAAGATCTAAAGTTGTGCTTATTAATAGTCGAGG
>CAIGQQ010032566.1:11965516-11979293 GCA_903798035.1 Danio albolineatus
CTATCTATCTATCTATCTATCTATCTATCTATAATGATTTTTTATTAAAAAAGACATGTCCCACTTTTAGTTAAGTAAACTTTAAAATACAAATGAAAACATAACGAGCTATAAGGGGGAAGCTAAAAAAAATTACACTGAAAATAAAATAATCAAAATCAAGGTAAAGTGTTTAAAGCATTCAGCTTAAAGTGCAATTTAAAGGCTTAATTAGGTTAAATAGGCAAGTTGGGGTAATTAGGCAAGCTGATGGTTTGTTCTGTAGACAATCGAAAGCAAAAATGTTGCTTAAGTATTGCTTATACATGTAGTATTGACCTTTAAAATGTTTTGTTGTTGTTGTTGTTTAAAAACTGCTTTTATTCTAGCCAAACAAACAAACAAACAAACAAACAAACAAACAGGTAAGGCCTACTCCAGAAGAAAAAAATATTATAGGAAATACTGTGAAAAAAGCCGCCAACTTATCCAGCATGTGTTTTACGCAGTGGATGCCCTTGCAGCTGCAATCCATCACTGGGAAACATCCACTCGCACTCATTCACACACATACACTATGGCCAATTTATCTTTCCCAATTCACCTATACCACATGTCTTTGGACTTGTGGGGGAAACCGGAGCACCCGGAGGAAACCCACGCCAACACAGAGAGAACATGCAAATTCCACACAGAAATGCCAACTGACCCTGACGAGGCTCGAACCAGTGACCTTCTTGCTGTGAGGCAGTTGTGCTACCCACTGCACCACCGTGAGGCCCAGTTAATCATCATTTGGTAAATAATTGAAAAAGAAAAATTTTGACTTCAACTGTACATGAGAACGAGGAAACGATGTTTTAAACTCATGGTTTGTTATTTCCATGTACTGATCTCTCATTATTCAGATGCTGTATGCCTAGATTTTCATTCTTTGCACCTTTAAAGCAAACAAAATAAAGAAAAGAGTTCTTTACACAAGAACGCTGACAATCAAACAGCAATTAGTAGCTACAGTACTTTGATGTTTCACCGAGAGGAATCGTGGCCCTTAAAAAAAGCCTGTCGACATTTAATTTGACTGCTGTGCCTCTCAGAATGGAGGATTGTTCTTCATGAGAGGTTCGCTATTGACTCGAGTGTTGACTTGACGTTTTCGAGTGCTTCTGTCTGAGGTCACAAAGACACGTTTACATCTGCATGTCTAATGTAATGACCAAAGAGAGAGAATGAAATATTTGAACACTGTCATCACGGTTTCAAGGTAGATACATTCATTTCAGCTATCAAGGGAGATCTGAATGGTTGACTTGCATCGTAAGAAGAAGGTTTAAGTGAAATTAAGGCTTGTGTTTTGTTTTTTTGGTCAGAAATATCTGCTGTGTAACCCTGCCCACCAGAGCGCTGGAGTGGATGAGCATTTCTTCCTCAATGAGAGCGCACTGCAAGTCAGGTGAGAAACGACATTTCATAAAAGCAGTTTGTTTTGAAGCGATCGAAAGTAGATTTGTTTCTATTTGTTTTTCAGACATTAGTGTAATAGTTAATTATGACCCTGTGTTTTATTTTTTTGCACACATTTTATGAAAAGGGTAAGTCGACCCCAAAAGTGAAAATTCTACCATCATTTACTTGTTTCAAACCTGTTTCTTTATTTATTTTTTTAACACAAAAGAAGATATTTTGAAAAATGTTGGAAACCTGTAACAATTGACTTCCAAATTATTTGTTTTTCCTACTGTGGAAGTCTGTAGTTGCCGGTTTTAGGATTTTTTCAAAATATGTTCTTTTGTGTTCAACAGAAGAAAGAAATTCTTAAAGGTTTGGAACAATTTGAGGGTGAGTTTTCATTTTTGGGCAAACTGTCCCTTAATTTTTTTCAATTTTTTTCTCTTCAAATTGTTTACCCCTTGATCTTAATGGTTTGATTTACATTTTTCTAACCAAACGCATTTCTCATTTATTAAAGGGGTGGTCCACTATGATATCATATTTTAAACTTTAGTTGATAATGCAGTGTGAACATAAACAACAGCTCTGAGTGTAAGACGCTCTAAGTTCAATGCAGGAAGACTACATGTTAATAACTTACCAATTTTTGGGTGCTACATAAAAAAATACATCCGGGTTTTTGAGATCACAAACACTTAAGGTTACACGCATTCACCGCGCACATACACCCCGTGCAAAGGGGCGTGGCCAGAGACGCTGTAATGTTATAGCAGAGAAAGCTAAAATGCCGTCCAAACGCTGCTATTTCCACAGAGCTTCTTCTGTTTCATCTGGGCTTCCAAAGGACACAACACAAAAACAGAAGTGCTTATTAATTATTAATTATGCTTATTAATCTATATTAATTAATTGTTAATTATTGCTTATTAACCAATATTAATTATGTTCCAGAGAATTATATAAATATAGAAAAAATATATACTGTAGCATTTGTCAAAGCACAGCTTCTAGAATATCTCCCAGTTCAGTGCTGGATTCCATAACAGAGGAAGCTGTGGACTGTGAGCCACAACCTGTAAGTGTTTTCATTTGTTAAAGTTGATCTATTACATGCATAGTGTCTAGCGTTAACGGTATGTTATAGCAAGGATGTAAACAACAGGAAATGCTGTTTAGCACTGTTAACAATTTAGCTACAAATTTATATTTATCTGTCAAACCGCTGTTAACACCCACAAGCCTCTTGAGGGCAGGCCTTCGGAGGAACTAGGATATATGATACTCGTTTTCACGTTAGCTATGTAGCTGTATATATTTAAAGCAAGATGAAAAAAAACATGCTTTTTTACAAATAAAGCATGAGCACACATTGGTTTGCATCTTATAAACACAACCAAGCCTTAAAAATACACTATGGACCACCCCCTTAAAATCATGACATTTAAAAAGAAATAATATTTATATTTTTTTAAGAGGCTGACAACATTTTTCCCCGGAAATAATGTTTTAGTTCTCTTAAGATTCATAATTCTTAAAAATGTCTTATAATTATTATTAAAATGAGTAATTCTTTTATAAAAAATACTTTACAATTTTTTTTATTCTAATATTAGTAATACTACTTTAAGAAGTTCATATAAAATTATTATTAATATTATTTAAAATGTCTGATAATTTAAAAAAAAAAAAAAAAAAAAAAAAAAATGTCTAAAAACCAACATGGCAAACTGATTTTTTACTTAATTTTTTTGCTTTATTTTATCTCTGTGGTTAATACAGATGTCTCTAGTTCAAAATGTCCGTTTTACCGCTGTTCGTGACACTGCGGCGGTGGCATTTACGTGAGCTAACAGCTTTTGGCCGCTGGGTGGCGCTTTAACCATAGATTTTCAGCTTTGCCTTTCCACAATAGGATGGCACTACATGTGTACTGTACCTTATGTGAAAGGGTGTGTTCAATTAAGTGGTAATTTTGTTGGTTTGTTTTAGTTTTCTAAGCAATAAACATGATTTTACACTATAGAAAAGATACAATCCATGGTGAGTAGTATAGCCCTAGGCTGCAAAAATTAACCAAATAGAAGAATTCAGTTCTTTAGCCTTTATATTGCCCTATTAAATTGCGTTGGGGTGAAAAGAACGTTTTGATTTGTTTGACCATCATAGTTTGTTTGACCATCATGCGCACAAGATATGAAAATCGCAGCACAGCACAAAATAATAAATAATAAATAATAATTTAATTATTCATTTATTATTTATGGACAATAATTAAGACATAAAATTAGATGGTAAAATACAACGAAAATGTAAATGAAAAGGTAAATGAAAAACCTTATGTAGTAACTGTCTTAGTCATTTTAAAATAACAAACACTGTACATCTCTCTATTTTTAGGCTAAAACACTGCTTTATATATTTATTTATTTAGGCCTATTTGTATGTTTGTACCTACTTTCATTTTAGCTGTCGTTTATTTCTTTAATTTACATTTTCCAAAATGAATCTTCATTTCATGTAACACGTTTACAATAATAATAAAGCTGTTAACAAGTTTTAATGATTAATGAAGCAATTATAATGGTTTGTCCTATTATTTCATCTTCATAAGTAGCAGGTATTTACAGCTACTGTATATTTCTTTCCATTCGCATCCCGTCCCTTTGTGCCCTGTGGTCATACTGTGGTCATACCTTAACACGTTCTTCCGCGGCGGCGGTAGAAGGTGCGGCGTTAATGTCCATATTTAAGTAGCACCTACTGTATCTTTACTACATGTTTAATAAATTGTACATATCTGTTGTTAATCATTATACATTTTATATTATCAATACAGTAGCCCATAGAACTGTTCTAACAATTTAAAAGAACTTCAGTATTCTACTAAATGTCATAAACCTTTATTCCTAATACACATGTAGCTTCATAAATCACTATAACATGCTGATTTGTTGTGTATGAAACATTTATTATTATTAATGTTGCTTCTTCTAAAGTAATAAGAGTAATATTGGACTGGAAGAGTCCCTAATAATAATTTGTAATCATTATTAACATCAACATTATTTAGAATGTGCATTATTATTATCATTATTATTATTATTATTAACAATAACCTAAGTGTACACATATAGCATAGTAATATTGCTTTACAAATTGGTTGAAATGATGAACGGTCTCTTCTAGTCTGAAGTGCCCTAAATTTGTCCTGCTGTTTGAACGTCCTTGACTTTTCAGCGAGATCTCCAGATATAAGCCACTCTCCAGCAAGACATCTGTGCATGTGATCATGGGGGAATCGTTTGATGATCAGCTTCCTTCAGATCTCAACCAAGTGAGTGTCTTTCACAGGCCCACTTTCTGAACTTTAGCGAGTTTTTAATCAGAAGCAAATCCTTTGGCTGAACGTCTCATTAACTGTCATCCCTCCTTGTCAGGTGCTCGCCGAACTTCAGAGCAAGTTTTTGGAGCGCTCTTATCCCAATGCAAATCGCATTCAGATTCGCGGGGTGGATCGGCACATGATCTACAAAAATCCATCCTCGCTTATCAAACATTTGCATAAGCTTGTGGCGCAAAGGCAGACCAACCAACAGAGGCAGTGAGACGCTTTGGAAAACGCAGACTTTCTAATAACAAAGGTTTAGTAACTTGACATCAGTTACAGCTGTCACTTTCTGTCTTCAATGATGCTAGATGCCAAATAACAGTGTCATTTTTCTGCATATGAAGCAGGAATCTGTTTAGTTTGTTGGTGGATTGAGCATTTTGATGTACTGCTGACGAAAATAATTGATTGCTTCCATGTTTTTGGTTGAAATGCCTTAATGGAACCCATCAATTTGAAAAGTTTTGCATCGAAAAATAAGCCTAAAAAACTTATTTATATTCGTCAACATTTTTGTTGTAATTTATCTATAAAATATCAGCCCTCAAATATTTTGTAAATGCATAACTAACCCATATTCTTGGCTTAAATGCTGCCATTTTACTACTTATGAAGCAGAAATCTGTGTAGTTTGTTGGTGAATTGAGCATTTTGATTTACTGGCAAAAAAAATGATTGATTGTTTCTGTGTTTTTGTCCAAAATGCAATGTTTTGCATTGAAAAATAACCCTAAGTATCTTTTTTAAGCATCAACTTTTTTTTGTAATTAACTCAAAATATCTGCCCTTAAATGTTTTATAAAAGTATAACCAACTCAAATTCTTTACCTAAATGCTGTCATTTTTCTACGTATGAAGCAGAAATCTGTCTAGTTTGTTGATAGATTGTACATTTTGCAGAATATTATTGATTGTTTTTGATTAAAATGCTTTATTAGAAATGCAGTAACTTGTCAAAAGCGCCTCAATTTGAAATGTTTTGCATTGAAAAATAACCCTAAATATCTTTTTTAAGCGTGAACATTTTTGTTGTAATTTACTCAAAATATCTGCCCTCAAATATTTAATAAAAGTATAACTAACTCAAATTGTTTACTTAAAATGCTGTCGTTTTTCTACATATGAAGCAGAAAATAAATTGATTGTTTCTGTGTTTTTAATTAAAACGCGTTATTAGAATTGCAGTAACTTGTCAAAAACGCCTCAATTTGAAACGTTTTGCTTTGGGGGAAAAAAAAATTAAATTCCTAAATAATTTTCTAAGCATCAACATTTTTGTTGTAATTTACTCATAAAATATCTGCCCTGAAATATTTTATAAACATATAACTAACCCAAATTCTTTATCTAATTGCCGTAATTTTTCTACTTATGAAGCGGAAGAGAAGCCAATGAACTTAAGAAATCAATATGGTTCATTGGTGAAAATAATCGATTGTTTCTGTGTTTTTGGTTAAAATGCTAATTAGAAATGCAGTAACTTGTCAAAAGCACATCAGTTTGAAATGTTTTGCATCGAAAAACAACCCTAAAGAACTTTAAGCGTCAACATTTTTATTGTAATTTATTTATAAAATATCAGCACTCAAATATTTTATAAATGTATAACTAACCCAAATCCTTATGCAAATGCTGTATTTTTTCGACTTCTCCAGTACTGTACTCTTGAACACCTTGATTAGTTGGATCAGCTGTGTTTGATTAGGGTTCGAGCAAAACTGTGCAGAGCTGCGGCCCTCCAGGAATCAAGTTTGACTTAAACGCAGACGTTTGTCTACGTATGAAGCAGAAATCTGCTTTTTGGTGAAGAAGGCTTATTAGAAAGGCAGTAACTTGTCAAAAATGCATCAGTTAAATGTTGTATAGGAAAAATAACCCTAAAGAACTTTTCTAAGCATCTACATTTTTGTTGTAATTAGTTTATAAATGATCTGCCCTAAAATATTTTATAAACGTATAACAATCCAAATTCTTTACTAAAATTCTGCCATTTCTTTTTACTGCTGAAGAAAATAGTTGATTGTTTGTGTGTTTGGTTAAAATGTCTTATTAGAAATGCAGTAACTTGTCAAAACCACAAATTTCACCTGAGAAATTACAAATGTTGGATTGATAAATAACCCTAAAGAACTTTTTAAGCGTCAACATTTTTGTTGTAATTTATTTATAAATTCTTCTCTTTATAAAAGTATAACTAACTCAAATTCTTTACTTAAAAGGCTGTCATTTTTCTACATATGAAGCAGAAAATAAATTGTTTCTGTGTTTTTGATTAAAATGCGTTATTAGAAATGCAGTAACTTGTCAAAAACGCCTTAATTTGAAACATTTTGCTCAGAAAAGTTCTTTTATTATTTTTTGTTTTTTCAAAGCATAATTTGTTGTAATTTACTCATAAAATACCTGCCCTCAAATATTTTATAAACTAACCCAAATTCTTTACTTTACTTAATTGCTGTAATTTTTCTACTTATGAAGCAGAAATCAATATAGTTTATTGGTGAACTGCTGGAAAAAAAAATCGATTGTTTCTGTGTTTTTGGTTAAAATGCTAATTAGAAATGCAGTAACTTGTCAAAAATGCATCAGTTAGAAACATTTTGCACAGAAAAAAAAACCTAAAGAACTTTTCTAAACATCTACATTTTTGTTGTAATTTATTTTTATAATATCAGCCCTCAAATATTTTATAAATGTATAACTAAACCTATTTCTTACGTAAATGCTGTCATTTTACTAGTTACGAAGCAGAAATCTGTGTAGTCTGTTGGTGGATTGTCCTGTTTGATTTACTGGTTACGAAAAAATTTTACTGCGTCTGTTTACTTTGTTAAAAGGCTTATTAGGAATGCAGACACCAAATTTTCACCTCGAGGAATTAGAAACATTGCATTAAAAAAAAACAACAACACATTTTCTACTTTCAGTTAGACATTTTGAAAGAAGACAATAAAAGAGTCTGTTTATCCTGAGGATTGAAGTTTAATTGACACCACATCAAAATAAAAATTTCCAACAGATCTGGAATTTTATTCCATCCATATACATGCATAGCAACAACATTTTTAAGAAATATTTTTCTTACATAAGGACATTGGAATGATCATTTTTTACAGTATTCCCTTGTCTCGTCCCACCCTTCAATAACCACCATTGATAAACCTGCTTTTGTACAATTAATTTTTTTTTCCAGGAGTAAGAAATAGCTGCTCTTCCCCTTTTATAATACTGCTTTTCCGTAATGTTCCAGACCTCCTTTTTTTCCCCACCATATGTTTTATACAAAGTATTGCGCTGAGAGCAAATTTTAAAAAGGGAGAACAAGGTGTATCAGCAAACAGAAATACAAGTACTATACAAGAATGCTGCCATCCTCATTTAAACATCCACTTCTGAGTCGAAGAAAAGACACAGACAAACAGCAACATATATATGCAAAGCCATGTGTACAGTATATGCCAAAACATGAGCTGCAGCGTTGTGCCTGGTTATCCCTCCAAACTGTTTTAAGGCTGAAGTCAAGAGAATCGTTACTGCGAGTGACATTTTGACATATACAAAAAACTGTACCAGCAAATAAGAATACACAAGTGCTCCAGTAGCTAATGTCGGGTCTAAAACGCGTTTTCAGTTCTGTGTCCTGTGCCTATTTTCTCCTTGAACCTAACGTACATTGTAAACAATATGTCTGCTACACAAGAATGACTATACATTAACATTACAAACAACTCTGATATAAACTTTCTTTGAATTTAAATTAAGAGCACTACTCCTATTAATACTGATTGTAAAATAAATAAAAGGTGAAAGTGGCACCAATATTACGCTTGGATTTTTTTTTTTTCATCGTTTTGCATTAAGTCTTCAAATAACGAAAGAAGAAGCTTCTCTTGATTGTCCACAAGCAGTATATAAAACTGCATGATGCACTATTTCACAACCGTGTACCCAAAAAAGAGGGGGAGAATAAGGGGAGAAGACTGCAGTTTCATTTGACATGCTCAGCAGCGTGTGACGAGCAGTAAAACTTCTTATGAGTGATAAAGTTTGACAAGTTATTGAACTGGATGTCACAGAGGCGGCAGTACTTCCCACTGCCTGCTGGCGAGGTTGCCCCATTAATACCTTTTCCCGCAGGTGCCGATTCCTCCACAGGTGATTTAGAAGTTGGTGATACATTCTCGTTTGGGTCAGGAGGGTTCTCGGATCCCCACGTGGGAGATGTTTGTTCCTCTGGCGATGCGGTGTTGTGAGGCTGATTCTCTTGCTGGGGAGTTGCTGGTGTCTGGCGATCCTCTTTATGACCACCATTGACAATCACCATACTCCTATTTTTAGGTAGCAGGGGCAGTGGATCTTTGTTGGGATGGGGACAGCCATTGGCTGCAAGTGGTTCTGTGCCTGGCTCACCTGCACCATTGCTGCTTTGCTCCTGTTCGGCTGCCTCAGTCTGCACAACGAGACTTCCTGCCATGTAGTCTCCGCTCTTTATCCCGAAATACGGTGATATTTGCTCGGTACCTTTCACTTTCTTTATTGCTCCAGGATAGAGGGAGTGAGGCAAAAACATGTTCTTGTTCTCATCTTTCGAGGACATTAGCTGTGCATCAGCGAAAGCTTTCAGATCCGGTGCCGGGCCGAGGTGTGGTGGGAACATGCCTCCATTTTGCATCAATTTGTTGCCCCCATTTTTCTCACATTTCACAGAACTCTTGTCAAAGACGTCATCCGCATTATTGCCTTCAGTCTTCATGCCCGGAAATATCGGCTGCTCCAGATTGCCGACTTCACCATGAGCAGCTGTGACAGGGCAAAAGTTCTGTTTATGGGCAAGGTAATTCTCCACTTTGTTAAAACTGATCTTGCAAACGGTACATTCGTGATAGTCCAGAAGTCTTTTGGGGGAGTTGCACGATTTGTCAGGAAGCGGAGAACACTTTTTGCTGAGATCTATTGGAGCATCTAGTTCCTGTGGATCTCCGATTGTGTTACCTTTTGGGGCTAGGATGGACTTGGTGATAGTAAGAGAAGCATCTAAGTGTTTTGGGACAAGGCCTGGAAAGATGTCACATCGTGGATGGAAGCGGTCAGCCAGATTTTCTGCAGTCTCCTGGGATGTACAGGGATTTCCTAGTGTGGGCAGACCCAAAAATCCTGGCTGTGGCCCCATGGGCTGTCGTTGGTCTTCAGGTAAACACATCTCGTACATCTTCCTCCGCTTGCGTGTCCTCATGGTCCGCTGCATGGCAGGTACCTTTGCGGACATGCGTTTCATGGGTGGGTCATGGCGAGTGGCGCAGTAGTACTGCTTGTGAACCATGTATGTTTCGTGTCGGCTGAAAGTGATGTTGCATGCTTCACATGTGGTCTTGTTTGGGTCACTGTCACCATCCACCAATGATGTGCTGGGACTTTTAACCTCAGACTGCTTACTGCCAAGCCTCTCCTCAACTCCTGTTGGTGTAGCAACCTTCTTTACTTGCCCAGTAAGTTCCTTTTCTGGCACTTTCCCACCAGCATTCATAATATCCAAAACTGATGAACTCAAACAAGCTGTTGTCACAAGATGACTGTCAGTATCTGATGGAAGGCATCCTGGGAGCATACCAACTGAGGTGTGGCCACTGTTAGGACTTATGGCATCAGAAACCTTGTCAGGAACACTTGAGAAATCCGGGGACTTTGTCATGTGCTGCCAGCGACTGTTGCAATAGTGCTTCTTGTGAACTAAGTAGTTATCTAGATTATTGAAGGTGATGTTGCATTCAAAGCAAGTTGCTCCTTTGGGCATTAAAGGACTGTAGATGACAGGAGGGTAGCTGTTCCCTCCATGGCGTAGTCTACGATGCACTAGCTCTGACATCTTTGCTAGAATCTCAGATGCCTGTGGCACCACAGAAATGTCTTGTGAGAAAGCAAACTGCGACAAGAATGGACCCATGGGGAAGGTGGGACCCATGTTGTGCTGGACAGGAGAGGACGCCAGCCTTGGACTAGATGGTTCCGACTTGATTCTTGTGTAAGAGAAACTAGCCTTGCTTCCTGGGTGACTGTCCCCCTTCTGGAGTCCGAGAGTAGGTTTTTTCTCAGGTCTTTCAAGTTCTCCATCAGGACTGTTGGCCTTGTTGGGTGTATTCTTGGGACTTTGCATGACTATATCCTTCCTGCCTGACAGTTCTGCTCTTGCCGCCTGCAGACTATCCTCTCCTCCTCTTGGGGAGTTTTCACTGTCACTCTCTCTGTGAATCTTCCCAGAGTGTCCATGTAAGTCTTGATGCTGCAGCAGTTCCCTGTGGTTCTGGAAGCTGATGTGGCAGTGATTGCATCTGAAGGCTGCCTGTGACAGGTGTGAAAGGATGTGGTGCTGGAATGTAAGGAGCGAATCTGCTGTGAAGTTACAGATTGTGCATTTCAAGCTGGTGCCAGGGGGAAGAGACTCTTCCATTTTGACACCTGTAAAAAAGAAAGACAGTTGTTTTTTAATTGTCATCCCTGAGCATGATAGTTAATGTTTAATACATGTCGATTAAGTATATGTGCTGCGAGTGTAATATTTAATAATATGGCTAGGTTTAACCGCTTGGATGTACTCCCGTTATGTAATGCGCAATGATCAAATAACTTTTAATGTCCAAATGTACTGTGCATATGATTACTGCATACTGTATACTCACTGCTGTGTGAGCTCAAGTGCATCTCCAGAGCACGAGGGTTGCTGAAGCTCTTGTTGCATTGTGGAAAAGGGCAGGTACTGGGAGTTTGATGGGAAATGGCGTCAGTCTCTTCAGGGACGTTGTCAGGTTCTCTCTGCCGCCCACTGCAGTAATACATCAGGTGGGCCTGAAGGTTTCTCTCACTCCTGTACCATATCCCACATGCTTTACAGGGAAAGATGTCCTCTGAAAAACAGAGACAAGAATATGAATGCTACATGCAGTGGGATACAGTGCTTTATAGCTCGTGGGCAGCACTCTGGTGACCCAAGTTCCAGTCCCATTTGCTGAGCCATACTTTTTACCCAGTTAAATACATAGTGGAAAGTCTTGTGTCATTTGACTATGGACTATGGTTGGCCATTGGGGCCAAAAGGCTAAGAAGCACTGCTGAAGGGGACATATTGGAAGGCGTGTTATGCATAGCTATGGAAGAAGAAGAAGAAATTGCTCAAACACAAATAATAAAGTGGCTTTTCTAACAATTCTGCTGTGATGTTGCATGGCAACAGAGCTGATTCCAGTAGGATTGTGCCCTTTCCTCAAGGGCAAATGAAAACACTGCACCATCTGCTAGCGGCATCCTCTGTGTCAAGCTGAACTCTAGACTTCCCAGATAAAGTCAACAAACAAAGTATTTGCAAATGACTTGCGTTTTGCAATTACAAGGTTGGTCAGAGTCCAGACATGTTTACTGTACCCCTAAACTGAAGGGCAGAACATCATGTTCCTCCAGCAGAGGTTAATCTCTGAATGACTACTGCATACTCTCCTTTTTTGGATCTAGCATGTGTAACACTTTCTGAAATGGCTCAAATGATTGGTTGGAGAGCTCAATGGAGCAGCCGCAGAAGCAGGTGAGCCCCCCATATGCAGCAATATTGTGGCCAAGTTGTATGGCAAGACCAAACCGTACAGCTTTATTGTAAATTCCTGTTGACTGTTATTAGTCTTAATTTGCATGCATGTTTATGACATCAGTGGACAGTTATTGAGTTTGTAAACAGAAACCAGGCTTACTGTTGACTATAGCTGTAGGTAATATGGAGGCCATGGCAGCTTGCTGGGGCAGGAGCTGGATGGTGTCCAGGAGACGTGCTGGGTACATGCCCTCACCGAGAGACATGTGATTGACCGCCTGCAATCGAGAGTCAAAGTCCACTGCGAAAGCCACCAGCTCCTCTCCTTCCATCATGTTCTTGGTTGTGGTGCACCACAACTGTCCACCTGGGTGAAAGAGAATAAATCTCACGTTTAAACATGCAGTAGATTCATCATTTGATGCATTTCAATTAAGTTAAAATGATTAAAAAAAACATTCCAACTTTGGATTTTGGTCATTTTTTTTTTAGCAATTACTGTGTTCACTTTAGCTTTAATCAATCATATTGCTTTATAAGATGGTATATCTTTAAGGTGTACTGTACAGCTAGCATTTTGAACGCTCAGAAAAGACAGAGGAAAAGAAAGGAGGGGGGGATAGGAAATCAGCTGAAGGGTTTAAGCTCTGATAGCATTTATCATCGCACATGGAAGGATTTCAGCCGCACTTCATTTGCCATTCAAGAGATTAAAGTTTTAAATATGACTATTTACAAAAAATCTGGCTTCCGAGATAACAACAAACGATGATATGCAGATGCTAAATGGCAGAATTAGGACATTGTTTCGGTAGGGAAGCTGGACAATTAATTAAAGCGCTCTGCTAGCTCTCAGAAACATGCAAACACACTGACTGAGCTTCAGAGTGGAAGACGAGTATGCCTTAATGGTAGGTTGGGAGAAAAAAATTAAGAGAATGTCATTTCAGAAAAAGGACTGAGAAGAATGCTCAATAGTGTGAGTCATTTACAAAAGGTAAACAGACAGTGGCTCAACAAATAGTACAGAATTCTTCTAGATCACTACACAGAGTTATTTATAAAACATAAACACTGATAAACTGATGATAGCTGTATTTCTGGTACTACTATGGAGTTAGAAAAGTATCAACAGTAATTCATGCAGTAAGACATGATGTACACATGCATAGCCAAATTCACAAGCGTAAAACCAAATTCACATGCTCAAAATATTTTTATATAATTACAAAAACAATTCACGTGCACAAAATACCAATACATAGGGCTATGAATATAAAAATACATATATACCTATTACACGTTTATTCTCATATTCATATTATATACATATTCAAATTTATTCACAAATATAAACACATATTCATATTTATTCACAAAAACAT
>CAIGQQ010032566.1:11979693-11990820 GCA_903798035.1 Danio albolineatus
ATATATATATATATATATATATATATAATAAATCTAATATAAATATATATATAAATGTTTTGCACATGTGAATTTGGCTACGTATTAGTACATTTTGTATGAAATTACAAGTGAAGCATGAGCACACATTACTTTGCATCTTATAAACACAACCAAGCCTTAAAAATACACTGTAGACCACCCCTACTAAGAAGGAAAAATAAAGAGCTCATTGAATAATCTATTCTCAAAAGTGAAAATGGAATCAGACTAGATATATAACAATAAAGCTAAAGCGTAAACTGGATTTCTAATACAGGTGCAGACTGCGAAAGCTTCAGTGTGTTTTAAAAAAAAATGCAGGAGTGCTGCCTGAAAGAGCAGCTTATCAGTGTGTGAATCTGCAGCTGAGAGACACACTCTTCAGACGGGTCCTCTTCATCAGCGGGATCCTGTCACACACCACACACTGCCTGGAGAGGCTCTCTCCTACCTTATCTCCTAATTAAAATAACAAAAAAGCACCGTCGCCATCAGCGCAGATCAAAACTGTCACCTGAACAGCAGGAGGGCGCAGGTCACCTCTGCCTGCACAAGTACTGCTAGAAGTTGCGTGAAGAACTCATTACTTACACCGGAAAAGCAGGCAAAAGTCTGATGTATGCAGGATGCCGTAGCTGCTGCTGCACTGTGGGACGGCCGATGAGTTTTACTGTGTTTTAATGTCAGAACAGTTCGCTGACAAACTCTAAGACTGCCCAGAAATAAGGTGTAATAAGATTTTTAGTGTTAGTGTCATGTCCTTCTCCGCTCTGTGGATTCAGTGGTTTACAGCAGAAGTTTTAAACTAGTTTTGCTTCTGGTTCTTGATTCTACACACGTTATTAGATACACCTGTCCGACTGCTCGTTAAAGCTAATTTTGAATCTGCCAATCACATGTCAGCAACTCGATGCATTTAGGCATGTAGACATGGGCTGTTTCTCAATATGCGTTTTTCAGTGGTCATCTGCCGAAGTTCAGTTCCAATACTCAAGACCACAAGAACGGAGGATGCATGAGAGTTCCCGAATGTGTTCTTGATACTTGTGCACTGAACTCTCTCTAGAAGTCCCAGAAGTCATTGCGACTGAAGGTTGGGAAGTGCAGCATTTTGTATAGACTTATCATTAAGTCAGAGATATAACTTATTTGTCTCAGGAGTTTTCCTAAATTTACCAGTGACAGTACACATTAGCATGAACATCTTAATAAAGGCATAAACACATCAAGAGTCAAGGCTGTCCTTTCTTCGTCAGCTGAAGAAGTTCAACCTCCCAAAGGAGCTTCTGAACCAGTTCTACACCTCCATCATTGAATCAGTCATCTGCACTTCAATAACTGTTTGGCTTAGCTCAGCTACCAAATCTGACTTTCGAAGACTACATCGAATAGTTCGGACTGCTGAGCGAATCATTGGTACAACCCTCTCTATTCTCCAAGAACTGTACTTATCCAGAGCGAGCAGAAGGGCTGCCAAAATCACTCTGGACCCCTCACACCCAGCACACTGTCTCTTTGAACTGTTACCTTCTGGTCGACGCTACAGAGCACTGCGCACCAGAACAGCCCAACACAGAAACAGTTTCTTCCCACAGACAATCCATCTCATGAACACTTGAAGATAATAATCGTGGAACCAACATCACAACTAGCAATACACTTTTTACACACACATATACTTATTTAACAACACACTTTACATGCCAATTTGCACGTAACAGCTGCACATATAACGTTGTATATAGTAATACACCTGTACATACACTTGTCCATTTGTATTTTTGCATTTAACACTTCTATTTTTTGAATATATTTATTATGTTTTTTGTCCTGTCTCTGTAATTCTGTTGCACTGTAGAAGCTCTGTCATGAAAACAATTTCCTTGTATGTGTGAACATACCTGGCAATAAAGCTCTTTCTGATTCTGATTCTGAGTGTTTATTTTTTGAAATTCCTATTAAAATCTGTGTTATTTGTTGTGCAGCATATATTTGTTATGTTTTTATGCAGAGTATATATTGTGAAACAGGGGAAACAATAAATCGTTGAATGCTGCAATGTTTAAATAATCCTCGGTTAAAGATGCGAGAGGGTCATGTGACCATCAGGAAGAATGCAGCATCTCATTTTTCAGAGGACGCATTCTCTGTCCTCGTGTTCTTTAGAGTTCGTTTTTCCGATGTGACCTGGCAAGACCGGTCTCCACAAGAACACAAGTCCGTTCTCTGCGTTCTTGGAATTGAGAAACAGCCCCGGTCAAGACAATCTGCTGCAGTTCAAACTGAGCATCAGAATGAGGAGGAATGTTTTAAGTGACTTTGAAAGTGGTACGATAGTTGGTGCCAGACGGGCTGGTTTTAGTATTTCAGAAACTGCTGATCTACTGGGATTTTCACGCACAACCAACCTAGGGTTTACTGAGAATGGTCTGAATAAGAGGAAATATCTAGTCAGCGGCAGTTCTGTGGGCGCTAACGCCTTGTTGATGCCAGAGGTCAGAGGAGAATGGCCAGACTGGTTTGAGCTGATAGAAAGGTAACAGTAACTCAAGTAACCACTCGTTACAACCGAGGTATGCAGAAGAGCATGTCTGAGCGCACAACACGACCAGGTGGATGGGCAACAGCAGCAGAAGACCACACCAGGTGCCACTCCAGTCAGCTAAGAACAGGAAACTGAGGCTACAATTCACACAGGCTCAACAAAATTGGACAATAGAAGATTTAGAAAAATGTTGCCTGGTCTGATGAGTCTCGATTTCTGCTGCGACATTCGGATGGTAGGGTCAGAATTTGGCATCAACAACATGAAAGCATGAATCCATCCTGTCTTGTATCAACGATTTAGGCTGGTGGTGTAATGGTGTGGGAATATTTTCCTGGCACACTTTTGGCCCAATAGTACCAATTGAGCATCGTGTCAACACCACAGCCTACCTGAGTATTATTGCTGACCATGTTCATCCCTTTATGACCACAGTGTACCCATCTTCTGATGGCTACTTCCAGCAGGATAACGCACCATGTCATAAAGTGCAAATCCTCTCATACTGGTTTCTTGAACACGACAATGAGTTCACTGTACTCAAATGGCCTCAACAGTCACTAGATCTCAATCCAATAGAGCACGTTTAGGATGTGGTGGAACGGGAGATTCGCATCATTGATAAACAAATCTACAGCATCCCTCTTAAAAACACAACTCGTTTTTTTTTGGGACAACTTGATCATTTTATGTTCAATCTACTTAAATTTGTTAACTTATTTTTTTCATGTTGCCCCAACACAAATCGATTGTGTGGAACCCAGCATTTTTTACAGTGCTGTGCAGCAGAAAAGCCGCATTATGTAAACATTTTCAGTTTTCTATGAAAAAAAGCCCACCCTGGAACCGTCTGCAGGTACAGCATGTGTGGTCAGAGCGGCGTCTTTTGAAATAAAATCATTGTAGAAACATTTCCAGCTGACTGCTCTCAACTCCAGGTGCTCACGGGGTCAAAGAGACCATTTTAAAGAACGAGCGCAGTTCAAATGGAGACTTCCTGCGTGTGCCATTATAAGTTCAGCACCGAAGCACCCAGGTGGACGAATGGCCCAACAGTGCGAGTGCACGCGCAGGAGACACGGGACCCTCGCTGAAAAGCGCGCTGTTTTCGCCTGTCTGCTGCAGAAGGCCTTTGTGCCGCGGCCAACGCAGTCGCAATGAAGCCTATTGTCTCCGTCCTCCTGCAGCGCACCTGATAAAAGAATAAAGAACTATGACATATTCCAAAAACAATGGAGGAATTAAGGACACACAATACGGCAGCTGCTTCATTAAAACAATCAAAACCCCGTATCCTGTACATAGTCCAGATAACTTTAAAAAAAAAAAGAGAGAGAGCTTCTTTTCATGCTATCTTGTGGTGTAAAAATCCACTAGAGCCGGTTTGTCCTCATGGCCCAAACTCCCCCCTCATTCGCACTAATGATGCTTTTAAACACTTACTTAAAGATGTTCATGTAAGGGAATTACAGGCGGGTTCAGCTTGTTTAAGTTCCAAGCCGTCGTAATCAAGCACGTGCAGACTGAAGCCCTCAAACGCAGGGCACCAGCACTTTAAAAAGATCCAGTAAAAGCCGGAAAAAAAACGAGTCTTTCTAGCTTTCCTTCCGACAGAAGGCTTTGCTAATGAACTGGCCGCAGGACAGAGACTCAAATGTTTTGCGTGTGTAAACAGTGGAAGACTTTAATAGTTTGCTGTAAAATGCATAGTTAAACATATCCGTGTTTGTTTCTCCCATCTGTCCAGACAAACGGCTGCATTAGAGGCCGTAACAGAAGCGTGAAGCACGAAAGCTCAAACTAAACAGCCCCATCTCACGAGGAAGCAGAACCGTTTGACGCACTGTCCAAAAAAAGAGGCCAATTTCAATGAATTCATGCCGTTTTGTTCCTATGAAAGTGTACGGTTTATAAAAGGAGGAATGCCCCCAAATCCCCTGTACAGCAAATCATACTGAAATGCATGAAAGAAATGGTTCAAATGAATAAGAATTAGCCAATAAATACACTAAAGTTACAATGCTACATGGCACTTCGTAACTTTTTGATTTAGTTGCTAATTTGTATGAATTCTTACGATGTTATTTGTACAATTTAGTAGTTAATGTGCTTATCTCCCAATGACGGTTGGTTTTAGGGGTGGGGTTTTGTGCCACGTCTCTTTTTAAAAATTGTACATTTTCATACGACTGAATACATACAAACTAGCTTGACAAAATGTAAAATAGTTACTTTCCTTGTGAGATCAAACTGAAAGTTAAGAATTGCCGTAAGATTGCGATTGAAGGAAACCAGGGGTAATAGGGTAATCTATGCTTTACTGTATTTTGTGTCAATAACAGTGCTTTTGATGTTTAAATTGTTGCTCATCTTTCCAGAATAAGAGTTAATTTACTATATGCAGAGCTAAAATAAATAAATAAATTTTTAAAAAACATGCTTTTGTCTTCTTTTATGACATGAAATGTAAATGGTAGACTGCAACCTCTTTTTTTTGATTGGACAGCAGTGATGGAAAGAATACTGAAAAAATCATACTCAAGTAAAAGTAGCATTACTTGCCCAAAAACGTAGTGCAAGTAGACTAAAAGTATCTGTTGTAAATATTACTAGACATTTTCAAAGTACTCGAGTAGCGAGTATTGAGCATTATGCTATGAAAAGCTGATGTGTGTGCAAATGTAACATTTTGTAGTGATCATTCAAGACTATTTCAGTCATCACAGTAAACATCTGCCATCTCAACAGTGACATGCAGTATCTGGGTCATTGTGTGTAAAGATTTTTACGTCTTTTTGAGCACTTTCAAAAGGTTGTCTTCAGGTAGTTCAGTATGATGAGATTTACAGGAATGACAGGATTGGAATCACAAGATTCCATTTTTCCCCCTCAGCTAATCGCCATAGACATGAAAATAAAGTAGTGACTGCAGGTTGAAGGAAGTGGAGTAAAAGTATCGATACTGCACTAAAAATGTACTCAACGGAGAGTAAAAGTACACATTTTTAAAACTACTTACAAAATTACAATTCCTAAGGAAAACAATTGAATTACAGTATTTTGAGTATTTGTAATTTGTTACTTCACACCCCTTTTGGACAGTAAAAAAATAAACAAATGCAATGCTAAATGCCAATAAAATAATAGTACATCAAAGAAATAGCCTCTTATCTTTGCAAACCAAGAGCATGTAATAACATGTACACTGTAAAAATGATTAGTTATTGTATTTAAAAAGTGAGCAAACCCATATCATGGGACGATAACCTTTTTCAAGGTACAGTACACTGCGGTTTGAAGAAGTCAAAGTTTCAAGATTTTCTACCATACCATTCCTAAGGTATTTGTAAGATTTTTTTATTTAAATTTTTTTGTCGTTTTATTTTTAGGACAACAGTCTCTCAGCAGAAAACATATCCAAAGATGCAGTTGTAGAATAAAGACATCAGTGTTTTTAAAACAAATGAATACAGCAGAATTCAATGATTCACTTGAATTATTTAGCCTGACATGTCTGCTGTCCCAAATATTCGCAATGTTTCTCAAAATAAAATATATTGTCTTTTAAAGGGAAAAAAGTTTTTGTTTTTTACCCAGACATTTAGAAAGAAGATATTTTAAAGCAGTAAACATAATACTGTGAAACTTTTATATTTTCCAAGGTTATCCTTATACCCATACCTATACAGTGCAGCTAAAAACCCTCACAAGATGTTATATTAGAAGAGAGATGCCCAAACTATGGCCCGCGGGCCAAGGTTGGCCCATGGTAACCTTTGATTTGACCTGTCATCCCATCTGACAAAAGAGAGGAATGATGGGGATGGTTTTGAGCAGGGGTGTCCAAACTCGGTCCTGGAGGGCCGGTGTCCTGCAGATTTTAGCTCCAACTTGCCTCAACACACCTGCAAAAATGTTTCTAGAAAGGCTAGTAAGAGCTTGATTAACTAGCCCAGGTGTGCCTGATTGGGGTTGGAACTAAACTTTGCAGGACACCAGCCCTCCAGGACTGAGCTTGGACATCCCTGGTTTAGAGATTGTGAATTCAAATTTAATGTGACCTTTTATTTGTTTGTTTTATTGTTAAGCTACAAAAAGAAATGCTAAGCTAATGTTAATGTTAAGCTAACTGAAATGAAATGTTTCGATTTAAATGCTCATATTTAGTTTAAAATGTTCATACTGTCACTCGATGGACAGAGGACAATGCAGAGACGTTGGTGAGGTAATCAAGGCAGATTTGGCTCGACTATTGTTTGCTGCACCGAACTTCACTGTGTTATAAATGTTATTGTTTATGTTTGAATTGCAATACGTTATCATTTAAAACAAGCGCTCACCAATCTCAGTAAAGAGGGCCGGTGTCCCTGCAGGGTTTAGCTCCAACTTGCCTCAACACACCTGCATGGATGTTTCAAGTATATCTAGTAAGACCTTGATTAGCTTGTTCAGGTGTGTTTGATTAGGGTTGGAGCTAGAATCTGCAGGACACTGGCCCTCTAGGAACAAGTTTGGTTATCCCTGATTTACAAGGTTATACTGCATTGGTTAATATGATTCAAAGTAATGTTTTCTATTTATTTTAAATATTATGAAATAAATTTGGAAATTACCCTTGGCAACTTTGTATGTTTATCTTTATTTGTATGTTTAGTTTGGTATGTTTATCTTCGGCCAACAGCTTTTAATGGTATTTCGTTTTTGGCCCTTCATACGAAAACGTTTGGGCAGCCCTATATTAGAACAAAAGGCTGAACAATCATCTAATAAAAAGTGACTGAGTTTAGCTTATTAAGGAAATTGTCTGTATAATCAGAAGTCGTGCTAATGCATTTCGTGTTGCCTTTATATGTGTTTTGGACTGTCGAAATGCTAATAACTATCTATTTGCTTCTTATATCTCACCAAGGAACACAGATTTAGCTAAAAACTTGTTTTATTTTTGTAGTGAATAAAAAGTGATATGCTTTGCTATTGATCTTGATCCTAAATATAACCTGATAATACGTAAATTAATGTGTGGGTGAACTGTTCGTTTAAATCAAACTCTGGTCTTAATAATTGATACAGCACATTACAAAAGAATAACAGATTTGGTAAAAACACATTGACAGTGTAAACCTCAGTCAGTAACTATAAGCAAGTCCACAAAAAGTCCACTCCTATAATAATCAGTAATCCGAGACGCGTCTCCATGATGTCAACTATCACTGTTTGTGGCCATAAGGGGGCAGTGTTTCCATACTGTACTACACATCTGACTTCAGATCAGAACCTGCTCTCTCTCTCTGCTCATCCCAAAACTCTTCCTTCTCCCCGGGAAAACACAGTTTACTCTTTCTGTAAGCTTTTCACCCATTTCACAAGCCGTTTGCTGTATTCTAACTGAAGCATAACTGACTGACATTATGAGAATTACTGTATAAAAGCGTATTCTTTGTAGATCAAATGCACATCTGTGAAGTTCAAGTAAATTAAATGGAGATAATTGTAGTGATGATAGCATATTGTGGAAAAATAAACGCAATATAGCAACACAAATATATAGGTTACCATAGATTTATAGCTTGGTGAAAATAAGAGCTGTGAGCATTGTTTTTCTAGGGGTTAGATATTCAAGTTCAGGTTCATTTATTAAAAAAGCACATTTAAAAACTGACAAAAGACTGAGCAAAGTGTTGTAAGTAAGATAAAGTAAAATAAAAAAACATAAAAATAATCCAAGAGAAACAGCTGAATAAGTTTAAACATAAAGCAGTAAAAAGGACGATTAAAAATCAAGCTAAATAGGTTTAAGGGGTGATTTAAAAATGGAGTCATTCTGGCGTCACGGTGGCGCAGCACGATTGCCTCACAGTAAGAAGGTCGCTGGTTCGAGCCTCGGCTGGGTCAGTTGGCATTTTTGTGTGGAGTTTGCATGTTCGATCCATGTTCGAGTGGGTTTCCTCCGGGTGCTCTGGTTTCCCCCTCAAGTCCAAAGACATGCGCTATAGGTGATTTGGGGAAGCTAAATCGGCCGTAGTGTATGTCTGTGAATGAGAGTGTATGAATGTTTCCCAGTGAATGGGTTGCAGCTGGAAGGGCATCCGCTGCGTAAAACATATGCTGGATAAGTTGGCAGTTCATTCCGCTGTGGTGACCCCAGATTATTAAAGGGACCAAGCCGAAAAGAACATGAATGAATGAACGAACGAACGGATGAAGCCATTCTAATCTCAAGGGGCAAAGTGTTCCATAAGCTTGGACCTGCCGCAGAGATGAATTAATGAGTAAAATGTTTTTATACATGTTATATATATAATTAATGTTTCATAACAATTAAACAAAACAAAAAAATTACACTTTTTTTTAAAGAGTTCACAAATCAATTTTTTTTCAACATTAGTTTTTCAAACATAACAAATAAAAACATTTTTAAAAATAATATTGATATTTCAAATGTTTTGAAGTTACAACCCTACTGTTTCATTAATATTCATATAATTATATTTTATAATAAATCTGATAAAATATAATATATTTGTCTGAAAGTATGGCATATTTTTGTTTTATGCAAGAAAAAAGTGCTCTAAATGACATTTAGAAAAAAATATATACAATTAGTTTATTATTATTATTATTATTATTATTATTATTATTAAATACAAAACTATAAATTCATAAATGTAGAAAACCTGAAAATCTTCCAGTGGTCTCCTGACTGCAAGCAAATCAAATGACAGTGATTAAGGTGATAGATAGATATATATATAAAAATATACAATACAAATAATACAATTCTACATTTTTTTTTTGATGCTTTAAAATAGCTATTCCAGGTTCTTAAAGAAACATTTCTTCCAGTGGAACCATATTTAAATTGCCTAAAGAACCTGTTTTTTTGTGAAACACAGTAGTGCATTAGTACAGCACACTAAGTTACAGTACAGTAATATCTACATATTTGAAATGACAGAACAAGAAGAAATATGCATTAAATATTACATTAGCACAAAGTCCCTGCTCAAAACACTGCAGGTCTCTGACTCTGATCAGACGCAGAAATGTGTTTATAATACTGAATGATTTATAATAGCCCAAACGTGATGTTTATTTAATGATAAAAGCTGATTTTGACAAATCCCTTTAGAAGAACTTTTCATTTGCAGATTTGAGAATCACACTGACAAAAGCTTTCATTTACTGTGTTTACAGCAACAGCTGTGATGAGAACGAGCACTAAAAACACATCCGCTCATCAGTTTAACGTCAAGCCCAAACTTTGTTTACACATCACATCAATGTTGCAAACGCGCGGATCAAAAGAAATAGATTTGGCTTGAAATTACACTTTTTGTGTGTGTGCTTGGTTTTATTATACAAAATAAAAATAAAATATAATCTGCTTTTCATGGGAAGCAGCTCAACTCATAATACATTTAAATATATCGACATTTATAGTTTAAGTGCTTTTTTTTTACATTTCTGTAAACTGGTTTTCTTCCGAATTTAAAATAAAAATGTTTTCATTTAGAACCCTTTTTTTAATATAAAATACAACAACAGGTGCAATGTTTATATTCACTTTTAGACACCAATGTTTTAAGATTTAAAAGGTTATGAAATAAATATTTGGTGGAATAATCCTGATTTTTTTATTGACACATTAATGTTGTAAAAGAATGAATGACAGATATATATATTTTTTATACTGCCATTACATAAAAAAAAAATACTGAAAAATTATTGAATATCAATTTAGAATTTTTCAGAAGTAAACCATTGGAATTGTGTCAGCTAAATATTAATGTAAACGTATCTGAGAAACATCCATTCACACTCATACGCTACAGACAATTTAGCTTACCAATTCACCTATACCACATGTCTTTGGACTTGTGGGGGAAACCAGCACTCGGAGGAAACCCATGCGACCACAGGGAGAACATGCAAACTCCACACAGAAATGCCAACTGACCCAGCCGGGGCTCGAACCAGTGACCTTCTTGCTGTGAGGTGATTGTGCTACCCACTATGCCAGCTCAACTCTCTATATAAAAATAATTTTAAAATGTTTTTAATTAATTTAAACATGAAATTATACCAAATGTCAAAGAAATATATAATTTGGATGTTTCTTTTTTTTTTTTTTGCATAAAATACCAAAAAGTTGCGTTTTTAAGTATCGACTGGCAACACGACACCAATGTTTTAAGTTCCGAAGGGTTAGGAAATTAATATTTAGTAGAATAAGCCTGATTTTCAATCAACTTTCACGACACATTAAAGTTGCAAATGCATGAATGAAAATATTTATATATTTTTTTATATATAAGCACAGTTTTTACTGCCATTAAATTAGCATTTGTTTTGCAGAAAATTAACTGAATATTGATTCAGAATTCTTCAGAAGTAAATACATTGTAATTGCGTCATATAAATTTTAATATAAACATGTCTGAAAACCATTTCATATTTGCGTCCCCAAAACAAACAAACAAACAAACAAACAAAAAACATGATAAAGGATCAACTTTTACTTTTATTCTGCTTTTTATGGGATGCAGCTCAACTCTCTCTGT
>CAIGQQ010032566.1:12019882-12058936 GCA_903798035.1 Danio albolineatus
AGTCCCAATTATTATGTAACTATTTATATGAATAAAGCTGATTCCAATCTAGTAATCCACTGTAATCAGTCAGCTATACAAAACAGATTTGGAAGAACCAAGATCGTGTGATATGATATAAATAACAAAAAGATGACAGATATCACTGACATGCTCGCACAACCAGAACAATGTCTCTCTACGAAATAAAATCTTCAAGCTCCTGATCTTCAAACAGCTCCTGGAAATAAGCCGTGTCGTCTGTTCCTTTAATAAAAAACTGCTACGCAAAGCTGCCATTTCTGCGGCTTCCTCGACTCAATCTCCTGCTCCGTCTGCCTTTGACCCTCAAAAGCAGAGAAGAAGAAGTCAGCACGGCTCATTAACACGGCCCCTTTTTTTTTTCCAACATATTGTCTCATCCTGCCAATGAAGATCTCCATCTCGCCGTGGAGGAATGAATGGAGAGATTAGGATCAGGCATATGCCATTAGCCTCAAATGAAGTGCTTCACGCTGAGCAGATAAGAGGCAGATGTGGAGAGATCGAGCGGCAGAGCGGGGAAATGGCAAAGAAAGTGTGCAAATTGGGCTTACACATCATCAAACACTATTATTACCAAATTAGCCCCAGGTTTTTCCCGCCCATTGAGACAAAAAAAGGGAAAGAAGAAACAACAAAGCGTAACAGTTAAAGGACGATATTTCTTGAAGCAGTGTAACACTGACCCGCAACTGCTTGGGGATGGTTTGTGGTTGTTAGTGTTTATAAAAATCTCAATTCTGTCACTGCTTACTCGCCCTCTAAACTTTCTTGTGTCTAGACTTTTCTTTCTTTTCTTGTGAAATGCAAAATGTGAATTTTTAAGAAGATTTTTAAGCATATATCCATTATTTTCTACACTAACCGGCCACTTTATTAGGTACACCTGTCCAACTGTTCGTTAATTCTGATTAATTTCTAATCAGCCAATCACATGGCAGCAACTCAGTGCATTTAGGCATGTAGACATGGTCAAGACGATCTGCTGTAGTTCAAACTGACCATCAGAATGGGGAGGAAAGGTGATTTAAGTGACTTTGAACATGGCATGGTTGTTGGTGCCAGACGGGCAGGTCTGAGTATTTCAGAAACTGCTGATCTACTGGGATTTTCATACACAACCATCTCTAGGGTTTACAGAGAATGGTCTGAAAAAGAGAAAATATCCAGTGAGTGGCCGTTCTGTGGGCACAAATGTCTTGTTGATGCCAGAGGTCAGAGGAGAATGGCCAGACTGGTTCCAGCTGATAGAAAGGTAACAGTAACTCAAATACAAATACAGTTACAACTGAAGTATGCAGAAGAGCATCTCTGAACGCACAGCATGTTGAACCTTGAAGCGGATGGGCTACAGCAGCAGAAGACCACACTGAGGCCCCGTTTACACTAGTGCGTTTTAGTTTTAAAACGGCGTTTTAGCATGAAAACGATCCGCGTCCACACTAGCGGTTTACCCAAGCGTCTCTAGCAGATGTCCCTCCACACTACGCCACCAGAAACGTATATCACGTGACCATTCACGCACTCTGGGCATGCACGTTCAAGTATAAACAGGAAGCATGTGTCTCGCTCTGCATTTGGTTATTGTTAGTCAACAAATGCTGGTTGAATGATGAACGCGATGGTAAAGAAAGCGAGAGAGGTCTTTTTGTGGACAGACGACGAGGTTGAGTTGTTACTTAAAGTAACAAATGAATATAAAACATCCACGGCTATCGAAAATACAGTGTTTACAGAGAAGGCTGGTCTGCCGTCTGCTGGTGACGTTATAGCCATGTGCACTTGACGAATAAGGGAAGAATACGCAATGACCCAAAGCCCCAATCACGTAGCGAATCTCAGCAGCCATGCCTCCGTTTTCCAATGTCTCCGTTTTCCACCGTCTACACTGAGACGCAGCAGCAGCGTTTTAGAATGAAAACGGCCTCTCCAGCGTTTGCAAAACGCTCCGTTTTCACACCTCGAAAACTCCGGCGTAGTGTGGACGGATGGCGTAACCGTAGCAAAACTTATGCGTTTTAAAACGAAAACGCACTAGTGTAAACGGGGCCTGAGTGCCAATCCTATCAGCTAAGAACAGGAAACTAAGGCTACAGTTCGCACAGGCTCACAAAAATTGGACAATAGAAGATTGGAAAAAACATTGCCTAGTCTAATGAGTCTCGATTTCTGCTGCGACATTCAGATGGTTGGGTCAGAATTTGGCGTCAACAACATGAAAGCATGGATCCATCCTGCCTTGTATCAATGATTCAGGCTGCTAGTGTTGATGGTGTAATGGTGTGGGGGATATTTTCTTGACACACTATGGGCCCATTAGCACCAATTGAGCATTGTGTCAATGCCACAGACTACCTGAGTATTGTTACTGACCATGTCCATCCCCTTATGACCACAGTGTACCCATCTTCTGATGGTTACTTCCAGCAGGAAAACGCACCATGTGCGTAAAACCATCTAGCGTGAAACATGATAATAAAGCGTGAACCATCTCAGAATGGTTTCTTGAACATGACAATGAGTTCACTGTACTCAAATGGCCTCCACAGTCACCCGGTCTCAATCCAATGCAGCACCTTTGGGATGTAGTGGAACGGGAGATTCATGGATGTGCAGCTGACAAATCTGCAGCAACTGCATGATCCTACCATGTCAATATGGCACAAAATCTCTGAGGAATATTTACAGTACCATGTTGAATCTATGCTACAAAAGATTAAGGCTGTTCTGAAGGCAAAAGGGGGTCCAACACGCTTCTAGTAAGGTGAACCTAATAAGGTGGCTGGTGAGTGTATATAAAGTGAGCAAATGAGGGCTTAAGTGTGACTCTACAAAAGTATTCAATACTTTCAGAAATAAAGATACAAAATCTGTCATTGGGGTGGTACCTTTTCCAAAATGTACACTTTTGTACTTTACAGCTGCACATTAGTAACTTTAGAGTACACTTTTGTTACCTTTAAGGAACTATGAGATACATATTTGCACTTTTTTAGGTATTAATATTTACAATTAAAGATCTGTTAGCACTGTTGTATAAGACTGACAGGCATTATTCTGCAAAAACAAGCATCCTGGATGTACTTTACCAGCTAAAAATAAATAGACACAACACATTGCTCTGAGCTGTAGTAGTTAATCAATTCTTTGATTAAATGCAAAGCTGACAGAAATGAAAACAGCTGATGGAGCATACACTAACACTGCTTTATTCAGTCACAAAACAGTGCTAAATAGTCGCTAAAAACCCGAAGCTGACAGAAACAAAACTGGCTGGATAAAGCATATACTTCTACGCATTATTCATTAACAAGATAGTGCCGAACAATCAAAAACAATTAAAAACCGTGGGGTGACAGACAAGCAGATACATACTGAACGTGTTCATTGATGGTCAAGTTGATTCGAAGTTCCCCGATGAGCCAGTGTTTTTTACTGGTTGTTATCTCAGAATAACATACTGTACCTTGGGATATCATGGGTGACCAATCAGAATCGAGTATTCCAGACAGCAGTGTAATAAATAGCCATATAGCCCTCCAAAATAATGAATTTGGATTTGCCGGTAAGTGTGTGTGTTTTCAATAAAATGTCTTTTTGTTTTATTTAAAAAAAACTAAATGTCTTCAAAATGTTTCTCTCAATTTAAGATTATTAATATTCAGGGCCTTTATTTACACAAAATGACACTAGGTCAATATAAAATGTAGAAATAGTTTTTATTAAAAGGTTTCAGAACTTTAAAGTTCCTTTTTTGGACTATATTTATACAATAAAACACAAATTAATATTTTACTCAAGTGACCTAGTAATATTAAACCCAGGTGACACAGTGGCGCAGTAGGTAGTGCTGTCGCCTGACAGCAAGAAGGTCGCTGGTTCGAGCCTCGGCTGGGTCAGTTGGCGTTTCTGTGTGGAGTTTGCATGTTCTCCCCGCGCTAGCGTGGGTTTCCTCTGGGTGCTCTGGTTTCCCCCACAGTCCAAAGACATGCGGTACAGGTAAATTGGGCTGACTAAATTGTCCGTAGTGTATGAGTGTGTATGGATGTTTCCCAGATTGGGTTGCAGCTGGAAGGGCATCCGCTGCGTAAAACATATGCTGGATAATTTAGTAGTTCATTCCACTGTGGTGACCCCAGATTTATAAAGGGACTAAGCCGAAAAGAAAATGAATGAATGAATGAATATTAAACCCAGAGAAGTTATAATAACGGTTGAGTTTGAATTAGAAATGGCTGATTTGTGAACCAACAACAGGCTGAATTGGAACAATAAATGATTTGATTCAGTTTACAAAAGCTAAAAGATTCATTCAAAAATCAATGTGATCCACTTGCTCACTTCATAGCCGAAAAACACAGTGTTTAGCTAAAATCCCTGTACTATTCACAGAAGGTTTGAGGTTTATTAAAACAACACATTTTTTAAAAACACTATTCGAGCTTCCTCACATGGCCTCACTGCCCGAACCCTTTAGTCTGGCCATCAGATTAAAAAAAAAAATGCCGGCCTTACTTCATTGAAAGTGTGAGGTCTGGTTTGGCCTTGAGCAGATGAATTGAATGTACCGCTACTAGAATTTCTTTTGTGTCCATCAGGAAAATGAGCGTATGGGCCATTCATATGTATATTGAACTATTCGTCCTGTGATTGCACGAGTTTAGCTCTTGTAAAAAAGGGGGTGCAGGATGTGTAAGGAACAGCCGTGAGGGAATAAGTTTGGCATGGGGAGAGAAAGGGAATGAGAGAGAGAGAGAAGCAAGGGAAAGAAAGCTGGCAGGAAGGTTGAGGCCATGCCAGTGCCGCTTGTGCCATGCGGTGAGGCTGAGACGGTGAGTGCCAGCAAACGTGGCGTGAAGAGGAAAGATCAAACAACACGGCTTGCAGATCTCCACCAATCTGCTCCGTATTATTCCATCAGCCAAAGAGCAGCCCAACCCCAAGCCAGCGGCCACACGAAGAAACCAGACGCCAATACAGCCAACGAAGCACCACAGAATAGAAATGTGTTAATCAATCAATACCACGGATTTCCATCCGAGGTTATAATAGTATTGAATTCTTAGCTTTAATTTTTATTTCGTTTTGATTTTTTGTTTTGAAATTATCTTTTAGAGGTAGATTTACTAGTTTTTATTTGTTTTTATCTTTGGAAATTGCTTAGTTTTATGTTATTTTTTTTAATTCGTTTCAGTGTTAGTTTTAGTTTTGTTTGTTTGTTGTTTTTCTGTAAATTAAGAGATTTGTTTGGTGCAAGATTCAAAATCATCAGAATTATTATTGTACAATAAAAACTCAAAGATATGCTATTTATTTATTTATTTTTTTACACAAGAACACTACCACAAGAACACCCACCCTCAAATTCATAACACAAACTGGATCTTTAGTGACAATCTTCCCAGTCACAGCAAGCCGTCATGTACTGTTTGTGTTCGATTAACCAACTGCTGAATCACGCATGCTCAGTATTAGTTCACCACTTGTCAAATTTTATCTCAGTGTAATGTTCTAATAACTGAATAACTCAGTATGTATTGGTTTATTTCGAGTCAGAGAAGGTAACAGGCATGTAAAAAAGTAAGTTGTTTGTGGATAAGTGCTTAACGTTACTGGAGACGCAACATAATTTCAAATGATTCAGTTTGATTTGGGGAATTAGTTCAACCGGTTCACTTCGAAGATCCGGTTAAAAAGAACAACTGGTTCGCGATCACTAATACAAAAATAAAACTCATTGTGTTAAATTAATACTTTTAAGTGTTTGCTCGGGTCACATTTCATGCTGTCACTGTGCTGCTGTCATGTCCACTTATTGTTTTTATCACCAGAGCAACAGCGAGGATGACTGGAGAAGGATCTGCTTTCTCTGGCCAATGGCATTAGGATTACAGACTCACCTGGGAGCGCGAAGCATATAGATTTACTTCTAGAAGGTTTACAGTATATATTAAAAACATTTACAAAGACAAAAACGAAGGACGTTTTTACTATAGTGTTAGTTTAGGTTAGTTTTGTATGTACACAATACAGTTTCATTCTAGTTAAAAAAATTATAATAATTTTATTTTTATTTCAGTTATTGAAAATGTTTTTCAATTCTATTTTTTTTGTATGTTTTCATTAACTATAATAACCTTGTTTCCATCTGATAGCATCACTTTTGAAGAGTTTGAAGGCCCTACCATAAGTTTATGTTGAGTTATTTCACGTTAAAAGCAATGAAAACAATGTACTGTATGAATCACCTCAACAGTGAAACTACTGAATCTACAAACGGGAGCCTAAGAAAAGTGCTAATTTATTTGAGAAATTTCAGACAGCACTTAAAGGCTTTTACATCTGAACACTTCAAATTATGATGCCAATAATATTCGAACTTGCATGAAAAAGCAAGCTGGTGTTGTTTTTTGATTCTTATTGTGTTGTACAGTCCAAACTATTAGCCCTTCTGTGAAGTTTTTATTATTTTACATAATTTTTTTTTTCAAGTTCTGTTTAACTGAGACAATGTTTTTTTTTATTTATTTATTTTTTTTTACACATAATAGTTTTAATAACTAATTGCTAATAATTAATTTATTTAGTCTTTGCCTTGATGACATTAGCCCTTTTCACAAAGTGATACCGGTAGATATCCGGAAAATTACCGGAATGACTTTACCAGTAGATTTAAAAAAAGTGCTGTTCACATAGGCAAGGACGTTCCGGAATTTTTCCGGAAAAGACCATTCACACATCCATTCCAAAATACCGGTAAATTCTGTCATCATTAACAGAAATAAGCTCTAAACAGCTGCACTTGTATTTGTAAACATAGAAGGGGTCGGGTTTTTGTTGATGGTTTCACTTTTATTTATACCTTTAGCATTCATGCAGCTGCTTTGTCCCAGAAACATCCAAAGGCAGAAGCGCGAACCGCAGCTAAATGTTTACACATTTGACTACATTACAAATTTTGTGGATGGATAAATATTGTGAACAACTTCGATGAAAACATATGGAGAAACACTTTCGCATGATGAGATGTACATAACATGTGCTGGCGCTCACCGGAGCACTCCTTCATTTCACGTGCACACACGTCAAGCAACTTAAGCAGAGCTTGAAGGTAAACAAACAGCGGTTTATCATAAGCATTTTATCAATATTTTTTCCACAGTTGGCATTAAGAAGGAACAGAAAGAAACATTATCTGACTAACATCTAGCAGCTAAATTAGTCTGGAAAAATATTCAAAGGCTTTTATTTTCATAAACAGCGCGAATGTGAATGCGTCTGAATGTTCTGATTGGCTGGAGTAGACGTCTCATGTCAGAGCGTTCCAAACGTGAACGCACTCTTTCTGGCAATTTTCCTTCTGTGTTAACACAGAGCAGTATTCTGGCAAATTACCAGTAATGTTACAACCTTTCTTTTCAGAAAATTGTCGGGACGATTTTACTGGTATTTTTAAAAAGGGCCTGTTCACACATACAGACCATTCCGGAAAATTGACGGTAAGTTTCCGAAAAGGTCTGTATGTGTGAAAGGGGCATTTATAATATAGGCAAGATACTAGTATTTGGCTTAAAGTGCAATTTGAAGGCATACCTATAAGTTAATGAGGTAAACTAGGCAAGGTAGGTTAATTAGACAAGTCATTAGACAAAATTTGATTGTTCTGTAGCCAACTATAAAAAAAGAAAAAAAAAGAAAAGAAAACTGGTAAAAAGGGGGCTAATAATATTGACAATAATAATGCTTTCATTCCAGCCAAACTAAAAGAAATGAGACTTTCTCCACAGGAAAAACCCATATTAGAATGTACGCTGAAAATTTGATTGTTCCCTTAATCATCACTTGGAAAATATTCGGAAAAAGACTGAACATTTCACAGGAGGGCTAATAATTCTGCCTTCAGCTGTAAATCTATTGCACAAGAAAAATAATAACAGGGTTGGTCTGTCCACCGATTTTAGTGTTGCTATTGGTCGATCTCTTGTGATTGACAGGTTGTGCTCCATAGCGACCCCTGCAGGTTCCACCGGGATCCACTTTATGCTGATCCAGGAGGAACGTTCCAGATCTGCGTTTGCTGAAAGCAGCAGACGGTAAACAGTCTCGTCCATCTCCTCCACCAGGACAGATGGTGAAACGATACAATATGCTCTCCAAAAAACCACAGCGCATTCTGAGCGTGGCAGTGATGGTGCTGATGGTACAGAGTGGTTTGGTGTCCGTGGCTGATGAGCAAGATCAGAGCCAAACCCCATTGCTGGTGATTGATTTCAGTGCTCTATGTGTGTGTGTCTGTGTTATTTTGGCTTGGCGCTCAAACGACTGCTGATCTAGAAACTGACTACGCCAGTGAACAAAGGAAAGAGGAGGACAAAGAAACAAGGCTTCATTCTGACCCATAGGCAAGAACATTTTAGGAGAGACAACTGAGATCTCAATTGTTTTTCCTATACGTTCATTCATTTTCCTTCAGCTTAGTCTCTATTTCAGAGGTCGCCACAGCACAATGAACTGCCAACTATTCCAGTATATTTATTTATACATTTATATTAATTTATGCAGCGGATGCCCTTCCAGCTGTAACCTATTACTGGGAAACACCCATACGCAATCATTCACACACACACTCATACACTACAGCCAATTTAGTTAATTCAATTCATCTATAGCGCATGTCTTTGGACTGTGGTAGAAACCGGAGCACCTGGAGGAAACCTACGCAAACAAGGGGAGAACATGCAAACTCCACACAGAAATGCCAACTGACCCAGCTGGGACTTGAACCAGCGACCTTTATGCTGTGAGCCACCGTGCCACCCTTTTACTGTACAACAGTGTCATACAAATGCCTTAATGGAGAACGAGGGTATGTTTATTCCCATTCATGAAAATGACTAAAAATGCTTGCCAGACCAGTAGGTGGTGATGTAACTTTGCAAGGAAACCCTAAGCACATGTACACTCTCAGAAATAAAGGTACAAGAGCTGTCACTGAGGTGGTACCTTTTCAAAAGGTACACATTTGTACCTAAAGGGTCCATATTAATACCTCAAAGGTACACATTAGTTCCTAAAAAGTACAAAAGTGTTCCTTTTAAAACTTTTAGGGACTAATATATACTTTTGAGGTACCAATATGGACCCTTTAGGTACAAATGTGTACCTTTTGAAAAGGTACCACCCCAGCAGCTCTTGTACCTTTATTTCTGAGAGTGTACATATACAGTTATGCAGTCATTTTGGTTGTCAAGTGCTTACTAACTCCTTTATACTGAATATGCAATAGGCATTTTCATTATAGCATAATTTTCGGAAAATTATAATCTTGTAGTTTAGAAAGTATTAGATAATAAAAATGTGCTCAAAGCTTGTGATCCACATTTGTTTTCCCCATATATTTACATTTAAATATTGCCTTTTGGGACCATGACCGTTGCTCTGACAACTTATGATATTATGTGCACTGATTTGTAAATGTGATGTGTCTGGAAAAAAAAACGATTCAATGACACATCACGATTCTCTCTCATGATTCTGAATCGATTCTGTATTCAACTTAGATTGTGATGACACAGGCCTGCAGTAGTGCGAGATGGACACAAAAAAAAAAAAAAACCATTGACAGGCACATGTGATGGACAAACTTGTGAAATTTAAAGACACAGCACTGTAATCTGGCATTTCACGGTCACATTAAGAGAACGTTCATCCTGAATATAACTTTGGTAATAAAATTAATTTACTGCACATGCACATTTAGATTTGTTGAATCACTTAATGAATCCATGTTAGCTGTTAATAAAAGAGATGTGAATGATACATATAATGTTTAATAATGTGGTTCCTGGTTATTTGGTGAACTATTTTCAAATGGTGAGGCAACAGCATTCATATAGTACTAGGGGTTGGGATTTTAAGATTTGTTTATTTAAATGTAGTAGTTTAGTGGGGAAAAATATGTTTTTATAGACCAGTGCAATCATGTGGAGCAAATTACCAAAGCCAATCAAGAGAATTAAAGACTTAAGGAGGTTCAAAAAAGTAATCAAAAGATGGTTGTTTGACCATCTTAGTTTGTATGGTGGATGATGATGTTTTTAAAAATATTTTACAGTATGTATTGTAAATAATTTTGTTCCTGTTTTAAAATGTTGAGGTACTGTTTGTTTTATGCATTACTTTGCAGCCATACTTAGTTTTTAACAGCGAGGACCACCATGAAATCAAGTTAAGCTTAATTGTGTTTTTATTCTTGACGGTTTTATTTCAAAATGTATGGGATACTTGTATTTTGTACAGTTTATTCGAAATTTGTCAAATAAAATTCAATTCAATTCAATTCAACTCAACTCAACTCAACTCAACTCAACTCAACTCAACTCAACTCAACTCAATTCAATTCAATTCAATTCAATTCAATCCTCATTTAAAAGTCACTTTGGACAAAAGCATCTGCTAAATCACTACATGTAAGCTTGGTAAAAAATATATATATATATATATATATTTTAATGGCAGCACTGTCATAGACATCCAATCAAAAATAAAAGCATAGAAACTCCAGTTCTGCGTAAAATATTAAGTTGGAAGGATGCATTTGCACAGTCAAAGAAACAAGAAAAAATGTACATCAACAATAATTTTGGAATCAGACCATGACTCCCAGAACTGGAATGGGATTGGATCCCTTAATGTCACTTAAAAATTCTCACCCTTTATGGAGACCAATAATGCACTTCATTTGAATAACTGTGAACGCTGCCATACAAACTTTGGTGTAAACCAAAAAAAAACTCTCATTTCAGTTCGAAATAAACTCTGGTGTGGTTTGTATATGTGAACAAAAAAGCACTGAATGCTCAAGAATGCCTGTTTTTTCTATCATAATTAAAATTTTGGCCACTATAATTTAATTATCTTCTTAAATAATAATAATAATAATAATAATAATAATAATAATAATAACTATTTGTGTGTATGATGGAGGATTTTCTGTCTCTTTTGACTCTTTTGGACATTTACATACTTTTTTTATGACTTCTCATATCATAAAGGTACCACACACAGAATGTTGAGATGATTTGGATGTTCTGTACTTTTTCCCTTTCCTAAATTCTCTTCAAGAATTGTAAAAGAAGGAACAGAAAGAAAGACTATTTAAATGAGAACAATTTTTTTGATGTTTTGATGATAACACACAATAACACTGAAACACCCTGCATTTCACATCTAACAAAGAAATATGAAAATACAGAAAGTGCTGGGTCAGAAAACCATGAATCCAAAAAAAAAAAAGCGCAGAGAGAATGTGTGCCATTTTGAAAGGGTTAATGGGATGGTCACATGCTGTAAAATAATATCTCACTAGAATGCCCAGGACCAATGAGAAGCCGGGCAGCGGCCCCCGGGTCCCCTGGCGAGAGGCTCCGTCTCCATCTTTTGTGGCCCTGTTCAAGCAATTAAGCCCAGATCGGTGTTTTCTAAGGGGGATGTCAAGTGAGAAAAGTCATTTTGTGGCACTGCACTCCTCAGTTACGGTCATGCTCAGTACCAGTGCAAATTAAAACTCTCCCGCAAGCCCTATGTAAATACGGCCGCGGACCGCGCTGCGCTTTAATGAGCCATAATATGAAAGAGCAGTATAAAACCCACAGAAAATAACCGGACGCTTGACAGGTGACAGGTGCTGCAAACTTTTTCAAGGCGGAGGGGGAGGGAGAGAGCTGGGAATATTCTAGCAAAGTTCAGCTCCTCTGGGATGGAGATGGAGACTGCTGCAGGCGCTTCTGAAGGCGGAAAGACAAGGTGGAGGGAAGAATGAGATGCTTTTCCTCCTGTTTGAAAAATTTTAAGCACTGCTGTATGTTAAAGGAATTGTTCACTTCCAAATGACATTTCTAGCTTTATTTATTCACTCGTGCTGTTTTAAAACTCTTTTTAAAATGTTGATTGTTTAAATAATTGCCATGTACAGTATAGTTTTATAGATTATTGTTTAAATAATTATTCAATTGATTTATAAAGAATAGGCTAAAATTATAGATTTTAATAGCCTCCACCAAAGAGGGAAACATTTGAAATGACATTAACCCACATTAAAAATCAAAATTGACATAAAGAGGAGATCCAATAAGCATAAAAGAATTATTTCAAAATATATATATTAAAAAAGTATAACAGAATTTTACCACACCAATTCAAGCGGTAAGCAGATTAAAGAGTTTAACCAGATTCGATTCCAGGGGATGTTTGGATATTAGTAAGACTGTTTTGGTTTTGATCGGTTGTTTTCTTTAGCGCCACCCATAGCCAGTCTTTCTAAATTTCATTGTTTATTCATTCATTCATTCATTCACTTTCTTGTCGGCTTAGTCCCTTTATTAATCCGGGGTCGCCACAGCGGAATGATCCGCCAACTTATCCAGCAATTGTTTTACGCAGCGGATGCCCTTCCAGCCACAACCCATCTCTGTGAATACATTACATTCTCATGTAAACACATACACTACGGACAATTTAGCTTTGACCAACTTCCACCCAGAGGAAACGCACGCAACCACGGGGAGAACATGCAAACTCCACACAGAAATGCCAACTGACCCAGCCAAGGCTCGAACCAGTGACCTTCTTGCTGTGAGGCGAAGGTGGCATAGTGAGTAGCACGGTGGCGCCAATTTCATTGTTTATTGTGTCTAAAATTGTAAATAACTCACTCACTGTTTCGCCATCACCACTTGTAAATGAATCCCTATTATTTGTACTCCCGTTATTGTTGTCTGTTCTTACTTTGGAGCACAATTTCCCTTGAGTTTCTGTTTTAACCACATTCTCAATCCAAGTGTGCAACCCCACTCTCCTAGAGTACCTAGAGTAGACTACCCAGAGGTTGTAACCAGGCCTTAATTTGTGCCAGAACACGCCGGATCCGGAAATCTGATCCAGCACCTCATTTTACTGATCCCCCTACTCAACTGCCCTCCTCCCCGCTGTTCACTTTCACTTTCTTTCGCAACTCCCCAACCCTCATCCATTTAGTCTGTGACAACCCCCCCCCCCCCCCCTTTCTTACATCCACGACAGCCCTCTGCCATACACCACCATAGACCCCCCCCATTGGAAATGTTAGTGCTTCTACAGTATATACATTTACATGATGCACTCGGGTTTGATTACACTGAAGCATGGTTTAGTGATGCGAATCTTACAAAAAAGTACACATCTACAACTATCTCAAACGTTGATCACACTACAAACAAGTCATAACTAAAATGTAACTGTACTAAGAAAGATAAAATAATCTTTCATTGTTTACCTGGGTTTTGTCTATGATTAGCTCTAATCACCTCATCTCTGGTATGCTTTTAAATTTGAGTCATACGTTCACCTGACACTAACAGTTCCATAAGCTTAACCAATGCATTAGTTCATTAGATTAGCTCACCTTTTGAGTCTTTGGGTTGTTGAGTCGTTCGTTCATCATGTGACCGGCTTTGACTGCATCCAGTATGATTGGCTTCTGTCTTTCACGTGATGAAAGAACAACTTAAACTTAGAACTCGAGAGATGAATGGATCAAATCTTTTCCCAGCTCTGACCGCATACGATTGGCTTCTGTCTTTCACGTGATAAACGAACGACTCAAACCCAATAAAGGACTCAAAAAATGAACTAATCTTCTCCTCCACTTGCACAAATGTGTGCATGTGCAAATGAATGAATCACTCCCAGGTCTCATCGTTCTCAAGTCACATAAAAGATTTGTTTAAAATGAACGAATCGTTCAAAAACGACCCATCACTAGCACGATTTCCCCAAAAAGATTAAAAAAACTAACGTAAAATCAAGGTAAATGTACATTGTCGCCGTGCACTTTTTTCTTATGCTGGTTCGCACAAAAGTCACTTGCTCTAGTTTACTCATGGAATGTTTTTCACCTCAAACTAACTTTCAGCTTGAGTTGAATTCTTTAAAATTGTGTGGAAGATTAATTTTTTACTGCAAATGGGTCAAAATGTGTCTATATTTGCGCATTTGCATTAATTTGGAAGGTAAGCTACTTGTGTGAATAATTATTTAGCTTTTTGCCTTTGAACCCAGCATGCTGTTGTTGCTTTTGAAAGCACTATTGGGAATGTTTGCAAAGTGATCTCTACAACAAGCCCTATCTTCTCATGGACGTGTACAAGAAGGACAGGTATCTGAAACAAACAACAAATAAATACCCTACATAATGCACTTCATATTCACAAACATGTAAACAGCGCCCTCTAGTGGATTTGTCATCTGAAACGTGCACCGAAACATACCTGGAGCAACATATTGTAATTTTTGCAAAAAATGCAGGCTGAGAAATGAATTTCCAATGAGCCTGGGTTGAAAATTTTCCCTTTGTCATTCATCAGAATAATAATGAATGGGAATATATATACTGCTTTTAGAAGAGTAAATAATGGTGGAATGCTCATTTTTAGCGAGCTCTTCCTTTAAAACGTGTACATAATTTTCCTTCAATCCTCTGAAAAGCTGTGCTAAAAACCTTACGTGGATTAGCCATATCAGTAAATCTGCTTTGCATGCACAACGGGGGCGGCCGAGTGGAAATGAAGCCTCTCCGCTCGAGATGGAGTCTACTGACGGAATCTGCATCCGAGCCCGCCGATTAATCCCAGACATCCCACCCGATCCTCCCGTCATTTACAATGTCACAGAATCCATAATCAAGATTTAACAGGAGTCAGCTCTCGGATCAGCGAGCAGAGAGAGAGAGAAAAAGCGAGAGATGGAGATACTCACAAGGAAACAGCAGGTCAGTCTGATATTCACGGACAGAGAATGTCACAATTTCAGCCCAATTACAGCAGAGATAGCAAACTGCATATGCAGAAGCCCTCCAAAATTCCAAATTCAAGTTGTTTTTTGGTTGCTGATATTAGTATGTTAGTCTTAAGGTTATCTTTAAGCTTTACAGCAGTCAATATCTGAAGTGGATAAAAACCTTTCACCAAAGTTGTCCTGAAACTCTTCAACAACATTCATTCTAGTCTTAGGACAATTTTGGAAAACATTTTTTTGATCCACTTCAGATGATGACTACTGTAGAGTGCTTCAAAACAATCACAAATCTCAACTGATAGACATAAATAATAAATGACGACCCAGTAAGCATAATAGACTTATTTATAATATATATATATATTACAGAATTTTTACCACACTAGTACAAATGGCCACCAGATTAAAGCGTTATAAGGGAGCAACGCCCTTATAATTCGCACCTTGGACTTGGCACTGACTGTAGACTGTAGACTGTAATTATATGGCCTGTTTCCACTGAGTGGTGCACTGTAAAAAATAAATCCATTAAATTTACAGTAAAAAAAAACAGCAGCTGTGGTTTTTCACCGTTGAAATACAGTACAAACCGCAAAAGTAAATTCTCATTTTTACAGTAACCTACCATATTTCATAAATTTATAGAAGTAATATGTCTGTTTTCTGATTTACCAACATCTACACATCTTTTGTTATGGTGCATTCACACCAGTGATTTACATGTTAAGTCAATGCAAAGGCGCGAATAGGCATCCTGCGGCGCGATACGTGCGAATGGCGCGGCGTTTGACGCGCTTAACGTGCAATTCGCTCGAATCGCTCCAGTTTGAAAATCTGAACTTCAGCGGACATTCGCACCACGTTAACCAATCAGGAGCTTGCTCTTGTGGGGGTGTGATTATGACGTAGCGCCTGTTGTTGGTGTCTCGGGGAAAAATCCTCCTGCATACACCAACAACAGTTCATCATACTGAGCTCGGCTCAGTCAGAAGCACCGCTGAAAGCTTCCATCATCCAGTTTCATTTCTGGAGGAGTTTATGAGCTCACAGAGCTCCGTGCACCTCTGAAATAATCTAGTGGACTCAGACACAGCTCCAAACGAATCAACGCTGTTTTTCAGCCTTAATAAAGCACATAAACACATTTATTCTCTCTATAAAACCCCTGTTAGCCATTTAGCAATACAAACTCAAATGTTCACGCATCTATTTACGTGTGAATAGTGAGATTTTGCCACGCTTGCCGCATCTGGTGTGAATACAGCATTACACAGATAGACACGATAACACCGCCATATGCAGGTGGTGATGAGAAAGTTACATAATGAACCAATGCTCATCACAAACAACTTTTCCCACAAGCAAAAAAAGTGTATCAGTGTGTAGAAGGCGCTCAGTGTCATTCACACAGCTACTGAACACCGGTATGGTAACATCCATAAAAGTCATGAAATAAAGTTTGTTTATCAACATTGTATGTAACATAAATCTCTAATGTACATCACTGATGGGGAAACAACTAAAAAGATCCATAGTAATGTCAACAAAAAGCATTAAAAGTGATGCAGAGCCATGCAGAGAATTCTGGGAAGTCAATTTACGGTTAATCGCTGTGTATATTAAGGAAACATACTGTTAAGCAGGTTATGTATTTTCACTCTAGCATTTTACAGTTTTTTTACTGTTGAAATCACGGCCATTTTTATAGTGTACAGTACGGTACGGGTCGGTACGGGTCACATTTACCAGGCTTGCGTTTCAACTGCCAAAAGTGTTTTTTTTGTGGGCGTGGTGGACGACAGAAAGTTTCAGTGGACGTCATTCTTGCTCGAGGAAATGTCAAAGAGTAGGGGTCGTTCAAATATCACACAACAAGCACTTCTCACAAAACAGATGCTTTACACACAAATATTTGTGTATAAATGTTCATTACTAACCGTTCTATGAACACGATTTGATTATAACTGGAGATCAATGATAATATAGATTATCGTTGATCTATATTAGCCTACTTTAATGTCTGCAATTATATAAAATAAACAAATAATTGCAACATATAGGAACACATACAGCCCCTTACAGTCTCCGATATGTTACCAATTACAGAAAACTACACACAGCATACATTTAGTCCTTATTTGGGTTAAAAAAAACAACAAGAAATATAGCCTACAGTCAGTGCAAACCTGTCTTTAATCTTCACCAGCACATGTAACCTCATTCCGAGTTCATAATACGTGATGATAATAGTTAAACATGGCTGTTTGTTTATGTTTTAGGTTGCTGAAAGAATCATTTGCTCCTTTGTTTTTTTCCGGCTTCTCCTTTGTTTTTTCGCACTTCACTCTCGTTTTTGAAAGGATCGGATGTAAGAAGCACCTAATAATTACACGCATGTTATTATCATCAGCTTAAGAAGTTCATTATTTCAATTAAGTTATAGACCTATGGCGAACTCTCTGGAGAAAGCGAAACCCCTCGCACAGTTTGCAACCACTTTGCAAAGAGTACCCAAAAATTGCTCCGCTGCGGTTCGCTTTTTGGTACCCTTTGACAGTGGAAATGGTCATAGAAGCGTACCGAACCGTTGCATACCATACCACTCAGTGGAAATGGGCCATTATTGAGTCACCATTGGCTACTTTAAAAAGGGGGAGGGTCTACTCTATATGTTCATTCCTGTCTTTTTGTTGAACATTGAACAAAGCAGTGTATTTCTGAACATTAATGGCTAAATTTACCTTTTCATCCTAACATACTTAACCATCTGTAATCTGTTGTATCTGTTGATGTTGAATATAAAGCAATTAGAATGAGGTCATTTCTGAAATCACCTTGACCAGATATCCCCATACACACTGTAAAGTTTATAAAACTATACTGAAATGATTCTCCTAATAGAAATGGTTCTCATTCACGTAATAGATCTATTAGAAATCAATTGAGTAAAAAAGGTGTAGACTTTAGGACTTTGCCGTCTGAACCAGTCAAAATCATGTTAAACCTTTTCTCAGAAGAATTGGGAGAGTTCTGAAGGTATTTCAGGGTTTTGGAATCATGCTATTGTCATCTAATCTGACGACTTTGCCGGAGAGAGAGCGAACAGCATGAGCAGTGTTAAATCCAGCTTAAATTAAGATTCATCACATGGGTTTGCTCTCTAAACCTTTGGCCTGCAGCAAAAATGACAAGAACAAGGCGAATTAATTTAAAAAGTAGATGTCCTTGGGGATTTATATTACATTTTTATACATATTGATGGTAAACTGATTTAACAATAATGTGTAAAAAAATAATTGTGTACACTGTAAAAAGCGATTAGTTAAAAAGTGAGTAACTTGAAACTTTTTTTAATCTAATTTTTTTTTGTATCAAACTATTTTCCTAATTATGCACATAGTTAATTTACTTATTTTTAAGGCAAGATTTAAAATGATAAAAATAAAAGTAAAGTCAACTAATCGCTTTAAAACTAAGAGGTTTACTCACATTTTAAGCCAACTAATCACATTTTTAGACTTTAACTAAATTTTTCCACCTAAACAACTAAGAAGTACATTTAATAACTGATATTTACCTCTCACACACACACAAAAAAACAAATAAATAAATAAATAAATATTTATATGTTTTATATATATTTATGTATGTTATTGCTTGGCAACGATACAATTTTTTTAAATCGCAGTTAATCGCATGGTGATCTGTGATTATTCTCGATTAATTGCATTGTTATGCACAAAAAACAATAATGACTTTGAAAGAAGTGCATTTCATTTTAAAAGTACTGAGCAAGTGTATAAATAAACAACAACAAAAAAACATATTCCTATAACATTTTAGCAGTTAAAATATTTTAAATATCAAATAATGTAGGTATATTTACAACCAAATACATTTGCCACTGCCAGGACACAAGAAATGTAAAGTTATGCTTAGATCTCAGAGGCTTGATCATGACATTATAACACGACACCTGCAAGCAACATCAAGTTAGCATTCAGAAATGTATAATGTAACCTTCGTGCGCTGTGCATGTGTCACCGGACACAAACATTCACATGTTAGTTAATATGAAACTATTCAGATGGCGCTCTATGGCACGGGAGAAATATAAACAGTGTCCTAAGTCGTAGACGGGCACTGTGGACTTATTTCAGAATAAGTATGATCCCTTAATTCATTCATTTTCTTTTCGGCTTAGTGGTTATTAATCTAGCATTGCCACAGTGGAATATACCGCCAACTTATCCAGCATATGCTTTACGCAGCGGATGCCCTTACAGCCACAGAACAGCACTGGGAAACACCCATATACTCTTGCATTCCCACCCACACTTACACTACAGCCTATTTATACTGTGGACAACATGGGGAGAACATGCAAACTCTATACAGAAATGCCATCAGACCCTGCTGAGGCTCGAACCAGCGACCTTTGTGCTGTGAAACCCTCAATTCAAATAATATTTTAAAATACCATGACGTCTGCTTGAAATAAAAACTACATCAACAACGAAACATCTCAGTGCTTTCTCCTCACTGGAGAAATTGTTGCCTCCCAATAATCCAGTAAGGAACTACTGTGGTACCAAACTTTACCCAGAAAGATCTATAGTAAGCATGCATGACAGCCGTCAACCATCAGTACTATAGAGCACATCATGAAGTGCATCTGTCCTCAATGCAGAGCGGCGAGGCTGATCACAGAAACGCTGTTTTACAAGGGACACATCTTGTCTCAACAACTTTGCCTGACCTTGTGCGAGTCTGAATAACACTGTAAAATTGATTCAGCTCCCCACAATAAAAGAGCCCTCACATTATCTGCATTCCACCTCTAATTAATATAAGCAGCGGTGGGCAGGCCATTATTTACGACTGAAGCTGTATGGGGCGCCCAACGCAATAATAATCTGCTCTATATTTTTATTGATGTGTTGATGAATGGCTTTATTTCACACAAAACAGCCATGGAATGTCGAAGCGTGCAGATCACACAAGCACTGATTACGGCAAGCGAGCGTCCCCTGCTTGTCCTGAGCTCTGTTTCTTTCTCTGCGTGTGTGTTTGTATCAGCATTAGCACTGATTACACTGCTATGGTCAGTTTATGAAGTACTGCAGTCACACACACACACACACACACACACACACACTCAATTACTTGCACTGCACACGTGCCAAATGTTCTGGAATTGCTTTTTACGTTCACATGTGTTGTGTTAATAATGACTGAACATTTCAGTTGCTCTTTCATGGAGGAGAAGACATAATGAAGGTTTCATTTCAAGGAGTCACAATCACAGGTGACTCATTTTCTTAGGAGAAATACGTATTAAAACATGTTAACATAGCATTAATGGTACAGTATTTAATGAATGCAGACTGTAGATGAGAACATTTTACTCATATTAAGTTCAGACTTTGGTATCTTGCCAAATCTGAGCATAGTTTGAAGCAATGAGGATGGGGATTTGTGTAAAAAAAAACACTAAAGGTCTTCATAATTCATTCAGTCTGGAGAATACGCTTCTTGATGCATAATGACAGTGCATCTGGACAGTATTCATACACTCTTAGAAATAAAGGTACAAATGTGTGAGCTGTCACTGGGGTGGTACCTTTTCAAAAGGTACACATTTGTACTTTAAAGGTCCATATTGGTACTTCAAAAGTATATATTAGTACCGAAATTTTTTTAAGAGGAACACTTTTGTACTTTTTAGGTACTACTATGTACCCCTTGAGGTATTAATATGGACCCTTTAAGTACAAACGTGTACCTTTTGAAAAGGTACCACTCCAGTGACAGCTCGAGCATGTTTATTTCTGAGAGTGTAGCGCTTCACTTTTCCCACATGTTTTTATGTTACAGCCTTATTCCAAATTTGATTAAATTCATTTATTTTCTCAAAATTCTACACACAATGCCTCATAACGATAAGATTTTTTTGCAATTGTTGCAAATTTATTAACAAAAAAAAAGCCTGAAAAATCACATGTGCATAAGTGAAGCTCTACATTGAGCTCAGGTACATTCTGTTTCCACTGATCATTCTTGAGATGTTTCAGCAGCTTAATTGGAGTTCACCTGTGGTAAATTCTGTGGACTGGACATGATGAAAAGGCATACATCTGTCTATATAAGGTCCCAGGGTTGACATTGCATGTCAAAGCACAAACCAAGCATCAAGACAAAGGAATTGTCTGTAGACCTCCGAGACAGGATTGTCTCAAGGCACAAGGCTGGGGAAGGTTACAGAAAAATGTCTGCTGCTCTGAAAGTTCCAATGAGCACAGTGGCCTCAATCATCCATAAGTGGTAGATGTTTGGAACCACCAGGATTCTTCCTAGAGCTGGCCGGCCATCTAAGCTGAGTGATCGGCCTTAGTCAGGGAGGCGATCAATAACCCGATGGCCACTCTGTCTGAGCTCCAGCGTTCTTCTGTGGAGAGAGGAGAACCTTACAGAAGGACAATCATCTGTGCAGCAATCCACCAATCAGGCCTGTACGGTAGTGCGGCCTCTGGTAGTCTCTGGTCTGATAAACCTAAAATGTACATTATGTTTGAAGAAAACCAGGCACCGCTCATTGCCAGGCTAATACCATCCCTACAGTGAAGCATGGTTCTGGCAGCATCATGCTGTGGGGATGTTTTTCAGCAGCAGGAAATTGAAGACTAGTCAGGATAGAGGGAAGGATGAATGCAGCAATGTACAGAGACATCATGAATGAAAACCTGCTTCAGAGTGCTCTTGACCTCAGACTGGGGTAATGGTCGTTCATCCAGCAGGACAATGACCCAAAGCACACCGCCAAAATATCAATGTCACGACAACTCGGTGAATGTCTTTGAGTGGCCCAGCCAGAGCCCAGATCTAAATCCCATTGAACATCTCTGGAGAGATCTAAAAATGGCAGTACAACGTCGCTTCCCATTCAACCTGATAGAGCTTGAGAGGTACTGCAAAGAGGAATGGGCAAAAATTCCCAAAGAGAGGTGTGCCAAGCTTGTGGCATCATACTCAAAAAGACTTGAGGTGTGTGATTTTATTTTTTATAAACTTGCAATAATTTCAACAAATCTTTTTTTAAATTGTCATTATGGGGGATTGTGCGTATAATTTTGAGGAAATAAATTTATTTAATCTATTTTGGAATAAGGCTGTAACATAAAAATGTGGGAAAAGGGAAATGCTATGAACACTTTTTCAGATGCACTGTAAGTTGTCTATTACATCAGCTATCGAAAAACATCAAAATGCACAATACACTATATGAATGTCAAAAGTTGGGGAATAATTACATTTGTGTCGTTATTTTAGATCTGTTAAACAGTGTCTTTTCTTTTCAGTGTCCCCTCCTGGACAGGTATTATTTAAATTTGAGATTTTGTAACGTGTGCATTCATAAGACGTGCTTACTCTGAGAGAAAATAACTTTTGTGGGATTTGTAGATATTTTCAGGCTCAAACAGCAAGGGTAAGAAAAAAAGTGGTAAATGATTAGTGAGACCCCTTAAATATATATTAGGAGGGCTTTTTTCCCCCTATAAGATACTCAAATCCCACTTCATTATTTTAATGGCAGTTTCAGGGAAACATTATTGACCTTAAGAGAAAATTGAATGTGAGACCACTTTGGAGTTTTTCTCAGGCAAACATCTGGATTTCAAAGAAGCGTCTATCTGCTCTCTATTCAATGTCTATAAAAAAACAATTTAGACCTGGCTCTCATTTGCGAATTTATTCCAAACCAAATAATTTATTCACAAAAAGATGCAGGAAAAGACAGGCAGATGTTACATCACCAAATATCAATGTGTCGCTCAATAATATCCACTGTGCTCATTACAAAATTCTGAGATAGGCTATATTAGTCCATTTCTTAGGAGTAAATCTAAGGAGATTTCAACTTCTAAGGAAGATCCTCCATTCAATCTCCTCACTAGGAGAAACAATCGAGATATTAAAGAGATCTCCTTTGTGATTTTCTCGTCCTATAAGCACATTGAAGTCTTGGCAGCGAATTTGACTCTCCGTGCGCTTTCATGAAACATCTAAAGCCCGGGATTTGACTTATCTTTCATAATTAGGAGGAAGTGCAGCTAAACGCCGTCCTGCGTTAGATAATTGTGGTCCATCCTTCCTAATTTTCCGAAAGCGGGAACAGAAAAAAAAAGAAAACTGTATTTGTCTGGTTATTAATTCAGCTCACAAATCCTTGATTATTTTCCAATCCTTCCCTCTGATAGGAGCCATCTCTGTTTGCCTGCGCCTCTCTCTCTCCTCTTTCGACCGGCCGGTCTGCCTTCTCAATCGCCTGTTTTGTTTCCGCCTTTAATGAACAGTTGGATTCTTTTATTTCTCTACAAGTGCTGGATTTGTCTTATCAACCTCGTTCCCTTTGAGGGTTGCCAATTGGTTTTATCCACGGATGTATCATTTCCTAGGCTTCCTCTTTTTTCCCCGCACAAAGAGAAAGAACCACTTCGTCAACAAGCCTCTACGGAGAGACAGATTAAGAACCTCAACATCACCTAGCTTCCAGCGCCGCTCCCAACTGGTTTGTGTAAAACTCAATTAAACTGGTCCCCGCTGAATTCCACATTACAGTACATTAAACAGAAACTCTTCAAGCGTGATGACAAAGGCTCGGTACAGGAGCGCTCTCTGTCTCACTCTTTAGGGTTTTGGCCTGTCTGCTGCTGCTGCTGTTGCAAAGGAGCTCAAAGACAAAGTGGGAAAACAAACTTTGTGCTTTATTTATCTGTGAAGTGGCAACGGCGGACGCTGGCCTTGATTGCGGTGTGTAAACAGCTTTAAACGGCTAATGTTCGCTAATAGGAGTCCTCTGACGATTAGAAGCAAACATGATCAAATGCTTGTTTTAGCTTTAATCTAAAGGGAGGGAATAATAATAGCAGCCTATGGATTTACTGTAAGTCAAAAATAACAATGCTGAGCAAAGGGACTGGGGCAGATCATATTAAAATTATGTTTCTGGCATATTAAAGAAACATACATGGCATTTTTTTTTTTGGAAAAAAGTATGGTTCCTAGCCATACGGCCTAGAAAATAAGTCAGGCTTTAAATAGGCAAATATTGAAATTCTTTGATTATTTTTGTGTGAAATGCTAACGGTCTAATCCAATTCAGTGATCTATGCTAAGCTAAGCTATATAAGATATATAATAATAATAATAATAATAATAATAATTATTATTATTATTATTATTTTATTGTTATTATTATTATTATTATTATTATTATTATTATTATTATTACAGCCGTGATATTCCACGTTAACCTAAAGTTGTTTATAGTTTTTCAGAATAAGTGATCCCTCAATTAAAACTATATTTTGAAATACCATGATGTCTGCTTGAAATAAAAACTTTGCTACATCAACAACAAAACATACACAGTGTTTTCACCTCACTCGAGAAATTGCTGACTCCCAGTAATCCAGTCAGGAACTACTGTGGTGACATACTTTACCCAGAAACACCTACAGTTAGCATGCATGACAGCCGTCAGCCATCAGAAGTATAGAGCACATCATGCTAATTTAGTTTTTCTTTTATTTATATAATTTTGAAGATCTATAAGCCAATCAATATCCATTTTTAAAATTGCACTTAATTAATAAAATAAACAAACAAATATGTGAAAATCATTTTAAAAAGTACAAATTAATAAGCAAGGGGAAACGGCAAGAATTATCTTTAAATGTTTAAGTAATACTGTAGTTGAGCGAGATGCTAACGGTCTAATCCAATTCAATGATCTATGCTAAGCTAAGCTAAAAGACATGGAGATCAGCTGAATGGAATAAAAACTGGTAAAACTCATTTGCAAAATGATATAAAGAGATGTATACTGTGTGTGTGTGTGTGTGTGTGTGTGTGTGTGTGTGTGTGTGTGTGTATGTATGTGTGTGTGTGTGTGTGTGTGTGTGTCTACGTGTTTTTGTGACATGTCAGGACACAAATCTGTATAATGACACAGGTACACAGGTATTACAAAATGGAGGTGAAATATGAGGACATTGGTGACGTCTTCATTTCTCAAAAATCCCACAGAATGAGTTTCTTTGTTTCTTTGTTCTTTGTTTCTTTGTTTCTTTGGTTGGGTTTAGGGGTAGGGTGGGGTGAGGGCAATACAATATACGGTTTGAACAGTATAAAATGAAAAGAAACCTATGTAATGTACCCACTTTTCCCAAAAACAAACGTGTGTGTGTGTGTGTGTTTGTGTGTATGTAGTATGATAGCTTGCAGTAATCATAAAATCATGAACAAGTTTAATGTATGAGTGGATTAAACTGAAAATGCAATTTAAAAGAAAAATATATATATACTTATATTTTTTTCTTTAATGAATATAGTTTTTTTGTTGAATATTAAATTAAATTTAAATTATTTTAGATTATCTATAAACCAATCAATACACATCATTTAAAATTGCATTTATTGATTAGATAAATAAAGATAAAAATATAAAAAATATATAAATTCATAAGCAAGGTGAAACGGCAAGAAGAATCTTAAAATTATTAAGTAATAGTTGATTACAGAATATAACATCTGCTTAATATCTAGTTATCTTTCTCTGCATTTTTATATATAGGTAAAAGATGCCAATTTAGATCTCAATAGTTTTGGTTATTTTTTATTTTTTACTCAAATGATCTCAAGAGAAAACTCTAGAAAATGTGGAAATCATGCAGTATATGAGTTTTAAAATTCCTCTCAAACTCAAAAAGAAAATGAAAATCCTATTCATATCTCAGCTGTTTCTGCAATAAGACCAAATAGAAATGTTCACATCAACTGCTTCTTCACAAAAGGACACTTCTGAGAAACATCAACACAAAGCATACAGTAAACTAAAAACATCTGAATAACAACGTCTCCAAAGGATGGCATGACGAGACACATTCAGGTTTACATTTATTCTTATCAGTTTTTGTGTCCTTTCCTCCCATCTGGCCTGGAATTTGCTCTGAAGCCCGTGTAGTGCAGCAGTGGGACTTTTATGACACTGTCCATAATATCAGAAACACACACACATACTGATGTGGCCCGGCTGTGAGCAAACGTCACTCCTTCATGTCTGCTGCTCTTCCTCTCCAGTGCAGCCCAATACAGGTCAGCAGATTCACATGAGCCTCCAAAACACTGCCTGGGTAAAGGTCAGGCCACCACACACACAAATACACACACACGGCAGGTTTACTGTTTACACTAAAAATAAACATGCAATATATTTATTATTATTATTTTTATTAATTCATTCATTAAGAGTTAGTATTGTACCTAATGATATAGAAGTCAGCTTAGACTTGATAGCCTGTATAATCTACATTAATATATTATTATATGATTACATGAATCATTTTGACATATATATATATACACACATATATATATATATATATATATATATATATATATATATATATATATACACATATATATATATATATAATAAACAAAATAAATAAATAAACAAATAAATAAACAAATAAATGAATATAAGTATTTATGAATAAATAAATAAATAAATACAATAAACAAAACAAACAAAACAAACAAACAAACAAATATATAAATAAATAAATATACATATTTATAATAAATAAAATAAACAAAATAAACAAATAAAAACAAATAAATAAATAAATAAATAGATTAATATATATGTACATAAATACATAAACAAATAAATAAATAAATAAATATGCATATTTATAAATAAATAAAATAAACAAAATAAACAAATAAAAAACTAATAAATAAACAAATAAATAGATTAATATACATGTACATAAATAAATGAATAAATAAATATACATAAATAGATAAATAAATAAATAAATAAATAAATAAATAAATAAATAAATAAATAAATAAATAAAGTAAATAAATAAATAAACAATTTAAAATATATATATTTATTCATTCGTTCATTTTTATTTGGCTTAATCTCTTTATTAATCAGAGGTCACCACAGTGGAATGAACCGCCAACTAATCCAGCATATGTTTTATGCAGCGAATGCCCTTTCGCAACCCAACACTGAGAAACACCCACGCACTCTTGCATTCACACACATAAACTACGGCCAATTTAGTTATTCAATTCACCTATAGCGCATGTCTTTGGACTTTTGGGGGAAACCGTAGCACCCAGGGGAAACCCACGAGGAATACATGCAAACTCCACACAGAAATGCCAACTGAACCAGGCCACCATCCTGCCCTATATATATCGATACGATTAAGAATTATTTTAAAAAATAGTAATGAATATGTATAGATAATAAATATTTTACATAATATTTACAAATAATATTTATTTACAAATGCATACTTTTGAAAGCAAGTAAGCAAACACACAAGCACATATCCTATATGTATATTATTATTATTATTATTATATTTATATTGTTATTTTATATCAAAAAAAATTGTGAATAAATAAATAAATTTTATTTAAATACAATATAACAACTAAACAGCAAAAATACTCATAAATACATTATAAATAGTATTTATATACATATTTGTAATAAATGTAATAATTCTAAACCAATGACTACATTAGATGTGTATTTAATTTATATTACTGCCAATTCCTTACTATTTTGTTATGAGTAAATCATATTATTTATTATATAAATAAAATACGAATCATAAAAAGTTAACTTATTTTTTTAAATACACACAATTCTGAAAAACAAACAAACAAACGAGTAAACAAATAAGCGGAGGGTTATTTCTATGATAACACTGCAGATTAGTAAGCAGCGACTACTGGCCGATTGTTACCTATTGGATATTCATCAGCCGAGTTTATAATGTGTGTCCCTCTCTGCACTTTCCGGACGCGATTGTGGATTGTGTGGGATTGCAGAGGGTTCAGGGGGAAAGTTTGAAGGGGTCTGGAGAGGAAAAAGAGATGTGATGTAATTATCCGTCTCTGGCACCGAGGCACAACTCAACTCAGAAGGGATTCGGAGCAGAAAATCGCTGAAATCTGTTTACCAGTGAGCAGAATTCGCTTCCTTCACGAGCATTTTGTGAGGACTCTGCCTATCTGAATAATTCATGCAGAAGAGCCATCGGCGAAGCGGAGACTTCACAGGTAGAGCAATTCACTGGATAATCTGAGAGACTGGAGCTCAGACGCAGTCCAGCAGTAAAGCACCCAGAGCAAACACGTCAAACACTCAATTCAATTATTTCCTAGAAAACACCCGTCCGCTCCATGCATTTACAGGACCTTTAGTCAGATGGGAAAATCTCTAGCTCACAGTTAAAGGTGCATTATCATTCCCTTTGCTAATTAAAAAAAGTTCTACTCCAAAAAATGAAGGGTATTTTTTTTAATAAAAGTCAGCCATACAGAAAAAGCTAATTTTATTGTACTTGCAGGTCACTTTTTCGCATCTTGCCATTCCACTTATATTACTAATAATATCAATGGTTCCAAAAACACCTTTCAAGTGCTCAAGGGTTTTAATAAAGCATTTTGGCATGACAAACGCAATACCTATTATATGTGATATGGAATTTCCCCTTGTTACCAAAATACCAAAATGGTCACTGCATACTTTGTGTGATGTCAACAACATTTACCCGCCCCCCCCCTTTTTTTTTTTGCAAAATATATTTAATACACACCACCATTAAAAAGAGCTAATAAGATTTCCTTAATATTTACTTAAAAAGTACTTAAGTAAGCAAGAATAATCAAAAGTTGTAGTGGACATATAAATAATATTTTTTAAAAATTCTAAATATATATTGTAATTCAAGTTTTTTTTAAATTGTTTTTCTTTCGATACATGCTAAGAAACAACAAAAACATACCACAGGTAAATATAGATATAAAATATATTTAAAAGGTTTAAACCAGGGGTCTTAAACCTCATTTTACCTTAAACTCATTTTACGCTGGAGGAACAGTCTGGGTTCAGATTATGTTGACTTGGACTGCATGATATTAGAAACTACTGACATTGCAATATTTTATTTTTATGTGACGCATATTTCGATATTGAGTATAATTTTAACAGATGAAATGAATGACTCTATTGAAAAACGATGAATAATTTTAGGACAATTCTGAACGATAATAGGATGATTTTCTAGTGGATAAACCAAATCACAAGCAATGATAGACACAGTCAAGCAAAGTTACAAATGAAACAAATGCTTTATGGTTTTTCTGGGAGTCTAACAGTATTCAGGCACACAAACTGAATAGTTCAATGTAAAATAAATGTAAAACGCTGTATAATCTTCATTGTATATACACTGCAAATACAATGAATGCTTCTTGACGTTACTACTACTCCTGAGCCTGAATGCTTTAAACTGGCTTTAAAACACATGCAAATGATAAAACTCATTGGTAACTTTACAGTTAAACGTTGTATTTTCTCCACAATGAAGTGTGTTAATAATCAATACTCAACTATAATCCCAGTTCACACTTAGCTAATGACTGATGATAAAGCTAGTTTGACATGATGTCCCAGAAGAGAGCCCTGAGCTCATAAGATCCTCGATCCCGGGGCTCCCTCCTGTTTGCAGGGCGAGAGGAGAGTTTGAGCTCAGGTAGATCTCAAGAACTCCCTGCCCTCCTGCTGCTTATAAATTGCTATGAGGGTATGCTGCTGGTGGAATTTGGGTATGGTGCTGATTAGTTTTAGGCAGTTTACCCCAACGAGCCCACACGAGCACAGGGAGAACATGAACTCCGCACAGAAATGTCAACTGGCTGGGTAGAGGTCCGAACCAGAGGCATTCTTGCTGTGAGGCAACAGTGCTAGCCACTGGGCCTCCGTGCTGCCCTATAGAGGAAAAAGGGGGAGAGGGGGTGGAAGGGGGATTCTTCAAGACGAAGATGACTAAGGTAAGATGCTTTGGTTATTTATACTAAGTTGGGAATCGTTCGATTGGTGTACTGTGCATTAGCTTGACTCTGGGCAAGCTGTGTCAATCATAAGCATGTGATCCTCTCGAAATTAGTTTATAAATAAACTTCACATTGTGCAGCACTAATGTTGACCCACTCCTTTAGCTCAGGAGTGTAAAGAGTTTTCAAATACCTTAGATTTACTCTGGCTGTTACAGAAATCACCAAATTGCATATATTTTTATAATATTTTGAATATAGAGTTGAAGTCAGAATTATTAGGCCTCCTGATAAATTTGAATTAACATATTTTAATTATTATTATTATTATTATTATTATTATTATTAGGCTAATTAGGCTAACTAGACAACTAGACACACACACTCAGCATGTAATTACCCTGCAATGAATGTACCAGCAGCACAGAGCATCTTCTTAAAAGAGCCAACGCATGGACGTTTGCTGCTGAGACGATGATCAATGTTTCTCTCCACCACCCACTGAAAAAAAAAAAACACTTGCCTAATTCCTGACATGAAATATTACCCGCACCTCTCCAGAAAGCCTCGCCGTTTGGATGCCGGGACAGATAGCATCCATCCTTTTGCTATAAGAAACAAACAAACAAACAAAAAGCTCTTCGACCTTTCACCCAACACGGGACGTACAACAGATAAGTAAGCGCCAATTTCTTTTCTTTTCTGCGCATCTTTTTGTGTGTATATCTGTGTGTGTGTGTGTTGCCTTTGGCCCAAGTTTCACCTTGCTGAGCCCATGCCCTTTATTAAAGGTAGTAATGGCTGCCGAGACGCCTCCAGCTTTCTCCGATTTGTCAGTCACGAAAGAGGAAGATAAATCTTATTTGGCCAGCTAAGGGCTTCTATCTCTGCCACAGAATGAGAAGCCAGGCCCAAAAAAACACTCGCCGTGTGCGTTTACGCGCCTCCGGCTTTAAGCCTTGTCCTCTCTGATCAAACCAGGATTTATGGAAGCATCATAACTTCCGACAACATCCAGGAGCTTATTAATTTTATATGTTTCTGTCCATTCCCTGATATTCCCAGCCTTGACAGTCACTCAAGATAAGCCAAAAGCTCCTGACAGGATAGAGTGTATATATATTTTTCTCTTTTCTCCTGCTGAATAGGTTGCAGCTGAAACCTTGAGAGGCATCGGCGTGAGTTGATTTGTTGACCATCTTTTTTTACTTCTCTTTTTTGTCTTCTCTCTCTCACTGCCATTCCTAAAGGTCCTTAAATCAAGCCGAAGACCGGATCGGGTGAAAAGCAGGCAACCTCGCGGCGAACCGGGACCCAGAAATCACCCTCATTTATAATCGCACCATCAAAACGTGCAGCTCACTGACTGTCAGTTTGAATTGAGAACAAATGACAAACACACATAACAAACACACACGTAAAAGTGTGATTTGTGAAATTTCTGCACTACATGTGGCCCCAAATGGAATTGAAAAAATAATGATGGCAGCAAAATTCATGCTTAGAGCTGATATGGAAGGTGAAGCTATGTAGTATTCATTAAAAAACAAACAAGTTTATATACATTAATAAATAGAAAACAGTAACTAAACTAGAAACAGATGTGAAACATAATCAGTAACTATGGTAACCACTGTCAATGAGCAACCAAGGTAACAGGAACTAAACTCGATCAGGTAAAAAGCAAGCAACCTCATGGTGAACTGGGACCCAGAAATCACCCTCATTTATAATCGCATCATTAAAAACGTGCATCTCACTTACTGTCAGTATGACTCTAGTACTGCCACAAACACATGTGAAAGTGCAATTTGTGAAATTTCTGCACCACAAGTGCCACCAAATGGAATTGCAAAAACAATGGTGGCAACAAAATTCATGCTTAGAGCTGTTCAAACTGGTGTGGAAGGTGAAAGCACAAATGCTAGCTATATATACAAACAAATACAGTACATATACAGTATTACAATAGATAATCAAAAACTAAACCAGACACAGGTGTGGAACATAATCAGTAACCACGGTAACCACTGTCAATCAGCAACCAAGGTAACAGGAACTAAACTCGATCAGGTGAAAAGCAAGCAACCTCATAGTGAACTGGGACCCAGAAATCACCCTCATTTATAATCGCACCATTAAAAATGTGCAGCTCACTTACTGTCAGTATGACTCTAGTACTGCCACAAACACATGTGAAAGTGCAATTTGTGAAATTTCTGCACCACAAGTGCCACCAAATGGAATTGCAAAAACAATGGTGGCAACAAAATTTATGCTTAGAGCTGTTCAAACTGGTGGGGAAGGTGAAAGCACAAATGCTGGCTATATATACAAAAAAATACAGTACATATACATTAATACAATAGATAATCAAAAACTAAACCAGACACAGGTGTGGAACATAATCAGTAACCACGGTAACCACTGTCAATCAGCAACAAAGCTAACAGGAACTAAACTGGATCAGGAGAAAAGCAAGCAACCTCATAGTGAACTGGGACCCAGAAATCACCCTCATTTATAATCGCACCTTCTTTAAAACGTGCATCCTTCTGACTGTCAGTTTGACTCTAGTACTCCCACAAACATACGTGAAAGTGCAATTTGTGAAATATCTGCACCACAAGTGCCACCAAATGGGATTGCAAAAACAATGGTGGCAACAAAATTAATGCTTAGAGCTGTTCAAACTGGTGTGGAAGGTGAAAGCAGGCTATATTGAATTCATTAAAAAACAAACAAGTTTATATACATTAATACAATAGATCACAGTAACTAAACCAGAAACAGGTGTGGAACATAATCAGTAACTATTGTCAATCAGCAACCAAAGTAACAGGAACTAAATTGAATCAGGGAAAAGGCATTCGTTCATTCATTCATTCATTTTCCTTTGGCTTAGTTCCTGATTATCAAGGGTCGCCACAGCAGAATGAACAGTCAACTAATCAAGCATATGTTTTATTCAGTGGATGTCCTTTCGGCTGCAACCCAGTACTGGAAAACATCCATAAACTCTCACATTCAAACACACACACACTCATACAGCCAATTTATTAAATCCAATTCACTAATAGCGCATGTCTTTGGACTGTAGGGGAAAACGGAACACCTGAAGGAAACCAACGTGAACCCAGGGAGAACATGCAACACACAGAAATGCCAACTGGCACAGCTGGGACTCAAACCAGCAACTTTATTGCTGTGAGGCAACAGTGCTAACCACTAAGCCACCTTGCCACATGGGAAAAAAACATATATATACATGTTATTATATGCATATATATGTATAATATATAAATGATCAGACATAAACAATAATTAAACAAGACATAGGTGTGAAACATAACTAGTAACCATGGTAACCAACGACATACCGCAACCAAGCAACAGGAACAAAATCTATTATTTTAATTTCTTTATATTTAAATGTATATATACATAAATACAGTACATTACTAAGGTAAAAATGATAATTACGTCACTCCATGAAGGTCTGACAATATTTATTCTAAATTTCAATTACAAATTGTGTCATTTAGAGCAACTTTTTTCCAAAATAGACAATTTGTGGAAATAACAAATGTTTTCAATATTGAATTCTTAACTCTTATGAAGTTTAAACATTCACCGTAAAAAAGTGAACAATTGTTTAAATTACAGAATTACAGATTTCAGTAACATTCATTCATTCATTTTTCTTCTGCTTAGTCTCTATTTCAGAGTTCGACACAGCGGAATGAACCACAGACTATTTCAGCTTATGTTTTACACAGTGGATGCCCTACCCTGTACTGGAAAACACCCATACATTCTCATTTACACACAAAAACAGAAAAAAACACGCAAACTCCACACAGAAATGCCAACTGACTCAGCCGGGACTCAAACCAGTGACGACAGTGCTAACCAATGAGTCACTGTGCCGTCCTAGTTTTCAGTAACAAATTCATTTTATTGGTGTAACAAGTTACTTTTTAGAGTGTTTTTACAGTATAAAAATGTGAATAAACATGTTATTTTGACAAATTGTCATTCTGTGGCCTAAAAACTACAGCATTTATATCTTTAGATTCAGAAGAAATACCTCTGCCTTCAGAACAAAAAAAGAATGTTTGAAACATGCAGTGAATTTTCAAGTGCTCTTTTTCCATAGCTGAATGTATAAAATGAAATGTGTGGTTCTAATACATTCCACGCATACAAAGTGCTCAGAAAACACACCGTTTCCTCTCAAAGAGCGCATTTGACTTACTTTATGTGACGGGTCAGGTAAGGTCATTGTGCAGTTTTGTCCAGATTTCTTTTTACGGCTTTTCACATCATGGCAGCATAAGTTCATTTGCCATAAACTTTCATGTGCCTCTATAAATGGTAATGACCTCTGCCATGTAAGGATGATGACAACATTAAGCTTTTTTTATGACAATACCCACCGAGACTGGACAGATGGCGCTACCACCACCTCATCACACAACATCTCTCTCTCTCTTTCTGCAGTGCACATGGACAGAAAGTGTTTCGACCAGAGTAAGCAGAAGTTATGAGGTGGTCAGAAACACTATTTATGGTTTAAGGCAGGGGTTTACAAACTTTTCAGCGGTGACCCCCAAAATAACAATGCCAGTGACTCACGACCCCCAATATTCTCTGAGGTGGTTATAAATATATAAACCTTGCACACAATGACGCATACATACCAAAAGGCCAAAGTCTATTCATCGTTTAATTTTGTAAAACGCCACTCGGAGACAATCCTCTATGTTCAGTTGTGGTCTGTATTTATTTTGAATGTACCTGAGTGATGTAAAGGTGTCTGAAAGTGCAACCTGATGCCATAAAATCAATGTGCTGCATCTGACGCTATTGGTGTGTCTGTAACGTAAAGTATTCACATCAGGGGTCGCAAAAAAATCTAAAGGCTGATGGCTTTTTATTTGCATGTTGTTGTTTTTTACTGTTTATTATTAACATGTTAGCAACGTTACTATAAACTACTGTACTATTTTGTTCTTCAATAGGTTATGGATAAAACATGGTCATTCTAAAAGTTTAAATAAAATTCCCGACCCCCACTTTGGGAACCACTGATTTAAAGGGCCACGAACCCCCCAGTCTCAGCGAGGTGTTTTCACACCTCTATTTTGGAAAAGCTTAGGAAAGTGGGTGTGTCCAGCTCGGTTTAGGTAGGAGTGTCGAGGAAGGGGAAAGAGGGAGGGTTTTGCATAAAAATGGGAGTTTTTTATTTGTGCACGCGCTGATGTTCACAGAGGCAAAACAAACACACAGACGCAGGGAGAAAGACAGTGACTGTGTTTACATGGACTTCAGTAATCGAATTATTTGCCAAATCATTAATTTGTCGACTTTAATGGCACTTTCACTTTAATCCAGGAACATTTCTTGCATGCCCCCATGACAAACGAGATGTGAGAAACTGCTAGGAGTGTGTTTTTAATGGAGTGTTTGATACTGCGTGGCGTATGAGAGCAATAAACCCTCCGCATTTCTCTGTAACTTATGCTCTCGGTAGGTAGCGTCAGAAAGCCGTGTGTGTGTATACACTATCCTGTCACAAAATGCGGCGGTGTTTATATGTTTACACTCGGAGAGCAGCATCTATAGCGGATCTTTCAGTCTATAATACTGTAGTGATGTTAGCGTTCTGTACACTCAGTAACAGTTCTAATCATTTTGACTAAGGTCTCAAATCCGGATTAACCATTTCCAGATGCGGAAAGCTCTCGAGTGGAAAAAAAAAGTTTCTGCTACGCGCGCGACCTGTGTCGCAACACTGACGACCTGTGTCTCCAAACAATTCTTCTTCTTCCACTTGTTTTAGCAACACAGCGTGGCGCTTCCTTGCCGTCTGATCTCTGCAACAGGTACAAACAATCTTCGAAGCGATCATGAATATTAATGATGTTGCGCCACATACACAATAGAGCGCACTGGTTGGTTTGAACCAAGTCTATCTCATGAATTAATGCCACACACTCAGAGACGTCACAATGTACTGGCCGGTACAGACGTCCACTCTCCACTGGAATACACGCATGGATCTCATTGGCGTGACGCAGCTTTAAAAATTCGTTTCAAACCGGAAGAACGAATTTGCTCGAAATAAAGCAAAAACAACCAATTTTCACTCTTTAGCAAAATATATGTGTCCTAATAGAGTTTATAGCAGCGTGGGACACATATATGACTGTCAACAGCTCAAAAAATGTGTTTTGGTGTTTCGTGACCCTTTAAGGGATAAATGCGAGAAGGAAAGTCAAACATACAGACACAACTTGACACAAAAATGATCTGAAGCTAAATGCAAATTAAATAATTTTGGTTAATGATTCTGAGATATGAATCAGTTGCTTTAAGTGAATCAATTGAACCACTAAACCACTTCATATGATACATTCATAAAAATCCTAAAAAGAAGAGAAAAAAAGTTACTGCTCTAAGAATTGATTCACACACTTGCTTTGATTTACTGGGCCAATCAAATATGTGCAGTTTAAAATAACTCATATCTATGTGAATAAATTAAATTCAACTCTGTGATAAAAAGCTGGATTTTTTTATCTTCACCTCAGTTTCCAGGGTCAAATGGTCCTTCAGGAATTATTTTAATATGCTGATTTTGGTGCACTAAATATTTCTGATGCTGAAAGCAGCTTCATATTTTGTTGAAATTGTGATATATTTCCTTTCATTAAAAAATAAATAAATAACATAAATAAGTAATTAATAATTCATCAAAAACTGACTTGCAGTTACAGTAAAATTGTTAGTTTTATTTTGTTTTTCTTTATTTTATTTTAAATGAATGCTGTTGACTTAAACTTCATATTAATCAAACAATACTGATAGTAAACTTCACAGTTTCCACAAATAAAAATAATAAAAAAGACATAAATAAATACAAATATTTAGCTTTTATACATTAGTTTTACTTAAAATGAGTTTCTTTTTCTTTTCTTTTCTTTTCACTACTGATTTTTGTTTTTATTTTAGTTATTTTAATACATAAAATTAAACCAAATGAAGAAATTTCTTCTTGCTAACTAGCTGAAATAAAACACATTTTTGAGGTTGATTTACTTATTTTATTTTATTTACTTATTTTAGCTTTTTTGTTTTTATTTTATTATGGATTTTTGTTTTTAATTTAGTTATTTTAATACATAAAATAAAAAAATTAAAAAGAATCTTGGTAACTAGCTGAAAAAAACACATTTTTTTGCGTTTTTGTTATTCTTATTAATTTTTTATCTTACCATTTTTTATTTTATCTTATTTTATTTGTCTTTTTTTTATTGCTTTTAGTTTTATTTTTGTTATTTTAAACACCATGTCAAACTAAATTAAAATAAGAAACATATTCCTGCTAACTAGCTGAAATGAAATTAAACTTTGTGTTTAAAATAACACAAAAAAACTTAAATGAATAATAAAAAGACAAATAAAATAAATGAAATTAAACTTTTTGTGTGTTTTTGTTTTTGTGTGTGGTTGTTTTACATATTTTATTATATTTCAGATAACATTTACTGTATTTTCCTTCAAGTAACAAAAACTTTAATGCTAATTTTTGTTTCAGCCAACTACAATAACTCTAATTTTTTTATCACTTATTTTTTGAATTTCACACCATAAAAAGACATTTGTTTTTTTTCTGATTCGCTATAAAACTTCTCTTAAATATATTTTAGATTTCCAAAGTACAACAGCCTGGATATACCATTTAATGTTTAATTTAATACAATAAGATTGTTCTTAAATCAAATAATTATTTTTTCACTAATAAGAAATCAAGGCCCGATAAAAGAATTGCATTGATGGTCAATTTGTTCTGATAGTTTCTGTGGGACGTTCGAGAGCTTATAAGATGAAAAGAATATATAGGCTCTTTGAGGAGAGCAATTTTCCATTCAATTATTCTATAGTTAAACACTCACAGATATGTCAACCACTCTTTTTTCGAGCGCTCCTTGTTGATTATGCTGTAAGAACGTATGATGATATTCATAATCACATTAGCTTCCGCTTCATAATCGTGCCGATAAGTGCTCCGTTCTGCCCGTGTTTAAAGAGACTCCAGTCCAAACTTTAAATCAACACGCAGGAAAGCCTCTAAATCCACTTATGCTGATGTCCAAAGGCACAAGATAGATAATCACAATAATGTGCTTAAACATGGTGGAGAGAAAAAAAAGCAGATGGAGAAATAGCATCAGCGTGGGTGGATTTTTACCGATTTAGAAATGGGAAATGAGCATCACGGTACATATAGACGGAGTGTGAAGAATCACAGCACTCAAAAACTCCAATTGTCAACCGACTGTACACATGGAGATGAAGCAAACATCAACATAAACAACTATTTTGCTGAGCTTTGAAGTCGTACCAATGAAGAAAATGTGAGTCATGTAAGATCTGTGAAACTGAAAACCACAAATACAGAGTCGGAGGAGGGGCCTGTGCTTCTACAGCCAATCACAGATCACTCTCAACTATTTTGGAGGAATTAAAATAACAGACAACATACACGAGTAGCACTGGTGGGAGGTGCAGGCTGAGTGCCTTGGTGTCCCACCAGTGACGATATAAAGTCACTTTAGAGCTAGAATTTGAATGATTCTCTAGCGTACTATCTAAAGTGATGAAAAAACAGGTGATTTTGCTCACACTTTAAGATTTAAGGCTGAACTGCATGCCATCAGTCTACAGATATTTCCCAGTGTTTCACTTTTGCAATTGTGAGAATAATATACATGCTCTCTTCTCTCTTTCAACATTTCCATGTAAAAGCGCTTTCCAGAATTGGGAGGAACCTCCTCAACCACCGCCAGTGATAGTAATGTAATAAAATATACTGTATACATATATATATATTTAATATTATTGTTCTACAGTAAATAATCATTGCATTTATTTATAATGTGGAATGCTATCACAATATATGATCAGATGCTTTGTCATTTTAAATTTCAGGAGGTAGGGCAGGGGGACATTTTGGCAATAATAAAAAAATAATATTATTAACAACATTAATAATAACACTATTATAATAATAATAATAATAATAATAATAATTATTATTATTATTATTATTATTTATGCAATAATAATAATAATAATAATACAATTGTTTTGTATATTATTTGAGTGGCCTCCATGTAGAGCTCAGTGCATGAGCTTATGTAATAATAACATGAATAATAATAATAATAATAATAATAATAATAATAATAATAATATTAA
>CAIGQQ010032566.1:12064690-12077924 GCA_903798035.1 Danio albolineatus
ATGTTATGTTATGTTATGTTATGTTATGTTATGTTATGTTATGTTATTTTATTTTATGTTAAATCAAATGTATTTAAATATATATTTTTAAATCCTTATTTCAAAGACAAAATGTAATTTTATTTTTATTACATTACATTAAACTCAAATCCTTATTTCAAATGAAGACATAAATTTGAATTGCTGTGATGCATAAATGGAATTGAAAAATGGATATGTGAACGATATGTTTTTATTACATTACATTACACTTAAATCCGTATTTCAAATGAAAACAAAATGTACTTTTATTCATTCTTTATTTTGACAATTTTTCCTTATCAGTTTGTTTGTTATGGAATATTCAAGTATGACTGCAAAATTCCAAATCCAAAGCAGTTTAGGTCACTAGGACATTATTCAGCCATCATCCCACAAATACTGCTTTTTGCATAGCTTTTGTATAGCAGATCCACATATTCAGATGCAGGGCTCGACTGTTTAAAAGCCATCGCAAAAACACCTCAGAAAAGCGAAGTTCGATCAGAGTTCGCTTTATGCAGATGCCATTTGGTTTGGTGTTTTGTTATCAAATGCGATGATCGCGCATGTTTAAGTGTGGCTTAAGTGTCCAGATAGTTTTCAGAGGGCAAAGTCTGCACGTCTCAGGTCTGCCACTAAAAGCTTTTACAGGTTTTTAACAGGAGCACAGGTGCTGTTTCTGGTGCTTCACGTGTTAGAAACGAGCGAGGGGGAAAAAAATAATAACACAAAAGTGCAATATCGGCTTCACCAGGAATCATACTGCTGTTTCTCCTCTTAATCTCGACACTGATCTTAATTCCAATAAAACGTTTGCTTTTTTTTCCAGACCAGGAGGCACTCCAGTCGTGTTTCTGTGGTCATACTTTATTGAATATCATTTTAGATAAGAATATAATCCTTTCAGCCAGATGATGTATATTGACCAGCTTTTTTTTTTTATCAATAATAGCGTACAAGGCTGGAGACCTTTAAAGTGTAGAGTGAGTTTGTATCGGTTTGTGCTTGTGTGTCATTTCGTACTCTTGACTTCTGATCTATTGCTGTAAACACATATGATATGGAGGAAACTGGTTTTATTTGAAGATAATCACCTGTGGGCTTGTGTATTGTCCTGCTTATGTGGGTTTATTTTTACCAAAGCAACAATTTCTTCTGATTATGTGATGGAGAGAACATGAAGCTACAGTAGGATGTGTGAAATTGATTGGAATCAGTCAGTTATGATTGTTTAACACAGCTTGTTATAACACTTTACCATAAGGTTGTATTAGTTAATGTTAATGGATTTACTCACATGAACAAACAATGAGGAATATATTTATTACAGTATTTGTTCATGTTAGTTAATTTAAGGTAATGAAAATACAGTTGTTCGTTGTTAGTTCATGTCAAACCACGGTGCAATGTTAACAAGCATGAATTTTTAATAATGCTGAACTCTGATTAGTAAATGATGTACAAGTATTGTTCATAATTATTCAGTGTTAGTAAATACATTAACTAACACTACTAATGAAACCTTTTTGTAAAGTGTGACCAAATATCTAGCAGTAAGATTCCACTATTGACCAAGTTTTGGTTGTGTTCATAAGCCTATTTTGGCAGTGGACTACAATATTTATATATAAAAATATATCTGTGGCACAAAATTAGATATTTATATATATAGAAACTTACATTAATATAGTATTAGGTATTAAATAATGTATGTACTAAAACATGTTTATTGTGCGTAAAATAAATCACATTTTATTTTAGAAATGTGTTAAAAGTGGGAGTTGGTCTTGGTTGGTTTTGACAGGAAGATTATTTATTAATTGCTACACTTTTGTTGAATCAAAGTACATTTTATTGTTATCTCAACTTACATCATCAAGCTGACTAAAAATATTAAGTTAAACTTATGTGTACTGTGTAAGTAAGACGATGTAATTGAAACCTGATTAGCTCATTAATATTAGTTAAAGTGACACAAAAATGTTTTCATGACTATTTGTGATGTGTTTTATAGTTTGAGAGTAGTTGTCATTTATTTATAATGCAAAAGGCATGTTTTTATTTTAAAATAATGAAACAGGAGTTGGTGTGCAACAGACAAACACACACACACACCTATACTAGGGCTGTGCAATATGGACAAAATAATCATATTGCGATTTTTGGAACGAATATTGCCATTGCAATTTTATTTGCGATTTTTGGCAACTGTTTTTGCTTTTTCATACAAGCTCTGATTGGTTAGCATCTTTCTCCTGCTTGGTGTTGCCCGGTGTGCTGCGTCAGCTCTGATTGGTTTACATATTACAATCATGCGCACAAGAACATATTCTGAATAAATATCTAAATAATTAATAGATAAAATTGCAGCCTTACACGGTTTAGAAATTGCATGTTCTTAAATCGCGAAATTTTTTAATTTTAATTTTATTTTTTTTGCCTTTGCGATTAATTGTACAGCCCTAACCTATACTGTATTTTACTGTATTGTGTGACAGTAAATAGTAAAATAGTTTATAATGCAATGCATTGGTTTAAAAAGGTGTATGAGATACAAGTTGGCATTTATATCACAATGCATCATTCTTAACATATTCGCATTGGCTAAAATCAATTCACGCGCTATACTTTTACGAGCTGTTCGCACAGAACGTGTTTATCCGAGCCTGATCTCACAAGAAAACGTAAGCATTTTACGTTTTGCCAGTTTATTGGCTAATTCGTACGAGTTCAGTCGTACGATTTAAAAAAGGAGGCGTGGCACCCAACCTCACCCCTAAACCCAGCCGTCATTGGGTGATGAGCAAATCGTACTAAATTGTACGAATTAGATCGTTCGAATTACCAACTAAATCAAAAGTTACGAATTGACGTGAGATAGCGTTGGTTTATCCTTTCCAGTGTGCTACTTTTCTGTTGTTTTTCACTTTTAACACACACTTGATAGATGACTGTGACTGTTACACTTGCATCTTGCGTCTTTTGAAGCACGTTCATGTGAGTGCCCTGTCTTTCGGACACAGTTCAGCTCATCACTGTCAGTTTCACAGCAGTGGACCGATCAGAAGAACTTGGAGGCGTGGCAACTGCTGCAAGTGTCAATGTGTGGCTGTGTCTGGATACCCTCATGCTTTTTTTTTTTTTTTTTTTTTTCAGACCAGAACGATTTGCGTCTCACCTTTAGAAGCAAAGACGCATTCGGTGTAAAAGAGCCCTTATTGTATAGAAGTGACCAATGATTTAGATTGATTTCCAGTCTAAACAGTTTCTCAGACACAATCCGTTTTTTAATTTTTTTTTGTAATTTTACGGTTTATTTCCAGCAGCTAAATTACAGAAATAGCCATTAAATTACAGAAATAAACAGTAAAATAACGGATATTAAAGTACAGAAATGTCCTTGAATTAAAATTTCTGGTAAATTTTTGTGATTTAATAATCATTATTTAACGGTAAATTTCTGTAATTTACGGATGTTATCTTACTTTTTTATTCCACTACCCAGCTACCGGAAATAAACCATAATATTACTTTTTTTTTTACAGTGTACAATGTGTACTAAGAGTGATGGAAGTTGCTGCAGCCATGGTACAGCGGTTAAATTTCTTAATTATCACGCCAGATTGAGTGTATATTTCCTATAACCATATGAGCCTAGCAAATAGCACATGATGTAACTTCTGTAACTAATGAAAATTGCACCTTAGTACATGATGAAACTACAGAAGAGTCAAGCTTTAAATAGGAAAATTATCAAAACTCTGGATGCTAATGGTCTAATCTGATTCAATGACCTATGCTAAGCTAAGCTAAAAATGCTCCGGTCAGACCAAGAGATCGGCTGAATAGATTATAAAATGGTCAAACTAAACAGGTTAACTCTAGGGGAGTTGTAAAATGAACCTATTTTCAAAAAAAGTGGAGTGTTTCTTTAAGCACACTGTAGTCTTGTCTGATGTTCCCTAATGGGCACTTATCAATAATAATGAATTATAATCAATAACTGTTTTTGTGCTTTTGAATAATGCAAATGGAGCCTCTGTGGCTGAGTTTGGATGGAGTTGACCAGTTCTTAGAGTTGGCTTGAGATTGAGATCCAGATTGGAGAAGTTGTTGATGGCAGATGTCCTCCTGAAAGCCCACACTGAGGTGACATCTCACCCCAAAACTTCACCCGGGAGGAGGTCAGAATGTGTGTTTTCCTCCAATTTACATCAAAATCTGTTCAGCGAGGCCTTCTGTAGTCGTGGTGTAACCCTGCTCGCACCTGCTCATATCCTCTTACTGTATCTCTGTTTTCCTCTTTTATGCCACTATTTGATCCGTAAGACCTGGCTGGCTTTAAGCGATACAACCTGAAATTCGCAGTATTGGCTTGTGTGCAGCGCATCTTTGTGGATTTTGAGCTTTTTTTCTAATGCCGTTATCCTGCGTTTCGGAGCACTGCCGTTCTCTTAGGCTTGTAGACCCGGTGTGTTTTATCAGCGCCAGATGAGCGTCGACTTCAGCCTTTCAATGTACGCTAGAAAGAGAGCGAGGAACTAATGAGAGCCATAAAGCACCTACTGGATAAATAATTAGGCTGCTTCACAAAAATCCTGCCTTAAAGGAATAAAAAAAAAACTTTCTTTTTCTTCTGAAGTCAACAGTGTCAGTGATTTCTGAGGTGTTTTTTCCCCCTTTAATTTCTACTGTGGAGGATTTTCTGAAGCCTCTGAAGGTTGACTGCATTTTATCACTAACAAATGCAGAGTCAATCTGAATATCCACAACTCTGGATAATCAAGCAGAGGAATATTTTTTATTGACATTAGATTTGTCTTGCATTATTTTACTATTTTATTTTTTGATAAACATCATCAATAAAGATTTATTAAATGCACTAATTTATTTCCATTATGAATTATCTGTCTTAAAAAAAAGCTATGATTAATGATTTTTGTTTAATTCGTAATATGCTTATTTATAAGTATTTTTAGGCATTTTATGACTTTTTATAGAGCCAAGAGAACATAGATGCACATTAATAGTGTAAGTATTTTTGTTTAAAAGCATAGCTTGGAATCAACAGTATCAATTTCTATTATGAATGATCTGTCATAAAAAGCTACTGTCCGTAATCTTTTTAATGAGAACTTATTTGTTAAATTCATAATATGCTTTAGTTATAAGTATTTTTAGACATTTTTAAAGATTTTTTAGAGCTAAGAAAACAGATGCACATTAATGAGGTATTAAGCAGAGACTGTGTAGTTTGGTTATAAAATAACTTGGAATTAATGGTGTCATTTTTTTAAAGTGTTTTTCCTAGTGTAAGGTGTTTTTCCCCCTTTAATTTCTACTGTGGAGGATTTTCTGAAGCTTCTGAAGGTTGACTGCATTGAATAATGAATGTTTATCACTAACAAATGCAGAGTCAGTCTGAATATCCACAACTCTGGATAATCAAGCAGAGAAATATTTTCCATTGACGTTATTTATATTTGATTTTTCTTGCTTTTTTAATTTATTTTATTTTTTGATAAACATCATCAATAAAGATTTATTAAATGCACTAATTTATTTCCATTATGACTATTCTGTCTTAAAAAAAGCTACGATTAATGATCTTTTTTTGGTGATAACTTTTTTTGTTTAGGCGGCACGGTGGTTGCAATGAGTTTCACCGTTGCTTCAAAGCAAGAAGGTCGCTTGTTCGAGCCACGGCTGGGTCATTTGGTATTTCTGTGTGGAGTTTGCATGTTCTCTCTGTGTTTGCATGGGTTTCCTCCGGGTTCTCCAGTTTCCCCCAGACACATGCTATAGGTAAATTGAATAAGCTAAAATATAACAATAATAATAAGTTTCCCAGTGCTAGGTTGTGGCTGAAAGGGTATCCGCTGCATAAAACACATGCTGGATAAATTGGCGGTTCATTTCACTTAGCCGAACAGAAAATGAATGAATGATTGAATGAACTTTTTATTTAATTCATAATATGCTTATTTATGTATTTTTAGACATTTTTTATGACTTTTTATAGAGCTAAGAGAACATAGATGCACAATTATAAGGTAATATGCAGAAACAGTGTATTTTTGTTAAAAAATTATTTGGAATCAAAAGCATCAATTTTTATTATAAATGATCTGTCATAAAAAGCTACGATCAGTGATCTTTTTAATCATTTTGAAAGAATTTTTAGAGCTAAGAAAACATAGATGCACATTAAGAAGGTGCAGTAATATGCACAAACAGCGTATTTCCATTATAAAATAACTTGGAATTAATAGTGTCAGTGATTTCTGTGGTGTTTTTTTTCCCCTCTCTCTTTCATTTCTACTGTAGAGGATTCTCAGAAGGCTCTAAATGTTGCCTGCCTTGAATAATGAATGTGTATCAGTAACAAAAGCACATTTAATCTGAATATCTACAACCCTGAATAATCACGCAGGGAAATATTTCCCTTTGACAGGCCACTTGTGAGCTAATCCTTCAGAAAGATGGTTATTAAACATTTAGAATTAAGATGTTTGGAACATGGCTGTATATTAAGTTGCGGTTGCTGTTCAAATGACAAAAATAATATTTAATGTATTCATTCCTGACCTGGAATTGTTAACACTTGCAAGTAGGCATGGGCTGGTATAAGATTCTGATGGCATGATAACCTTGAAAAATATCACGGTTTGATGGTATTGTCATTATTGCTCTAAAATATATTCGTTGTAAAAAAACAACAACCTTTAAACACAATATATTTTATTTTGAGAAGCGTATAACAGATATTTTGGAACAGTAAACATGTCAAGTTGTTTAATTCAAATGAATCATTAACTTTCTTCACAATTTAAAACGACATTTTTGGATATATTTTCTGCTAGAGATACCGTTGTCCTGGAAAAAATAAATAAATAAAAGTCTTACATATACCATAGGAAAGGTAAAGCAGAAAATTTTAAAACATTGACTTTTCCAAACTGCGGTATACCTTGAAAACGGTTATCGTCCCATGCCTACTTGCAAGGGAGTTTAGGTGAGTTTAGGGTTTAGGCAAATTCTTGCTGTTTTGGGTGTTTTGGTATTAACAGATATATCAGAAATCAGAGGATAACTGTTAAATAACATACAGTAAGTGCTTCATCTTATGTAAGTAATGTAATGGCTGTGGCAGGAATGACCGATTACCAAAGTAATGATCATTTTCACGGATTTAGTTCATTTGAGAAAGAGAGCTTTAAAAAAATCTAATAGATTTTGTAGTCACACATTGTGGTCCAAATCATAAGATGCATTTTTTATAAGTATTTTAGACATATTTATTGAAATGTGATTTGCTTGAGAGCTTAAAGTATAAAAAAAAAAAACAGAGATGCACATGTATTAATATACATACAGTTGAAGTCAGAATTATTAGCCCCCCTTTTGAATGTTTTTTCTTTTTTAAGTATTTCTCAAATGATGCTTAACAGAGCGAGGAAATGTTCACAGTATGTCTGCTAATATTTTTGCTTCTGGGGAATGTCTTATTTGTTTTATTTCAGCTAGAATAAAAGCAGTTTTTTTAAAAAAATTCAAAAACATTTTAAGGTCAAATGTAATAGCCCCTTTAAGCTGTTTTTTTTTTCAATAGTCTACAGAACAAACCATCATTGTAAAATAACCTAATTAACCTAGTTAAGCCTTTAAAAGTCACTTTAAGCTGTATTGAAATGTCTTGAAAAATATCTAGTAAAAAATTATTTACTGTCATCATGGCAAAGATAAAATTAATCAGTGATTAGAAATGAGTTATTCAAATGATTATGTTTAGAAACGTGTTGCAAAAATCTTCTCTCTGTTAAACAGAAAGTGGGAAAAAAATAACAGGGGGGCTATAATTCAGGGGGGCTAATAATTCTGACTTCAACTGGATATATGGCAATACTAAGAGCATAAACACCTGCATTTTTTTGTTTGTTTGTTTTTTCTCAAAAAAGCACAGCTTTTATTAGTGGATGTGCACAAACGGAAGGCAGCATTTAATTTAGAAGCAAAAGACAATTCAGTATTTCAGATTGCAGATATTTTAGAGACAATTTATTTTTTGATTGGAGTTCTAGAACAATGCGTTAAGCAGTTCAATCTTAATTAACTGGAAACAATTGTGGAAGAGGGAAAAAAGGAATTGCAATACAGTCGTTCCTCCAAAGAGCTTACTGTATACAGTGCTCACAAATACAAGAAAGGATAAACCAGATTGTTTTATCAGATCATTCCCATCAAAAGACGTCTAACTGTTAACATGTGATCTGTACAGGCTTAATACGCAACTTGATTTTTTGTGTACGTGTGCCAAGTCTCTCAGGATCGACTGCTATTGTTGTCATGCTCTACGGAGCGTTTGCTTTCCCATTGTTCTAATACTCTTCCGACGGGGGCAAGAACGGAGAGAAAGAGTGACATTATCCTCGCCGTCTTTGATGGCGACTCATGTTTCGGCACTAGCTAATCTGCTGCTCTAATCTCCCCAGCAGATAGAAATAAACAAGCAGGTCTGTGAATGAGGCACCGCGCATGGGTGAACCGCAGGAGGATTATGCTAATTTTTAAGGGATAAGTAGAAGTATTTGAAACACGGCTGTTCTAATAGGGAAGTTGCTCGCTTTTTTAGTAGGCAAGAACTGGGGCGTTGTGTGCTTGAAACTTAAACATTCTCCTTTGCAGATTGTTTATTTGATATCCTTCAGACTGCCAGTTGGCCAGTGGAAGGACAGGGGGGATAAAAAAAACAACGTTTGAGCCTGCAAAATTTGGAAAGTCGGAAATCAATTACGAGTTGCAGCTCAAATGAAAGGCAAGGCACCGTTCGACTTAAAAGTCAGCCTGGCTCGCCTTTAACCAGGTCCATTACAAAGGGAAAAGGAAATCACACTGCATACCTGATCCACCAAAAAAGCCCCTTTTGAAATGGGTTGCTGGGTGGCATCCAGCCTGGCAGACGCAACGGGCATCGATGGCGCAGCCCCTGGGCGCGAGGATGCTTGGCCCAAACGCGACGGTCCTGGGCACGTATCAATGGGCACTGGCCCATCCGCTGGGAGCTCCTAAGCCATGCTGTCTGAAGGAGAACCGATGGGCTTGGCAGCACATGTGGGCATGCGGCGCCTGCCTGCCTGCGTGGGCACCCGATGTTATCGCCTTGAGCCACCGAACACGCTGCCCACCTCTCTAAACCCAGCCCAGCTGACCTCCCCGACTGTGCCTCACACAAAACGCCTGCCTCAGAACTTTACAAACAAGCTTGCATTTATTTTAGTGTACTTTTCCTTTTGGTGCATGAATAAACACGAAATGCAAAACAGTCCAGGCGGCCTTTAGATGCAAAACTGAGCGTGTCATGTGTCACGCGCTTTCCTCGCATTGGAAGCGACCGCGAATGTTGACTTTAAATGAAAATACATAACCTTTGCTGGGAAGCCAACTGTGTTTTTTTTTTTTTTAACTGCACAAAAACCTGGATGGAGAGCGAGCCGGTGAAAGCGTCAGGCGGTGGGCGGGTGAAAGCGCGGCCCTGCCGCTCGCTTTAAAAGAAACTCTCGGCGGAGGTGAGGGGCGACGCTCTCTCCGCTCAACTGTCTCCGGAAGACTGCTGCCAGGACATATCTTTTGTCTTCCATTATCTTTATTTTCTTATTATTTAATATGGCCGGATTTTTCCCTCTCCTTTGCTCCAGCGGTCTTTTTTGATATCCATTTAGATTGGAGCTTCATTAAAAAAACTCAGACAATAGAGTGACTTCTAATTAAGAGCAGCAGCATCTGGCCTCTGGCACTGTATCCCAGTGTTCCATCTCTTTTGCTGGGGAGAATTCATTTGTTTCTTAATTAAGAAAAACACCAATAGCGTGAAAAATCTGCTTATGTTACCTGAATCCTAATTAGTTAAACAGTAAGTAGAAAAACACATTCCAGTAGCCCTAGAAATGAACTCGGCGCTGATAAAAAAAAAAAAAAAAAAAAAGCAAACTAGCCTCGCATAAATCCGAGCCGGATGGAAAGTGTGCCGTCATTACGGCTAAGACAATATGCAAACTATCTTCAAAGAAATCAAATTGCCGGAATGTTTTCATTTGCATGCATTAACCATTAACATAATGAGGGGAAGTGACACCGGACCCGGATCGCGCGTCTGCTCGGATTGATAACTCCAACATCGGCAAATAGTCTTTTTTTTCTTCTTCTTTTTTCTACCGAGCCTGCACATGTGATTGAATAAACCAAAGTGAGGGTCTGCGGACATTCCGCACTTTTCAATCCCACAGCGGCCAGGCAAGCGGCCAACGCACCAAAACCGCAGCTCTTTCTAAAACCCAAAACCATTTTTTCCCTTCTTTGCTACATGCTATTGCGGGCGATCAGCCTCTCAGGTCAAATGATTCAATTAAGTGTCTGTTTATGGCTGATACCAAAGCTGGGTGTCGTCTTCACTTATCACCTTTTTTGCAGATCAGTGTTCTCCCAGAATGCCACAGGAGAGATTGCTGGGGCTGTAATTAAAATGGCACGGAGACAAATTTGACGTAGGGGCTAACAAGCGGGAGACGAATCTGACGCAGGGGGAGGACGCTTTTCAGAGGCGCCGTTAGCCAATTAGGAGAAAGAGCAGGTTTGGAAGAGTTGAACCGTGGACCCGACAAGCTCATTGGCTGTTTACGGTGCGATCAGTTTAAATAGTTTAATACTGACTTGACTACACTGATTTGGAAGCCCAGTCTTGATGTGTGTGGCCCTGTTCGGATGCGCCCGAATCCCCCCCCCCCGCTGTGCCACATTTGATGCTCGATTGGCAGGAAACGCACACACGTGCTCCAGTGTCTCGTGGCAGCCGTACCTTTCACCACGTGACTCGCTTTCTGCTGGGAAAAAAAAGAAAGAAATCAAATGCACCAATAAACGGCGGAAAAGCAAAGATGAAAAAGAGACAGAATAAGAAGAAAGAGCTGTTACCCCATAAAAAAAAAGAAAAAGAGAAGAAGAACGACTTTGGATTCCAGGCTGAAATCTTCCGCAGGCTTTTGACAATTTGCATTGTTATCGGCGATAAGGCTGATGTTTTTCCTCGGCTGTACATTTCGGCGTGAAACATTTCAAGTGTAAACCGAGCGAGCGTTCGCCTAATGAGCAGGGGATCCGGTCTCTTGCCGGGATGGAGTCTTAAGTAGCGGCTTGCTGCTTTGGATGTCTGATATCTGAATATTTAAAAGAGTTTCAAGCTCATCTGCAAATGTGATTTGCACATATCACACTTCTGCAGTCGTCAGGCTGCCACATCGGCGGCTTCTGAGCAAAGACGAGAACACAGAAAGAGAGAGAGAGAGAGAGAGAGAGAGAGAGTCGAGGGGGAGATGTTGCACATATGGGTTGCTATTGATGTATTCCAGTCCTGACCTAATTTAACTCCCTGCCAGCGAGCTCATATGCATACTGTACATTTGCTAAATTAGAGAGTGCAAACCTCGCCTTTCTCTCGGAGACAGGTGTAAACAGCATTGTTGTCATAATGCGGCCGCGGTAAATATGATAATTGCGTGGCGATGCACCGGAGCACAAAATAATTTGGCCATCATTTTGATGCCCGGGGGGCCCAGGGGATCGCCCTCCGGAAGGAAGACGGCCCATTGACATGCGGCACACGCAGCGATATAATTATGGCTGCCCATCTTTGTTCCTCGCCGGCGTCTTCCGCGCTGCACTAGTAATTTGCTTGTAATATGGAAGCATTTAGTCCAAAAAGGAGGCTGTGATATTTAGGTTGGAGGATTCTCCGAATAGCGGAGAGACTGACGGCATTATAATGGGATGGGGTTTGATGTGTGTCGCAGAGCTCCAAGCTGTTATATAAGAACGCTGTCACATGCAGATTGTGCCTTTGTTGCAGCAGTAATCGTTGTTTATAATCACTGTTTATTACTTGTTTAAATAATGATGATAATAAATATGAAGTAATAGCAGGGACTGCTGATTAAAAGTAGTGGCTGTGTGGTTAAATCTGGCACATTTAAATGATGGAAGCAAGTGCTGATGTCAATTAAAGTGCACTGTCCCTTTAAAAAATAATTACTTTTAATTTATACTGATAATTTAGCCAATTTTTTTTCTAGATGGATACTTTACTGTGGTTTTAACATACCTGTTCTTTAATGACCTAATATGCAGTTGTTATTTATGTTATACATGTATATTTTTAGCTTTTTAGGAAATTATACATTCTGGAACAAGTATTTCTATTATTATTCATATTATTGATAATAATTTACATATTTAATTGCTATATATATATATATAAATATATATATTTTTATGCATTTATTAAGTATGTAATGGTTATTATATGTCTAATATATATATAAATTTGTAAAAAAGAAATCTGTAAATCTACATTTTTATATTAAAATTATATTTATTCCGAAAAACAATAATACTAATATAAATAAAAATAATAGTACATATTATTATTATTATTGTTGTTGTTGTTGTTGTAGTTGTTGTTTTTATTATCGGTATTATTATTATTGTTGTTGTTCTTGTTGTTTTTATTATCTGTATTATTATTACTATCATCATCATCATCATCATCATCATTATTATTATTATTATTATTATTATTATGCTAATAATAACAATAATATTATTATTAATTATTATTAATAGTATCATTGTTATTATTAACAGTGTTGTTGTTGTTGTTGTTGTGGTTATTATTATTATTATTATTATTATTATTATTATTATTATTATTATTATTATTATTATTATTATTTCTATTATTATTATACGTTATTATACTTTATTATTATAACGATTATTATTATTATTATTATTATTATTATTATTATTATTATTATCGTTATTGTTATTATTATGTTAATAATAACAATAATATTAATATGAATTATTATTAATATCATCATTGTTATTATTAACAGTGTTGTTGCTGTTATTATTATTATTATTATTATTATTATGTTAATAATAACAATAATATGAATATTAATTATTATTAATATTATCTATGTTTTATTATTAACAGTGTTGTTGTTGTTGTTGTTGTTGTTGTTGTTGTTATTATTGCTATATTTTGAGAAGCAATACATTTAGAGTAGAGTAGAGTAGAGTAGAGTAGAGTAGAGTAGAGTAGAGTAGAGTAGAATAGAATAGAATAGAATAGAATAGAATAGAATAGAATAGAATA
>CAIGQQ010032566.1:12077934-12103344 GCA_903798035.1 Danio albolineatus
TAGAATAGAATAGAATAGAATAGAATAGAATAGAATAGAATAGAATAGAATAGAATAGAATAGAATAGAATAGAACTTAGTACAATCTGCCATGCTGAAGTAAAACTGCATCATACTGTACAATGTGCTGTGGTATATAATTATGCCACAGCTTAAAACATGCATCAGGCACACACACATCATCCTCCAGTATGCTTTTGAGCAAACAGTGCATGTTAGTGTGTATGTGTGTTCAGTCAGGAGGAGTGTCTCTCGTGAAGTCTTTTGACGGAGGTCTCTCTCTTTCTATCTCTCCAGCTTTAGTTAAAGGTCATGCAGTGTCTTCTGTAGTGTCTCTGTCTCTTCTCTCTCCACACATATTCACTTCAGCTCAAATTAATAAAGCACAGAGAGACTGCGTGCTGTTCCACACGGTTTTATAGTTTTACTAAGTAGCTTTCTGGACGTCGGGATTCATATTTAATCATCTGTTTCATTGGACAGTCTGTTTAATTTCCACAAAATCTTTGAGGCAAATAATATTATAGCCTGAGCATTATCTTGATCGCTAAATTGAAGTTCCACTAGACACTATTACTCACTGAAGATTTGCTTTCGCTTATTTCTCATTGTAGTATGTGTGACTTGAAGCCCAGATAAATGCTTTCACATGTGAGTAATAGTATTCTGCTGAGTCATTGAGATGAGTGATGTAATTACTCAGACTGAAACAAAATGACTTCATCTTTTGTTGTTATTAGTAGGCCTACATGGAATCTGCGCGTGCAGAAATCCGCAGATTTTTAGCCCATCATTGTGTCTATTTATTTAGTTGTGTAAATTTGTGTAATTTATTCAGTTTTTAAATTAATTTCAGTAATATTATTAACAAATATGAAAATGTTTATATGATTTATTTACAATGCAGTTTGAAAAGTAATATTTTCTGTCTTTTAGTAGCTGTATTATTTAATAGACTTGCTTTATTTATGAAATAAGTGGATCTTATTGGACTTGCATTGTAAATAAAATAAATTAAATATAAAATAAAATAAATAAAATAAACAAAATAAAATATTTTTATATTTTGAATAAAATAAAATATTTTTTTATTTCATATAATTTTATTTTATACACGTTTTTAGTAATAATACTTCCAAAATCATTCCGCATAAATCTGCATATTGTTTTTTTTTTCAAAATTTGCGCAGAAATAGCTAAAAATATTCGCAGATTCTGTCTGGCCCTAGTTATTAGACGTCACATACAGTATGTAGTTCAGATTTGTTAGCCACTGTTTCATGGTCATACTATTGAGCTATTATGGAGTTGTTCTAAAACTTAGTGTGCTGCTTAGGAAGACTGCATTTTATTTTTACTCATGTTTTTAGATTATATTATATGTGTGATTGTACTTATTGTAATTTCAGAATGAATACAAATATACATTATTAATAATAAAAAACAATTTATTTAAAATATGTAAGAAATGTAATTCGATTACATGAATTTATTATTAATATTTGTTATTAAAACTAATAGAATACTATTGATTAAATATTTAAACGTGGCATGGTGGTTCAGGGCCTCACGGTGGCGCAGAGGGTAGCACAATTGCCTCACAGCAAGAAAGTCGCTGGGTTCGAGAAGGTTTGCATGTTCTCCTCGTGTTGGTGTGGGTTTCCTCCGGGTACTCCGTTTTCCCCCACAAGTCCAAAGACAAGCTAAATTGGCCCTAGTGTATGTGTGTAAATAAGTGTGTGTGTTGATGTTTCCCAGTGATGGGTTGCTGCTAGAAGGGGTGTTTGCATGCTCCGGTTTCCCCCACAGTCCAAAGATATGCAGTATAAGTGAATTGGGTAAACAAAATTAGCTGTAGTGTGTGGGTGTGTGAATGTGAAAGTGTATGGGTGTATCCCAGTACTGGGTTGTATCTAGAAGGGTAAAACGCATGTCGGAATAGTTAGCGGTTCACTCTACTGTGGTGACCCCTGATGAATAAGGGACTAAGCCGAAGGAAAACAAACGAATGAATGAATGAATATAAATATATAATTATTAATATTTAATATTAATGAATTAGTCAATATTAATATTAATTTTCTTATTATTTATTCTCTTATTATTAATTAATATTAATAATCAATATTTAAAATTAATAGAATTAATAATAATCAATATTAATATACATTTACAATGTTTGAAAATTCGGTACATTTCTAATATCAACACACTTTTAGATTCCCATTGTTGCATTGTCCCATTGGCTCTTAGATCATTAGAGTAAAAACGTCAAGATCTTATTGTTATTGACATACATTTTATCACGATTCGATATAATATCGTTTATCGGCCCAGCCCTAGTTGTGAGACAGTTGAGATTGTTCTAAATCAGTCTAGATGCTTCCTTAGAATCCAGTGATCCATATAGGTATCAGCTAACCAGTCAGCTCTGTAGACTTCGAGACAGAAGCGATATGTTTGAAACTCTCTGACGACATTAAATGAGTATGTGTGTAATGCAGGAAGACGCGTCTCCCCGTGAGTCTTACCGTGGGGATCATTAGAAGTGACACTGGTGTAAAAGCCGAGTGTAAACAGCCTCCGGAGATGCTCAGACTGTAGCTGAGGCCTCCAAGGGCTCCGGGCTCCGCTGTTTGAGAAACATTAGGCTGCGACGCTCTCTGATACATGATGAAATCAACATGAAACCTGAGACTTCATCTCCTATGTGCTCACATTACGAAACCTCGCAGATGAAATGGCTTAATATTGCAAGTGTTTCTTCAAGACCGCAGCGAGAGTTAATTCTGATGTCTTCTGCTTCTCAGGTGTTGTTCAGAATCGATCTGAGCAAGATTTCTCTGAAAGAACATGTTCATTTTTAGCTTTCTAAGATGCTATTCATTTACAGTGTACTTCTGGATACTTTTAATTCAGGACTTTAATCACGGACTTTAATTCAGGACTTTTCTCTTGAAGAGTAGCAGTTCCTGGTGAAATAAAGATTTAAATAAATAAATAAATAATTCAATTCAATTCAATTCATCTTTATTTGTATAGCGCTTTTACAATGTAGATTGTGTCAAAGCAGCTTCACATGCATTATAAAAAATTGAAACAGTGTCAGTCCAGTTTTCAGTGTTGAAGTTCAGTTTAGTTCATTTCAGCGTGGTTTAATAGTCACTGCTGAGAGTCCAAACACTGAATAGTAATCCATCAATGCGCAGCCCTACAAGTCCCGAACCATGCAAGCCAGAGGCGACAGCGGCGAGGAAAAAACTTCACCAATTGGCGAAAGTGAAGAATTAAAAAACCTCGAGAGAAACCAGGCTCAGTTGGGCACGACCATTTCTCCTATGGCCAGACGTCTTGTGCAGAGCTGCAGTCTATGGCGCCGGGGCTGGAGAACGCTGGACATCCATCATGGAGAGACCACAGGCGGGTCACCGGCTGGTCAACAGGCTGGCCCTTCAGGAACAATGCGAGGACTCGTCTGTCACAGGGATCGTCTTACAGGAAACTGTCTCATGCTCTCCATTCCTCCATAACCACCACAGCAGCTGCTCAGGATACGGCATGGTCCAGGATTATGGAAACCTCGGGAATAAAAAAAAAAAACAGACTCACATGAGCAGAGATGCCATTCAAATTATAATGTGTTTTGGGAAGTGTTCCCGGCTCCGGTTGCCCTAAATAATGCAGACTAACAATCCTTTAGAGGATTTGGATTCCAAAACATTTGTGTTTTATGTGTATGCTAATGTAAAGAGATGTGTCTTTAATCTAGTTTTAAACTGACAGAGTGTGTCTGCTTCCCGAACTGTGCTAGGAAGGCTGTTCCAGAGTTTAGGTGCCAGATAAGAGAAAGATCTACCACCTACAGTTGATTTTGATATTTTGGGAATAATTAATTGTCCAGAATTAATTGAGCGTAGCGGACGTGATGGGCTATAATAAATCAGGAGCTCCTGCAAATACTGGGGAGCTAAGCCGTTCAGGGCTTTGTAGGTAGTCAGTAAGATTTTAAAATTTATACGATATTTAATAGGGAGCCAATGCAATGCTGAAAGAACTGGAGTAATATGATCATATTTCTTTGTTCTAGAAAGCACTCTAGCAGCTGCATTTTGAACTAGCTGAAGTTTGTTAATCAGGCCAACAGGGCAGCTGCCTAGTAATGCATTACAGTAATCCAATCGAGACGTCATGAAAGCATGAATGAGCTTTTCCGCATCAGACATTGATAGCATGTGTCGAAGTTTGGCAATATTTTTAAGATGAAAAAAAGCAGTTTTACAGATGCTTGAAATCTGGCCTTCAAATGACAGGCTGCTATCAAAAATCACCCCCAAATTTTTGACTGAAGATGAGGACTGAACTAAGAATCCATCAAGGGTTAGACAGTGTTCTAAGTTTTTTGCGTGTGAGATTTTGGGACCAATAAGTTGAAATAATAATATTTCAACAGTTTGGTCATTTTTGTCTACACTGAAAAAAAAGTTTTTAGAGGAAAAAATGTTGACTTATATTTCAGATATTACATTTTAAAGTATTTGAAGTGGTAATTGTAATGTAAAAAAAGGTTATTATAGTTAATGGTTTTTATTTGAAACATTATTAAATTATTAATAATATTTTTAAAATATTTAAAATATATTAAGTTTCACCCCCCAAAAAATTGTCATTTTTTTGACACCATTTTTTCAGTCTAAACAAAAATGATAAAAACTGGTTAAATATTATTATTTGACCTTTATTTCACCAAGAAAAACTAAAGAAAAATGCAAAAAAAAAAATAATAATAATTATATTTCATTCTAAAACGCTGCTGCTCCGTCTCAGTGTGGATGGGCGAAAACGGAGACCTCTGAAAACGGAGATTCGCTACTTGATTGGGGCTTTTGGGTCATTGCGTATCCTTCCCTTATTCGTCAAGCCCCTATCACATGACTATAACGCCACCGGAAGATGGCAGACCAGCCTTCACTGTAAACTACAACATGGACACAGAAATGGGAGCGTTGTTTGCACTATTGTCCATTTTAGGCGCCATTGTGCAGTTAAACTCTGCCTTTTTTACTACAACAGCTGCATATATTCGCAAGAGGCAAGCTACTGTTCGAGCACTCGCTAATCGCTCGCATTTCAAGCCGCGTAAGCCCAATTTAGAATGCCGAGCGAGACACATGCTTCCTGTGTATACTTGAACGCGCATGCCCAGAGTGCGCGAATGGTCACGTGATATACATTCTTGGTGGAGATATGTTCAGAAACTCTGGGTTAAACGCTAGTGTGGACCCGGATCGTTTTCATGCTAAAACGCCGTTTTAAAACTAAAACGCACTAGTGTAAACTGGGCCTCAGTAAAAAGCTGATGATCTTCACAGCAAATCACAGTCCTTTCTGTTGAACACGTGAACACACATCCCTCAAATGTTAGCAGGAAATGGACATTTTAAAAATTTCTGTATTGATTGGTACCGAATTCCAGTATCGTGACAACCCTAGTGCATAATACTTCACTAGATAGTTTTCAAGCTACTAGTATTCAGCTTAAAGTGACATTTAAAGGTTTCATTCATTCATTAATTTTCTTTTCGGCTTAGTCCCTTTATTAATCCGGGGTCGCCACAGCGGAATGAACCGCCAACTTATCCAGCATCCAGGGGAGAACATGCAAACTCCACACAGAAATGCCAACTGACCCAGCCAAGGCTCGAACCAGCGACCTTCTTGATGTGAGGCGACAGCACTACCTACTGCGCCACCGTTTAAAGGCTTAACTAGGTTATTTAGCTTAACTAAGCGAGTTGGGAAATAAAACAAATAAGACTTTCTCCAGAAGAAAAAATATTATAGGAAATACTGTGAAAAATTCCTTGCTGTTAAACATAATTTGGGAAATATTTAAAAAAAGAAATCTAAAAAAATTCTGACTTCACCTGTACGAGAGAGACAAAAATATATATACTACAGCAACTTCCATTTCATGCCGACTTTAAGAGCGCCATCTGAATCATGGCTGGTACTTTAATGAAAGTGCAACCTTTGAGCAATATAATTTCTCAGCGGCTTCGAAACAGAGCAGCCGAGATGAATTCACCGAGACGTTCCTCCTGCGTGTTATCATAGAAATAGAAAATGTATTTCACACTTGACCCACACGTTAAACAGTTCGACCATCAGCGCGATCAAATAATGATCCAGGACTCTCCACAGATACGGCCGTCCAATAGAGGCCACGTTCCCCAGCGAAGAGCCTCTTCAGGAGGGGAAACGGGCCCTTCTTTTTTTTCGCTTCTGAATTTTAATCTCTCTCCTTAAGCTTCACACGGCCACATCAAGACTTAAGAGCCGGCAAAGAAAAAGAAAGAAAGAAAAAAAGAAACCCGCCCTCTGTCTGTTTTAAAGGACAGCACTTTGAATGTCATTTGACAATTTCCTTTTAATTAGAACTAATTTACAGAAAGATGCCCACCAGCTAATCTTTACAGGATAATTAGCTTCTATTTTCTTTACTTTTAATTAAAAAGTGGGGAAAAAAAAGATTCAGCTGATCCATAAATAATTGTTCTTTTGAAATGTTCATCAGACTTCACACTTCTCTTTTGGCATGAGTAATATTTAGATCTTATCCGTGCTTTCTGTCTCCTTAGAGTTAGAGCAGCGATTTCTTCGTCTTTCTTTCTTTTTATTATTATTATTTTTATCTGGGGTATTAAGAAGTGGAACTATCAATAATAGAAATAGGAACCGGAGGCAAATTAGAATTGAATTAATGAGGAATTTATTGCTTTAAAAAAAAAAAAAGCCGCCTCCTCTTTCTTGGCTGAGTGAAATTGGAACGGCGGGTGTATCCGTTTCAGAAATTGTTCCTTGATGGAGAAACATTGTTTTATCTTCGAGTATTTAAGGCTCCAATCGCTTTCCTCTGAAAGCTCCTCGTTTATTTCCTTGATTTAAAGTGGTCTTGATTTAAGACTAAAGCACTAAGAGCTCTAGAGTCTTCATTATCATGTACTTCACTACGGACGTCAGCTTTTTAGATGGGGATGTGAATAACCAGGAGTGACATAACAACTTTCTTGGCAAGTCATTTGTCTTTTCAGAATCAAGGAGAAAAATTATGGATGTGACAGATAGTCGGTTTAATTTAACATTATGGGGAACAGGATTTTGGACTGGTTTTGTAGTAAAATCCATTGTCAATTTCATTTAGTACGTTTGTTGGTATAAACTACCAGACAAAAGTCTTGTCGTCGATCTCAGTTGTAAGAGCAACAAATAATAACTTGACCTCTATTTGTTAATTCGGAAAAGTGGCAGAATGTAGATTTTTCAGATGAATACTGCACATGACCTACTGGAACTCTCATGTACCCAGGATTCTCACAGAAATCAGTCAAGTTTGGTGAAGGACAAATCATGGTTTGGGGTAACATTCAGTATGGGGGCGTGCGAGAGATCTGCAGAGTGGATGGTAACATTAACAGCCTGAGGTATCAAGACATTTGTGCTGCCCATTACATTACAAACCACAGGAGAGGGCAAATTCTTCAGTAGGATAGCGCTCCTTCTCGTATTTCAGCCTCCACATCAAAGTTTCTGAAAGCGAAGAAGGTCAAGGTGCTCCAGGATTGGCCAGCCCAGTCACCAGACATGAACATCATTGAGCATGTCTGGGGTAAGATGGAGAAGGCATTGAAGATGAGTCTAAAAAATCTTGATGAACTCTGAGAGTCCTGCAAGAACGCTTTATTTACCGTTCCAGATGACTTTATTAATAAGTAATTTGAGTCATTGCAGAGATGAATGGATGCAGTCCTCCAAGGTCATGGGAGTCTTGATATACATTATTTCTGTTAAGTTCATATGAGTAACTTCTGATACCAAATGATCAACTAGAAGTCAAGTTATTATTATTTGTTGCTCTTTAAAGTTGGCAGGTGACAAGACCTTTGTCAGGTAGTGTACAGTGTACATGAAATGACAGTTAATTGATATTCCATTTAAATGTATTTTTATAATTATTTTCAAAAACGTTTGGATAACTGGTCACTTTATTTTGATGGTCGGTTGATTTAGTTAAGCTTATTGAGAGCAAAAGCAATGTTATGTTTCTTGCCCTACTGACATAAACATAAATGTATAAGCTCTTTTTCAAGTAAAAGTTGTCACTTTTAATCTTTGAGTAAGTTGATGCTTAAATAGGGTTGGAAAATAAACTTTATTTATAGAAGAAAAAAAAAAAAAAGGGCGTAGTGGCGTAGTGGTTAGCACGTTCGCCTCACAGCAAGAAGGTCGCTGGTTCGATCCCCGGCTGGGTCAGTTGGCATTTCTGTGTGGAATTTGCATGTTCTCCCCGTGGTTGCGTGGGTTTCCTCCGGGTGCTCCGGTTTCCCCCACAGTCCAAAGACATGCGGTACAGTTGAATTGGGTAAGCTAAAATTGTCCATAGTGTATGTGTGTGAATGAGAATGTATGGATGTGTTTCCCAGAGATGGGTTGTGGCTGGAAGGGCATCCTTGCTGGATAAGTTGGCGGTTCATTCCGCTGTGGCGACCCCGGATTAATAAAGGGACTAAGCCGAAAAGAAAATGAATGAAATGAATGAATAGAAGAAAAAAATAAAATAATGTTTGTTGCATTACTTCAATTTTCTGTAAAAAAACACAGTACCATGATGGTGTTTAGCAGTTGTGTGAATGACTCTGAGAGTGCCTATATATTATTATGTTTCTCTGCTTGTGGGAAAAGTTGTTTGACATGAACGTTTGCTTTATTACACGACTCTTTCTCATCACCGTATGCTAATGGTTGTGTATTTATCTTAGTAACAAACTATGATGTGACTGATGTGTAGATGTTAGTACTACAATACATCAGTCTATTTAACCCTATAAATTAATGAAATACGGTAGTTTATCGTAAAAATGTGAAATTTATTTATAGTTTCTACAACTGTATGTCAATCCCTGCTGTGCATTTTTTACAGTGTTGCATGAATGAATTGTAAGGAGAGTAATGGCACCTTGCTGTACCCTATTTAGAATAAATAAATAAATACATCACTGATTGTTGGTAACCGCTGAACATGAATTTTTACAGTTTACCCCATTTTTTTTAACAGTACAGTTATGGCAACCCCAGCTGCAGATTTTGTGCAGTCAATTTTTACGTTTATTTATTTATTTTTTTGAAGTATTAGATGGACGAATTGTGAGGAGAATAATGGCACCTCACTACCCGATTTAAAAGAAAGAAAGAAAGATTGCTGATGGTTTACAGTTGAATAAATGTTTTATGTTTTGTACTCTATTTTTTTAATAGTACAATTATGGCAACCCCAGCTGCATATTTTTTACTATCAGTTTTAGGTTAATCTATTTTTTTTTACAATGTGTTGGATGGAGAAATTGTGGGGAGAATAATGGCACCTCGCTGTACCTGATAAAAAAAATGAACTAATGAAAATGTCACTGATGGTTTACAGTAAAATTGTGCCAAAATTATGCCAATTTTTACTTTCAATTTTACCTTTTTTTAATTGATTTATTATTTTTTTGCAGTGTTGGATGGATGAATTGTGAGGAGAATAATGGCACCTTGTTCTACTTAATTTAACAAATAAAAAAATTACATGACTTATTAGTCCTGACAGCATATGTTTTTAATTCAGGTAACCTATTAAACTAAGGTAATCATGAGCTAACTTAATTTTCTAAGTTACGCAAGCTGTTTTAAGTCAGTTTACCATAATTAAATTCAATAGACTCATAAGGTTAATTTAATTTAGCTTAAAAATGTAAGGCAACCAGGATTTTTCACAGTGTATTCTATTTTTTTTTAACAATAAAATTATGCCAACCCCAGCTGCGCATTATTTACCCTCAATTTTACTTTTTTATTTGTAATATTTTTTACAGTGTTGGAGATGATTCCAAATAAAAATAAAAACTTTACTGATGTTTTACAGTTTACGGTTTGTACACTGTAAACCATTATATGATCAATTAGTCCTGACAGCACATGTTTCAAGGTAACTTATTAAACTTAATCATGTTCTAACTTAATTTTCTAAGTTACCCAAGCTGTTTTAAGTCAGTTTAACATAATTTAAGTTCAATAGACTCATAAGGTTAATTTTATTCAGCTTAAAAATGTAAGGCAACCAGGATTTTTTAGTGTACTCTATTTTTTAACAGTAAAATTATGGCAAGCCCAGCAAAGCATTTTTTTACCATCATTTTTACTTAAATAATTTTTATAGTGTTGGATGGACAAATTGTGAGGCGAATAATGGCACCTCACTGACCTGATTTTTAATAAATAAATAAATAAATAAATAAATCACGGATTATTGGTAACAGTTGAACAAAAATTGTACAGTTTACCCTATTTTTTTTTAAACAGTACAGTTATGGCAACCCCAGCTGCAGATTTTTTACCGTAAATTTTTACGTTTATTTTATTTTTTAGCAGTGTTAGATGGACAAATTGTGAGGAGAATAATGGCACCTCACTACCCGATTTGAAAGAAAGAAAGAAAGAAAGAAAGAAAGACCGCTGATGGTTTACAGTTGAACAAATGTTTTACAAAAGTTTTACACTTTGTACACTTTTTTTTTTTAACAGTAAAATTATGGCAACCCCAGCTGCGCATTTTTTACCCTCAATTTTCCTTTTTAATTTGTAATATTCTTTACAGTGTTGGACATGATTACAAATAAAAATAAAAACTTTACTGATGTTGTACAATTTACGGTTTGTACACTGTAAAAATTATATGACCTATTAGTCATGGTAACCTATTAAAAAGTTAATCATGAGCTAACTTAATTTTCTAAGTTACGCAAGCTGTTTTAAGTCAGTTTAACATGATTTAAGTTCAATAGACTCATAAGGTTAATTTTATTCATCTTAAAAATGTAGGGCAGTGTACAGTGTACTCTATTTTTTTAACAGTAAAATTATGTCAACTCCAGCTGAGCATTTTTTACCATCATTTTTACTTAAATAATTTTTATAGTGTTGGATAGACAAATTGTGAGGCGAATAATTGCACCTCACTGATCTGATTTTAAATAAATAAAAAATAAATAAATAAATAAATAAATAAATAAGTAAGTAAGTAAGTAAGTAAGTAAATAATTAAACGTCACTGATGGTTTACAGGTCAACAAAAGTTTCTCCTATAATCAACGCTATCTCATGGCAATTCGTAACTTTTTGATTTAGTGGCTAAGGTGTATGAAATCATACGGTAACACTTTATCTTGATGGTCCATTTGAGTATTTGTAGACTGTCTGCTAAATATCTTTTGATACTGACATTTAACAATCCTTCAACAGACATTTAACTGACTATAAGAAACTTTACAAGTACATGTCAACTTACACTAAACCTAACCACAACCCTAACCTAACAGTACTTATAATCGAATGAGAATTAGTTGGCATGTAGATGCAATGTAATTTAAATTCAACAAACGGACCGTCAAAATAAAGTATCATTCAATATCATTCATACAATTTAGTATGATTTGCTCATCCCCCAATGATGGTTAGGTTTAGGGATGGGGTTGGGTGTCTTTTAAAGTCGTACATTTTCGGACGACTAAACTTATACGCCACTTATTAGCCACAAAATGTAAAATACTTGCGTTTCCTCGTGAGATCAGGCTGTCCGTAATTCACACAAAGCATCCTGCATTGTAGAAAATGGTGGCTATAACACAGATCGTTTTCTGAAAGACGGCCCGGGCCATTTTGGGCCAGAGCACTGGAGCTAATGAGAACTCACACCTGAGCTTCAGAGAGCAGGGTCTGTGTGATTGGTGTTGAACATTTGGAGGACGACCCTCAGCCTTTAATAGGCGTGTGGCACTGCCAGTTGGGTGCAAAGAGAGAGACAGACAGACAGAAAGAGAGAGAAAAGTAGAGGCTCTGAGATTCTGGCATCTGTTGAAGCCCATCAGCTCGCTCAGAAACGCCTCCAGCATTTTAATGGCCTTGTCAAATGCCAGTCCTGTTTTTATGCCACTCCAATTTCCGTCCACTAGACGACGAACACAGGATGTCTCACTTTCATATGCACTAGATGTAGGGAAAACTCTGCAAACTGATGTACATGTGTGATTTTTCACAGTGATTACGAAACGGAGCGCAGCTTTTAATGGACTTCAGCTGCTATACTGTAATTGAATCTTTTAATCATGGAGTTTTAGACGCATTAAACATGCAACCCAGAAAACATGACCCAATTAAGATATAAGCAGATGTTTTGCCCTCATTAACTATGCATGTATTCAGATGTTTATCTTTGGAAAACACCGCATAACGATTTTTATGATCAAAACTATTTTAGTTTCTTCAGGGCCGTGCGCATCCTCGATTTTAGAAGAGATTGGATTTTTATAGCTTTATAATTTTATAGAAATGCTTTAATGCACTTGAACTTTTTATAAATGTTAATATTTTATATTTAATTTATTGTAAAATAAATAAATAAATAAAAAGCAGTTGCACTTTGAAGTTCCTTTTTTAAATATTAAATTTTTGGTTACATTTTTTTACAATTTTAAATGTGCAACTTTATTAAATGTTACTACAGTTGAAATAATAAAAAATTGATGAACATTTTAAAAGCATTAGTATTTTATATTAAATTTATTGTAAAAAAGCAGTTGCAATCTAAAGTTTCCTTTTTAAATGTGCATTTTTTTATTAAATGTTTTTACAATTAAAAATAAAAATATTTTTCAAAAAATTGCATGAACATTTAAAAAAAAACAGGAGTATTTTTTATTAAATTTATTGTTAAAAAAGCAGTTGCACTCTGAAGTTCCCTTTTAAAATGTGCAAATGTAAAATGTTACATTTGATTTTTTTAAAATTGCATAAACATTTTAAAAACACAGTATTTTGTATTTAATTTATTGTAAACATACTAATAAAAATACCAAAATAAAAGTAACTGCACACCGAAGTTCCCTTTTTTAAATGAGCCATTTTTTGTTGTTGTTGTTGAAATAAATATAAAATACTATGTTTTTAAAATGTTCATGGATTTTTTAAAATATTTTTTTGTAAAAACAAAAAAATTCAAAAACTAAAAAAAAGCAGTTGCACTCTGCAGTTTCCTTTTTAAATGTATTTTTTTATTAAACGTTTTTACAACTGAAAAAAAGAGTTAATTTTAAATATAAACATACATTAGTTTTTTTTGGTTAGTAAATTGCTAATTAATAACTGAATTAAAAATACACAAAATAGACACAAAACAGAGCCAATTACTGTATAAGAATGAATGAATGAATCAATCAATCAATCAATCAATCAATTAACCCTTCAAACTTAATTAAAACGAAAAGCAATAATATCCTGTGATTAGCATTTAAAGCATAAGGTAAGCTTATTTATTTGTTCATTTTTTTAATACATTAGAATTTTCTGAACAACACAAGACTTAACCACTCGATCTAAGAATGTTTCAATATTTGTAGTTTAAATAACTATAGACATTGTTGAGACGTGGTGAAATAAATAAATAAATAAAAAATCAGCTCAAGCCTATACATGGTGTCTAATCTTTCTCCAGTTTATCTCGTGTTATCATATCAACATTCTTCAATCGTAACACAACACAAATCGATTAAGCTGTCTTAACAAATTTAAGTGGGTTCAACAGAAAACAAATAAGTTATGGCGAAAAAAATCTGAGAAATTGTGTTGTTTTAGCTTATTTTAAAAAAGTAGTTTCAACAAGCAGCACAAATAATTTTTTGGAGTGAACCAGAACGTCCCAGCACCTCACCAGAATATGTCTGGCCCACAAAAGGCAGGTTTCCATCCAAATCTGGCAGGGCTTGGTGCCGGTCTGGACGTCCCTATAGGCATTATGCATTCGTGTTGGGTCTCAGGTGCTCGCTGTGTGTGTGTGTGTTATCCCCGGGCCAAGCTCGTCCTGTTTTCAATGGCGCATCCAGATGAAAAAGAAAAAAAAAAGGCGTCTGCTGTAGGTGCGAGCAGAATGATTTCCACGCTTGTAGAGATCTGCTGCTTTGTTCTATGCGATTCAATTACCTCTACCCTAATTAGGAAGCCATAGAGCAGCCCCAGACTGTGATGGGACTCCACACTGTGGCTCCCGCTGATAAAGTGCGCTATCACCATCAGAGGGCCCCAGACGAGGCCCCGGCCCGCCTCCAGACGCACAACCGCCGGCCAATCCCCAACACCGGCCTGCTTGGTTTGAAGTTTTCGGATTCAATTTCAGAATAATTTCATTTTGCTCTTCTGACTTTGTTGAGGCTGAGCAGAGTTTTGGATTTGAAGTGCGCTGACAGGTTATGAATGAGGGATTTGGGAATTGCTTTATGATTCTTGCACATGTCTTTTTATTTTAAGAGCGAGTGAATGTACAGTATGTTTATCATCAGGTTGGTGGTTATCTTTAGGGCGGATTAATACTAGACTGTGAAATGTCTGTTAATTAACACTTTCTTTTTTCTTTGACGTTTATTTACGGTTGTGTATTGTATTTTTGGAGGTTGATCTCTGCGCTGGCAGGCTTTTGACTTTTTTGATTATGAAAATTCAACTGTGCGTTTGATCAAGGTGTCTATTACTATTAAGTTTAAGTGGTGTCAAACAGATGCAGACACAAACAATTCTGTATCGATTCTGTAATAATCATAACCAGTTACTACGTACTGATGTCATTTATCACATATGTGTTATTTGATGGTAGCTTACTATGACGAGGGAGGAATTAAAGTGCTCCAACTACTTAAAATGCAGATAACTGTACACACAATTCACTGCTTTTGAGTTTGCTGGACTGTCTTTTACAGACGGAGGTACATCAGAACCCAGCTAGGAAAAAATAATAACTGTAAACTCTCTCTCCCTCAATCTCTGTGGCCCCTTTGACCTGCTGGTGTGTTTGTCAGGTAACGTTTTATCTCTTCTCTCGGCTGTTACAACAATAATGTTACTTGTGGATCCAGGCACAAGCGTGTCTGCAGAGCGAGTTTTCTCCACTCCGTCACCGTCTATAATGGATCGCATCGGCCGTTTAACATTGCTGTCCAAGTCACTGTTTGTTGAACAGTGGCAGAGCTGCACTGACCGTTAGAGCCAATCGCAGTAATTTATTGGAGCGGTGAGAGTGTCTGACTAGCTCGCAGAGTTAATGGGTTTGAATCCAGAGCATTGCAGATAGGGATGTTAGTTTTTAAATGCTCTGTTCTTGTAACGTGTTTTGTTTTACAATTGGTCTGACATCCGAATGAACAAACATTGGTCGGGTCATCTACCTATAAATCTATCTATAAATCTAAAAATGAAGTCATAATTTCAGAGTATTTGTACAAGTCAGGATTTGAACCTAGGCCGTTTACAGTACTGTATCTTAATGCACGCACGGTCCACTAGGCAACATGAGAGTTTTTTTTTTCTTCTTTTTTTTTTTTTTTTTTTTCTGATCCTGTAAGTCAAACGCAGATTTGCCAGGTCTTGAAACGCTTCTGAAATGACCGATGCTTTGAATCAATTTAGTTACACGACCTGCTGTTTCGAATGACCTTAGTCATGTGACCTGGGTGATCAGTTTTGCATCAGCCATCGCTACCCTTTGCAGTGTTTATTGTTTTAGTTGATTCTTTGCCGCCTGTCTTGAACTTTTGCCTGTTTTTCGACTACGCTCTTTGGAATATCCTTCATGCTCCTGTTTGTCCCTGTTGTTGACCGTTGCCTGTATAACTACTCTTTAATAAACTGCACTTGGATCCCCCATCTACATTGTCCAGCATGCTCCATTACACATTCAAAAAAACACATTTGCTACTCGTTCAAACAGCTTTTATCTGTGGTAAAGTTGCGAACTTTAGTCTTGGTTTGACTTCGAATGAAGCCCTAAAAAATACATCCAGAACTAAACTTTGCGATGACTCAGCAAATCACATGTTCTGAACTGTGGCGCCTGGTCAGAATAATCCCAGCTCAGCTTTTCAGATCTTGCGACATGACTATTGCAGATTCTCACATTTCAATATCGATGCTAAAACAATATATATTTATCTTTAACTTAATCGATTTGAGTTTGGACAACAATGAAGGGATTGTATGGAATCCATCATTTTTTGCAGTGTACACACAATTCATTCATGTTGTCCCAACACCATTCGATTAAATTAACTTGAAATTGAACCTAAAACAATTAAGTTTTTCCAAAAAAGTCTCAAGAATTGTGTTGTTTTAGCTCATTTTAAATAAGTAATTTGTACAAGCAGCAAAAGTCATTCCTTTAGCCAAGCACTGAAACGAATTCAAGCAGAATCTGTGCCATAATACAGTTTTGTCAGCATATGGCTGTGACACTGAGACAAATTTCTGTTAGCTTAACAGCACAGATCAATTTCCCACCGCTAGCCGAACAAGCTGCAGTTAGTCAATAGACCATCAAAAAGCGTTTTGTGTAAAACAGATCACAAAGCCTGCGGTTTTCACATGATTCTTCATCTAACGAGAGTGTCTCTATCTGCTCTCATTGATTTCCTCTCCGCGGGTTCAAGCGATTCTCAGATGGTGTCAGAGGTGCGGCGTCCAGCGCATCTGCAAACCGCAGCCAGCGTTCAGCCGTCAGGAGATTGATTGTGACAGACTTTTAAACAGTACACAACTAAATATAGCAGGCCACAGCACTATCAGAAAATGAGCTAGGAGTGCGGGCCTAGTCGTTTAGAAAGTCATTATTCTTATCGTTTGCTGTCTCTGGAATTATTTCAGGTCTCTTCATGCAATGAATGCAGTATAATAAGCCAAACATGCGCAAAGGGCTTGAACTTTGGTAATCGGAGCAGGTCGGTGAAGTAGCCTTTCAAAAAACGAGGCTCGGAATCAAGGATTCACTGAATGCTGTTTTGGTGGATTTGATATCAACTTTGAGAATTGTTGTGATAATTAATTATTTGTTGTATTTAGAAAAAAATATATACAATTGTAGCATATGCTTTATCACTATACATTCCAAAAATGATGTTTGCTCAATTTAAAATGAGCTAAAAACAATACAGTTCTTGAGTTTTCTTTTGGGACAACTTAATTGTTTTATGTTTAATCTACTTAAATTTGTAAAAAAAAACAAAAAAAAAAACACTAAAATAATAATAAGGTAACTTGTTTTTTTCATGTTGTCCCAACACAAATTGATTGTGTGGAACCAAGCATTCCTACATGTTGTCCTAGCACAAATTGATTAAGTTAACTGAATCTTTTTTGCTAATTTGAGTGGATTGAATATAAAATAATTAAGTTGCCCCTTAAAAGCATAATTATGTTGTTTCAGCTCGTTTTAAATACGTAGTTTGAACAAGCAGCAAAAGTTTTTTTTGGAGTGCACTTTAAAAATGCAGGGTTCCACACAATTCTTCATGTTGTCCCAACACAAATCAATTAACTTAGCACTTTTAACAAGTTTATGTGGATTGAACATAAAAAATTTAAGTTATCGCAATGAAATCTCAAGAATTGTGTTGTTTCAGCTCATTTTAAATAAGTAGTTTGAATTATAATAATAATATATAAATAATAATATATATTATAATCATAATAATATATAATATAATATACAGATTTTTAGAAGAATGTTCATGCTGGGTTGTGGTTAAGGTTAGACAAGCCTGGTTCTTATTTTTCAAAGTGTACTGTTCCTCGTACTTTTCCTATTCCTTATTTTCACACCCCAATGTTGACAGGCATGGTCTAGTTTTGGCCTATTTCTAGATTTTCACTGGCAGCCCAAATTTCGTCTTGTTTTAGCCAAGACGACTATGTTTAGACGTCTATAAGACATCTTTTAACTGCACTTCACAACTCATTTTGAAAACAAATGTGGTCTTGTTATAGGTAATCTATAGAATTCTCCTGGCAGAGCGCACACCACGCTGGCTCTTCCCGTGTCCGCCTTTAACACAAATGATGACAATAGCTGCCTGAACTTAATATTAAAGCAATAACACAATTATTAATTTTTTGATTGTCTAAAGAACAAACCACTGTCATACAATGACTTGCCTAATTACTCTAACCTGCCTAATTAACCACTTTAAACTGATTACTAGTTTCTTGAACATTTTAGTAAAATATTATTTACTGTCATCATGGCAAAGATAAAAAGAAATCAGTTAGAAATGAGTTATTAAAACTATTATGTTTAGAAATGTGTTGAAAATATCATCTTTCAGTTAAACAGAAATTGGGCAAAAATACACAGGGGCTAATAATTCAAGAGGGCTAATATATCTGACTTCAACTGTATATCTCTCTGCCCATCTGCTTTTATCATATTGAGATATATTGAGAACACGAGGAGCCGCTGAAAGGCAGCGGATACGATTAGATCATAAAACTGTAGCCTAATTTAAACGGCCGGCTCTCCAGCACTTCACACCGTGTCTATTAGAGATCTGTGCGCTAATTCTTTTCATGTAGCGTGAGTCCTGCAGATGTAGCGCACTATAAAGGAGTCATTTAGCAGTCTTAATGAACAGAGACGGCCGTTTGGGAAGATCAGGCAGCGCTCGACGGTGCTCTGTGCAGGAAGAAAGGACTCTCGACTGAATTTATCGCTTTATTAAAGTGAGCGGCTCGACTCTTACAGACGAACAAAATGACATGTTAAGTGGTGTACTTAGGATGTCAACTTTTTAACAGGAGAATACTGGATATGGGAAGTTTGATAGGCAAAATATATTCAAAATATATGCACAATTTACAGTTAAAATCAGAATTATTAGCCCTCCTAAATTATTACCCCCTGTATGTTTTTTTCCACAATTGTGTTTAATGGAGAGATGATTTCTTTTAATACATTTCTAGGCAAGGCAAGTTTATTTATATAGCACATTTCACACACAGTGGCAATTCAAAGTTTACATAAACAGAAATAAAATTAAAGTATAAGAAAATAAAAACAAATAATAAAAATGAGTAAAAACAGATTAATATGTGTTAAAACACATTATAAAGTAATGAAAATGAAAATAATGACACAATAGTGTGATCTGTGGGACGTAGCACAGTGCTCACTCAGTAAAGGCACAGCTAAACAGATGTGTTTTCAGTCTTGATTTGAGTGTACCTAATGCTGGAGCACATCTGATCATTTCTGGAAGCTGATTCCAGCAGTAGGGGGCATAGTTGCTGAAAGCTGATTTACCCTGCTTTGACTGAACTCTTGGAATTTCTAGTTTATATGATCCTAAAGATCTGAGTGATCTGTTGGGTTTGTATTCAGTCAGCATTCTGTAATGTATTGAGGTCCTTGGACATTTAGAGATTTGACAAGTAGTAATACTTTAAAATCTATTCTGAATGTAACTGGGAGCCAGTGTAAAGACCTGAGGACAGGCTCTGATTTCCTGGTTCTGGTCAGAATCCTGGCCACAGCGTTCTGAATGAGCTGCAACTGTCTTACTGTCTTTTTGGGAAGGCCAGTGAGGAGGCCGTTACAGTAATCCACCCTGCTGCTGATAAAAGCATGAACAAGTTTCTCACTGGAAACAAAGCATCTAATTCTTGCAATGTTTTTGAGATGATAGTATGCTGATTTACTGACTGCTTTGACATGACTACTGAAATTCAGATCTGACTCCAGAATCACACCAAGATTCTTGACCTTATTTTTTTTGTTGTATGACCCTTAGAGCCAAGGTACGCATTCACCTTGAGAACCTCATCTCTGTTCCCAAACGCAAGGACTTCAGTTTTCACTTTGTTTAACTGAAAAAAGTTTTGGCACTACCAATTTGTTAATTTCATCATTGCAAAACATAATATTCATAAGTGAATGCATAAACATAATAGTTTCAGTAACTAATTTCTAATAACTGATTTCTTAAAAACCTGAGCGAGAGAGGATTGAAGCAGAATTGGGTTCTTTACAATCTAAAAAAGAATGAAAGAACCTTGCTGTTATTTTTGACTGTGATCTTAATTTTAAATCTCATATTAATCAAGTTACAAAAACATGTTTTTATCATTTGAGAAACATTGTCAGAATTTATTCTTTCCTATCTTTTAATGATGCTAAGAAATTAATTCATGCTTTTATTTTCTCTCAGCTTGATTACTGTAATGCTATTTATATCGGTTCACCTAAGGGTTCTATAAGAAAGTTGCAAATGATATGAAATGCAGCAGCCAGAGTTTTAATGAAATTGAAGAAACGAGAACGTATCACACCAGCATTAATAGAATTACACTGGTTACCAGTGCACCAAAGGATAGATTTTAAGATTCTTTTATTAGTTTATAAGGCACTACACAACATGGCACATTCTTATATTTCTGACTGCTTATCGCTATACAATCCAAACCTTTTGCTACGCTCTTCTAGCGCTGGACTTTTAGAATTTCACTCTGTAAATCTGATGCGATGGCGGCACCTCTTTTAGTCACTATGCTCCAAAAATTTGGAATTGTCAAATGAAGTGAAAAAATTCCCTTAGCATTCTTGTTTTTAAAAAGCGTGTTAAGACACACATTAAAATTGCATATGAATATGACGGTATGTGAAGTGCATGCATTAAATATATATTGTAGCTGTATGCATGTATGCGTGTACGGTGTGTGAATGTATATGCATATGTAAGGACTATTGTGTGTGTGTGTGTGTGTGTGATTGTGTAGATATATGCATATATGCGTGTACATGTATGCTTTTATCAGAGTATATATTTTGTTGTTTATTTTGCTTTATTTGTCTATACATTTTTTATTTGGTTTATTTTACAATGGTTGTTTGTTGTTCATGAAGTGCTTTGAGTTGCATGTATGTAGGAAAAGTGCTATGCAAATAAAAAATTATTATTATTATTATTATTATTATTATTATTATTATTATTTATTTTTTTTTTTTTATCTTTGCAATGATGACCATACGTAATATTTAGCTAGATTTTTTTCAAGATACTAGTATTCAGCTTAAAGTTTAATTCAATGGGCTTAACTATGGCCCCTGTTACACTGCCAGTTAAATGTGACCCATATCCGATTTTTTTGCTCGTATGTGACACAGATCGGATCTGTTCTATACCTGTGTAAAAAAAAAAAAAAAAAAAAAAAACCCGCATGCATTCTGATATTCAGAGATTGTTTTCAGGCCTCCTTCATATGTGGATATAAATCGGATATGTGACAGTGCAACTATCATGTAAACAGGCAGATTGGATTTTAAAGGGATTCCGTTTTACACGTCATTAAACTTGCGACCGTGTAGTACTTCTCCACGGTTTATTGATGTAGAAGGAAGCGCGTGTGTGGAGACGCTGACGCGGTAAACAACAACAACAGAGGAAACATGGAGAAGGAAAGTGGTCAGTGGTCGACGGCAGAAGTTACCCGCTTTCTTGCCCTGTGGGGAGATGAGTCAGTGGAGGACATCATAGATAAACCATAGGTGCAAGCTGCGATGACGGCCTCCTCCGCCTCAAAATCATTTTAAAGTTGGACGAACTTTGCATGTTTCGCAGAGCTAAAAGCAAGACAATTTCTTCCATTGTGGCTAGTGTGGTGCAGATGCTTGAAACTGCCTGTACGCATGTGCGACGTTGTAAATTGTTTGGCAAGTGTAAACACAGGAATCAGATATGGGTCACAATTAAAAAACATGTAAACGGACAGGCAACAAAATCCGATATAGGCAACAAATCGGAATTGAACATCAAGACCTGACAGTGTACAGTAAACAGGGCCTAGGTTAATTAGGCTAGTCTTTGTATAATGATAGTTTGTTCTGTAGACAACCGTATGAAAATATTGCTGGTTAAGAGAGATCATAATACTGACCTTTAAATGGTTTTAAAGACTTTTAAAGAAAAATTTGTTTGCTGCTTTGGTGTGCTTGAATGGCTATTGGCATGTTGCTATGAGTTGGGTCAAGATTAGGGCAAGTTTGTGATTGTTAGGGCATCACTACGTACTATTCTAACATGTTTTTAGAAATATCTTTAATCCTGCTTATGAGCATGTACAGTGCACAGCGCACACTGTCAAAAATATTACATATTTTGTGATTCACAGGTGTTTTCAGTGTATTTATGATTATGAATTGCATTATGGACATAATGATTTTTTCTCTGTTTGACATAATGATTATTTTACGACATTTAAATTTTTTTTTTATGATATTTTGTAGAAGAAGTAATATGTAGAATTAAGTTTGTAAAATAACACAAAATGTACTGGCAGTTTATAAACGGGCTTTTGTATAATAATTTACAGCACCAACTCAGACAATATATCACTTCAAACTATTAAAAATGTCAATAAAAAGTCACTTTTTAAACATTTCAGCATCATAAATTGCTGGAAGAAAGATCAAGGTCCCATAATGTGATTCAAAAGTGGAAATAGAAAAAAACCCAATACAAAATACATATAACTGTTGATTTATGGATATTTTCACAGCGTAAATGAGAACACCTCTTTACAAATATTTTATTAATTTCTCAGTGAATATACACGGTGGCGCAGTGGGTAAAATGGTCGCCTCACAGCAAGAAGTTCACTGGTTTGAGCCCTGGCTGGTCAGTTTGCATGTTCTCCCCTTGTTTACGTGGGTTTCCTCTGGGTGCTCCGGTTTCCTCCACAGTTCAAAGACGTGCTATAGGTAAATTGAATTAACTTAATTGGCCGTAGTGTATGAGTGCGTGTGAGTTTGTAAGAGTCTGTGGGTGATTCTCAGTACTGGATTGCGGCTGGAAGGGCATCCGCTGTGTAAAATGTATGCTGGAATAGTTGACGGTTCACTCTACTGTGGTATATACAGTATAAGGGACTAAGCAGAAGGAATATGACTGAATGAATAGCGGCATTCAGCAGAGATGGTTCAAAAGTACATTTATAATGCAATAATGTTTCTATCAGTCCCTCCAGAGTTTTGCAGTTACATTTTTAATATATATTTGCAGCTTAAAATGTTTGGTGATGGCTTTTCTCAAATCTTCTGGCATTATTTGCTTAAATTTCTTATCTTTTGCTCTGAAAAATACACAAAATCTTGTAAAGTTTGTCATTTTTTTGACATGGAGAGACTGGTTTCTATATCAAATACACAGTGTTCTTTTAAAATCCCTGTTTAGCGTCTTTTTTTTAGAAAAAATAAACATGTTTCAAGTAGCAAATCAGCTTATTAAAATGATTTCTGAAGGATCATGTGACACTGAGGGCTGGAGTAATGATGACAATTACAAAGGATTAAATTATATTTTATGAGACATTCAAATAGTTGCTTGAAATTACAGTATTTTACAATTTACACTTTCCACAGTGAGTAGCACGATCGCCTCACAACAAGAAAGTCGCTGGTTCGAGCCCAGCCTGGGTCAGTTGGCATTTCTGTCTGGAGTTTGCATGTTCTCCCCATGTTGGCGTGGGTGTCCTCCGGGTGCTCCGGTGTTCCCCACAGTCCAAAGACATGTGGTATAGGTGAACTGAGTGAGATTAAGTGTGAATGAGTGTGTGTGGATGTTTTCCAGTGTTTGGTCGCGGCTGGAAGGGCATCCGCTGCGTAAAACATATGCTGAATAAGTTGGTGGTTCATTCCACTGTGACAACCCCTGATTAGTAAAGGGACTAAGCCAAAATGAAAATGAATGGATGAATGAATGAATGAATTTACAATTTCTTTTAATTCCAATAACATGCTTAAAACACACACACTACAGAAACATTATTTAAAAAATGTGTGTGGTGGTGTTTGCAGAGAGTATATTTTACAAAACATAATTTCCCGCATATTTTAGTTGGAAGCAGTTCCACCAATGCCCTTGATTGCAGAAAATCGGAATATGCAAATGCTCCTACAAAATAATAAACTGTACAGCTACAAGCCAAAGTCAAGATATCATTTAGATTTAAAGAAATAACATTGCACAGAGCAGTGAGAGAGAGAAAAAAAATTAATCATTGAGGAAAAAAAAAAATGTCTCCTTTAAGATTGCACCGGTGTATTACCTGGAGGCATGAAATGTAAATGGAAAATCAACATTGTATCCTGTGATAAGGCGGACAAATTAATAAAGGCATTTTCTGTCCTCCGCTCCCGCTGACGCCGGTGTTAAAAGTCAGTAGGTCGTGCGGGAGGAACTTTTCTCACAGATGAAGAGGGTTGCACAGGTTTGAGAAGCAGTGTTTCACGTGTGCAGCAGCGGTCAGGAGGAGACACAGTCAAGTGGGCCACAGGAAACACTTCCCTTATGAGAGATTGTGCTAGGAGAACTATATTCCGTGCTGTGCGGTGTTAACTGTTAACTGGGACTGTTAACGGTGTTACTGTCTACTAGGGCTGCGCAATATATTGTTTCAGCAATGTGCACATCTGCAATAGTCACAGTGGATCTGCAGAATTGTGTTTAATCACTGCATTTAAGTGATTTATTTAACAATAACAACAACTAAAATGTTTTGCCTTCTTACAGTTTTGTCTTTGTTTCTAGTCCAAATATCTACATTTCAAGATTGTTTAACTTGTTTAATCCACTGGCAGATAATTTAGCTTGTTTTAAGGAAAAAAAACTCTTAATGTTGCCTTTCTTCATTTAAATTTTAAAACAAAACAAGGTTTTTACTTGATCGAACATTTTTGTTAAGATATTTAGACTAGAAATGAGACAAAGCAAAGTAGGAAAAGCATTTCTTGCATTGTGATTATTCAATTTCTGTACCTGAATACTCTTAAACTCTCCAGAAAACCGTCAAATTGTGCTATTCAACTATTTTGTGAAATTGTATTTACATTGCAATATTTATCGCAGAAAAGTTAAATATTGCAATATCAATTTTTTTTTCCAATATCGATCAGCCCTACTGTCTACTGTTTACACAAATTGAATGGGGAGACTATTTGGTGAGCAGCATTGCATGTACATAGTTCAGGATATAATGATTACTTTGCATTAGAAGGACTTGATTTAGGTGGTTCAGTTGTACGAGTCCAATGATATCAAAAACTATAAAATACACAAGACATGTCGCTTGTATAGTTTTGAATGATGGAAAAATCTAACGATTAATATGGCGAATAAAGCCACACCTAGTAGTAAAGGAGGCAATTATCGATCGCTAGGCCCACTTGGAATGTGCTCGTGCAGAAATCTACAGATTTCTTAAATTTTAAATTAATTTCGACAAATACTAATTTCTTAATAATTTTGACTAATATAAAAGTGTTCACTTTTAAATTCATCTACACATCTAAAATTCCACAAACTCTATTTCAAAGTTATTTTAGTAACCCAACACATCCAGACCAGAATATATACATAGAAAATCATCAATCACAAAACACAGAAAACTAAAAGTTTATGGATACTTTTGTGTGTGTGTGTGTGTGTGTGTGTGTGTGTGTGTGTGTGTGTGTGT
>CAIGQQ010032566.1:12103354-12115955 GCA_903798035.1 Danio albolineatus
TGTGTGTGTGTGTGTGTGTGTGTGTGTGTGTGTGTGTGTGTGTGTGTATATGGAGGATGCTCTCAGATTTCATGCAAAATAATAGCATTTAAGTTTTTTGGTAACATGCAAATCTCTTTATGTTTTTAATTAGATCATGTGCAGGGCTCAACAGTAAAGACTGCCCGATGGCCCATGGCCAGCGTGCGGAGCGCTCGGGACAGTAGGCAGGATCGTTAGTGCCCCGATCGGGCCAGTGCTGCCTTGTCACTGATGTTTAATTTGGCTGCGACTGTTTTTCAGTTGCATGTAAATACACTATCGGGGTGCTTTCACACCTAGACGTTAATTTCAGAACCTGTTTTGTTTGCCCAGTTAGCTCGGTTTGTTTGGCATATGTGAAACAAGCAATCGCGCTTGAATCCGCGGCAAATCAATCAGCCCGAGATCACTTGAATGTGGCGGTCTCAGCTTGATTGAAACAATCTCGGAGCAGATCAATTGTAGTAAGAAAGCAAAAGGATCCAACGAACTAATGAACCGGGCTGTATCACAGTGTATTATGGTTGTGTAATAGCCATATAAAATGAAGAGTAGGGCAGGATGTCATTCCTATGTCGAATATGAAAGTGAAAGCATGTTGAAATATCACAGAGTGCTGTTTATCCGTTAGGAAAACTGACAGAAATTACTATCTGATCATTTTTCTATATTTTAATCTTATAATATTTTGTATTAGGCTTATTGTTTTGTTGATTTCTCCACTGACACCTTGAAAGAAAGATCAACATTGATCTGCTTCATGGTCAGACTGCAGCCTCGCTTCAATTGTTATTTTTCTGTACACTTTAAGCCTATAATGCATAATTCTAGCCAACGTTTTTTTAATAGATTGATCAGTTTAATAGATAGAGTTTTACAAAACATGACAGCTGAAATGAGGCCATGTATGAGAAAGTCTTATGTACACAATGTACAAAACAGCCTAATTGCGTACATATACTATGTTTGGCTTTTGACACATTATTTAAAATATGTGCCTGAGAAATAGCTATTAACTTCTTTCCTTTTTTTGGTATGGAAAGTAAAAATCTGAACCACTGGCCAGTAGAAAAAATCCTTAGTGTTGAACCCTGATGTGCATCAATACTGGGTGCATCAATAAATGGGTGCTGAACAAATCATATCGTCGTCTTGTTTAATATTTTGGATCTATCTTTCCCTCAAATGACGTATGCCGTTCTGTATCAGAATGCAGTCAAAACCTTGGCATCATTTTAGTGCGCCTGCCGTGTGTTCCTGACACATGTGCTGCGTTACTTTGAGCAACGTCTCCCTCACAACAATCAGTTTGATTGCGTTGTGTTCTGTGTGTAGGTCCGCTAGATGGAGGATTGGAAGAGGAAGAGGAGGAGTGCATTTCAGATGCAAATGAACTCTCAGCTAAAGAGGAGTTTTCAGCGGAGGAAAACTTTCCTGCTGACTTTGAGCCAGACAACCTCACCTGTGAGGACATGGAATACTTCTGCGGAAAAGGTCAGCTATTTTTGATGCTTCTGCTTTCGTATATAGTGCAACTTCTCATGCAGAAGATTTACTTTAAATCCAGGAAGTGATATTCATCACTGTGCATTTCGTAGTGAATTATGGCATGCTGAAGTCGTGACTCAGACGGGTCTATGATCACAGTGTTTGATGGCAGTTTTACACCAAAGCTCATAGAGGGTTCATAGAGGTGTGGGAAGACCCCCAGAAACCTCTGCGTTCAGGTTTCAATAGGTTCACTTTAATATCTGATTCCCACTGTGTATCTGAAAACATGAGTTTGATATAATTTTTTAAATATGTATTCATACATTTTAGCCTGATTCTCACACAAAGATATTGCATGATTTTACCTATCGCACAGATGCTTTGGCATTTATGATATAAAAATAATGACAGCCTTTGTTTTTGAGGTGAACAGTGCCTTTAAGAAATGCATAGGCAAACAGCTCTGGAAAAAAAATAAAAAATAAATAAAGGTTATTATCAGTCTGCCTGTTAAGTGTTTTGAGTAAATAGTTTTTTTTTTGTCTGTGATTTATTTTATTAACCACTGATAACATCTTTAAAATACTTATAGTCGGCATGTTGCACTGTGTGTGTGTGGATATATATTGGAAAAATGTGACACTACGATATTTTGTTTTGCTGCGAAATATATTGCGATAGGGGCGCCACGGTGGCGTAGTGGGTAGCACGATCGCCTCACAGCAAGAAGGTTGCTGGTTCGAGCCTCGGCTGGGTCATTTGGCATTCCTGTGTGGAGTTTGCATGTTCTCCCCATGGTCACGTGGGTTTCCTCTGAGTTCAAAGACATGTAGTATAGGTGAATTGGGTAGGCTAAATTGTCTGTAGTGTGTGAATGAGTGTGTATGGATGTTTCCCAGAGATGGGTTGCAAGCGCATGGGAAGGGCATCCACTGCGTAAAACATATGAATTTAGTCTCACCATTTCATTCATTATGATCAACTGGGGTGATTCTTCAGTCGATAATGCAGTGAGTCTGCATAAAATATAATAAACTACAAGCACATTTAAATACGACTGAGCAGAAAAAAGCTAAATAAACTGTTCTTAATGGTTTCAAGGGAGTCTAACACGTTCGCCTTACAGCAAGAAGGTCGCTGGTTCGAGCCTCGGCTGGGTCAGTTGGCATTTCTGTGTGGAGTTTGCATGTTCTCCCCGTGTTCACGTGGGTTTCCTCCGGGATGCTCCGGTTTCCCCCACAAGTCCAAAGACATGTGGTTCAGGTGAATTGGGTTGGCTAAATTGACCGTAGTGTGTGAGTGTGAATGAATGTGTATGGATGTTTCCCAGAGATGGGTTACAGCTGGAAGGGCATCCGCTGCTTAAAACAAATGCTGGATAAGTTGGCGGTTCAATCCGCTGTGGCGACCCCGGATTAATAAAGGGACTAAGCCGACAAGAAAATGAATGAATTACACTGTTGACCATCCCTTTCTCCTTATCCCACTCTTAAACCTACCCATACCATCAAACCTGTCCCTAACCCAGCCTATATCCCACCTCAAGAGCACTAGATGCAATAAATTATGAACACAGTAAGTACATTGTGCTTGTATTCATTGACATATTGTCACCTTTTGCAAATGATATCTGAAACAATATCAAGAAAAAATACATTATTAGGATAGAATAGATAATACCTGAAACATCAATACTTTATAAAATATAGTCTATAAAATAGGATAAAACCCAAATATCAAACCCTAAAAATTAATAAATATTAAACATACTTTTTTTTCTGAATTGAATGTTGCAAGAATTTGGAATTTTGTTTAGATTTTATTTATAATTTTTTTATGTTCAATACAAATACATTTATAATGTTGAACTTCAATAATTACTGTCAATAGTGTACTAATACTAATTTTAAATGAATGTTGCTGTTTAACATTAAGGTGAAGCGTTGACATGTTAGTCAGCTGTACTCTACATTCATCCTAACAGGAATCTTATAAGAATGTACTGTACAGTGGAACAGCACAAATAACACGTGTTGTACAGCATGTCACAAGCTTGATTTGTTCTCCTTCTTGTTCCTGTTGTTCAGTCAGTTTCAACTCCTTTTTTGTGATCTTTCTATTACTTTTTTATGTATTGGTCACACCTAACAAATTTGCAGCTTGCGTTTGAGTTCAAAGTTAAGAGGACCACAAACACACATGCAATCTCACCAACCCATTATAGGATTCCCAACTCAGTTCAGTGAGAGGAAACTGACAGAGTTGGTGCTTTGAATGTCCCTCCGCCTCAAACAGAAATGTTTTTAAATTAAGTTTCTTTTAAAACCCACTGCGCCCAGAGGGATTTCATACAAGGTCTGTCTTTGAGGAGCAGAATCTTTTCATGTCTTGCGCGTGGTGGGCTTCATTTGAATGATTTCCCTTTTGTTCTACTCTTAAAGGTGTAACAGGCGTGACATTCGGGAACCTTAGAACTAACGGCAGTTCGGCAATATTTTGTTTCAGGGTCACATCTTCTTATGTGCTTTTGTTTTCTGTTGCTTCGTTGAGAAGCCCTACAGATGAATACCGCTTTACATACTTGAGTTTTGTTTGCGGAGCTTTGTTTGTATTCCCAAGAAGTGAATTTACAGTATTCAGACGCTCAATTCAATTACTGTTTAAACAGCCCCAAGGTTTTTTTATTTAATTTAATTTTTTTACTTTTATTAAGAGATTAATTGGAGAAAAAATGTACAGAGGTCATCTATAGTGTTATTTTGATCTGTCATTTTGATTAAACTCGTGGAGTTCATGAAAGAACTCCACTGGTAAATCTAAAGATTAATTTTATGAAAAGGCCCTTTTAGGTACAGAAATAATTGATTGGTCTTGAGTGGGATTGCAGATGTTTTGTTTTTTCTTTATTGTACAGGTATCCCTAACTAGCCTATTTACACACTTACCGGCTGATTTGTCGGCTGCACATTCATGATGTGAATCTCCCGTTCCACCACATTCTAAAGGTGTTCTATTGGATTGAGATCTGGTGACTGTGGAGGCCATTTGAGTACATTGAACACTTTATGACGCACTTCATGCTTTATGACATGGAGCGTTATCCTGTTGGAAGTAGCCATCAGAAGATGGGTGCACTGTGGTCATAAAAGGATGAAATGGTTAGCATGAATACTCAGGTAGTCTGTGGCATTGACACAATGCTCAATTGGTACGAATGGGCCCCAAGTGTGCCAGGAAAGTATCCCCCATACCTTTACACAACCACCACCAGCCTGAACCATTGATACACTGTAGGTTGGATCCATGTTTTCATGTTGTTGACGCCAATTCTGACCCTACCATCCGAGTGGTTGCAGCAGAAATCGAGACTCATCAGACTAGGCAACGTTTTTCCAATCTTCTACTGTCCAGTTTTGGTGAGCCTATGTGAATTGTAGCCTCAGTTTTGAATTTTTAGTTGACCAGAGTGGCACCCTGTGTGGTCTTCTGCTGCTATAGCCCATCTGCCTCAAGGTTGGATGTGTTGTTGCATTCAGAGATGCTCTTCTGCATTCCTCAGTTGTAACGAGTGGTTATTTGAATTACTGTTGTCTTTCTAACAGCTTGTACCAGTCTGGCCATTCTCCTCTGACCTCTGGCATCAACAAGGCATTTGTGCCTACAGAACTGCCACTCACTGGATATTTTCTCTTTTTTTGGACCATTCTCTTTTAACTCTATAGATGGATGTGCGTGAAAATCCCAGTTGATCAGCAGTTTCTGAAATACTCAGACCAGCCCTTCTGGCACCAACAACCATGCCTTGTTCAAAGTCACATAAATCACCTTTCCTCCCCATTCTGATACTCTGAACTGCAGCAGATCATCTTAACCACATCTACATGCCTAAATGCATCAAGTTGCTCCCATGTGATTGGCTGATTAGAAATTTGCATTAACGAGCAGCTGGACAGGTGTACCTAATAAAGTGGCCGGTGAGTGTATGAGTTTAATGCAATAATCTAATCAGCCAATAACAAGTAAGCAACATATTGCATTTACGATTGTAGACATGGTCATGGAAAGTTCAAACCGACATCGGATTTGGCAAGAAAGATGATTTAAGTGACTATGAATGTGACGCAGTTGTTTTGGTTACAGACGAGTTGGTCTGAGTGTTGATCTTCTGGAATCTTACACAAAACCATATCCTTTGCAGGGTGTGTTCCCAGAAAGAGAACACATATCGTGAACAGCAGTTCTGTGAATGAAGATGCCTTGCATGATTCCAGAGATCAAGAGTCAAAAAATAAGCACAGACACTCTGAAAACAATTTATTACAACAAAAAACCTGGTGAAACTTTGGAGAATATCCTAGATGAGCACTCAAGTGACACTTTTATCAGCTAACAACAGCAAACTGATGCTACAAATGACCAAAACTGGACAATAGAAGAAATGTTTGCCTGGTCTGATGATTTTTAATTTCTGCTGCAACAATTGGATGGTTGAAATATAAAGTCATGTAATCAATATAAAAACATGGATCTGTCTTGCCTGGTATCAGAGGATTACTGTCTGTGTTGTAATTGTGTGGGGGCAAATTTTTGGCATTTTTCGATACCAAATGAACATTTTTGAGCATTTGATATCATTTGAATGAGCATTTGATACCAAATGAGAATTGTTTTGATACCTAATGAGTGTTTTGAATGCCACAGCCTACCTGGGTATTGCTGATGTGCATCCATTAATGAACTTTATTAATTTAATGTGACAGGCTTAATTTGTTTCTTATTCAATTCTCCATTTTGTGAGTGTTACTGTACTTCCACTATAATAATGCACCATGCCAAAGCTCAGATCATCTCAAACCAGTTTCTTGAGTATGAAAGTGAGTTCATTAAACTCAAATGACCTCCACAGTTAACAGATCTCAATCCAAACCAATTGGGATGTGATGGAACGGGAGATTCACATTATGCGTGTACAGCTGGCAAATCTGCATTTTGATGCTGTCAGGTCAATACAGACCAAAATCTCCAATAAATGTTTGCAGCACTTTGCTAAATCTTTGCCAAAAAGATGTTTTAAAAGCAAACGGGAACCCAACCTGGTTTCATGAAAAGTGGCTTTTGACTTCTATACAGTATAATAATAATACTTTATTTTAATCATGAAAAATGGAAAACCAGTCTTACGTATATTGCTAGGTTTTTGGCGGGAATAGCCGAAATACATTGTACTGTATGAGTCAATGTTTTTGATTTCATTTTATTCCAAAAATCATTTGAATATTAAGTAACAATCACGTTCCATTAATATATTTTGTATATTTCTTACTAGTACTATGCAAGGCTAACAATTTATTTTGGACAACTTTCAATGTGATTTTGTCAATATTTAGGCTTTTTTGAACCCTCAGACGGTGGCTCACTGTTGCCTCACAGCAAGAAGGTCGCTGGTTCGAGTCCCGGATGGCCCGGTTGGCATTTCTGTGTAGAGTTTACATGTTCTCCCCATGTCCGTGTGGGTTTCCTCCGGGTGCTCCGGTTTCCAAAGACATGCAGTGTAAGTGAAATGGATGGAGTATGAGAGTGTATGGGTGTTTTCCAGTAATAGGTTGCAGCTGAAAGGGCATCCGCTGTGTAAAACATATGCTGGAATAGTTGGTGGTTCATTACGCTGTGGCGACCCCTGATAAATAAGGGACTAAGCCAAAGGAAAATGAATGAATGAACCCTAAGATTCTAGATTTTAACTAGTTGTATATTGTCCAAATACTGCCGTCGTCTAACAAACCATACATCAGTGGAAAGATTATTTATTCGACTTTCAGATCTTGTATAAATCCAAAAACGGACACTTATGACTGGTTTTGTGGTCCAAGGTCACATATTATGGAAATACCATCAGCCCCATTTGTACATTTGAAAGTATTGTGGTAACTTTGCCGTCTTACTTTTTACCAAGCCTTGGACCAAAGATCTCATTCTCAAAGCAGTATTAGAGTATGTACTTGCATCAAAGCCATTCTGTGGTCTCAATTGTCTGAAGCACCGCCAAGTTTTAGCAAATCTCCTGTCTAAGATTCCTTTGAACGTTTTGATGGCTTTGCTAAAACGAAGACCAACAGTGGCCCTAACTCTCATACGTTCAAGATGCTTTAGTAATCTTCCTGTCGTTATATGCAAAGGGTTTGCGTCAGATTTCTCAAGCTCCCTACAGTATCTCCTGCAATTCAGCTCTTAAGACTTTCGGTGTCCTCGAATTCTTCGGACAAGTTCCCATTCTCTTTCTGTAAACGCATAGTACAAGCTCATCAGGTGTATTCATTTCTCCCTGATCCTCTGCTCAATTAGATCTCTTTAAAGCGCATTTAGCCCAACGTCTGAGTGGCTTATATTCACTCCACTTATGCAGAAGTGCTACGAATTGAAGGCGAACGCAATCCTGGTGGCATTAAACGGTTTATGTGTGTTATTCCTCAGCTATAGGATGGTAGAGAGGGTTCTCTTGATTAAGTAAACCCTCTCAAATGAGATGGCGGGCTGTAATTAGCCCGAGCCGAGTCAAACGTCGGAGCTTTTAAAAGCAGTCACTCATCCCTGGGCCTTTATCTGTTGTGGAAAATAAGGTCTCGCATGTGAAGCTCTTCACTGGCAGGCGGTTTGCTCCACAACGGGCTCTTAGTTCAGTGGTCGTGTATCTTTGTCGTCATTTTCCAACAGCCAGCTTGTCGAGAGAACCTAAAACCTCCATTAAAAGTTTCATCCTCTAATAGGTATTAAAAAGCTGTCTGAACAAAAAGAGGAATCGCCTGTCTTCATTAACTCACCAAGCCCTTATTAACTTTGATCGGACGACGGTGAAGTAGCAAAGCAGCTTAAATTCACAGAGGTCAGGCAGTTGGACATTAGTAAAGTCTCAGCCGTTTTCTCCAGTCTGAATCTGTTGCACCTCACAGCTCATGGCTGGAAATGAGGAATTGATGAGATGAATACAATTCAGAGCTACAATCTCTAATCTTATTGGCTGGTTTCTGATTCTTCTTAACATTTGTTGGTCTTTATTTACAGTAGTTACATTAATGATTGAAAAATACAAGTGAATAATTTATTGCCCTGCTATTTGAATACACTGGTCACGTTTCGGTGGCAGTTTCAGTTGAAGAACGGTGAACCCATTAAATGTAAACAATGAGTATGTTTACGACGCTTGCAGATTCGGGCCCTATGACAGAAATTTTTTGGTGATGGGCTCCCTTTAGTGAATAGCGGTGGGGAAGGTAAATCGCGGACGAAAGTGAAGAGCTGGGGGAACTCCTGTGGTCCCTAAATAGCGTGGGCCCTTATCGTACCTGCTGGGCTGCAGGTACCCACACTAGTGAATGCTGCTCTCTCATTGGCTGTAGGCGATCGCCGATGTTATTTTCAGTCAAAGCACATTTCACACGGCATGATTTGCATCACTGACAGTTCCAGATATTCAGCACGGCAAATATCTCCCGGGCATCGGCGACTCATCGGCGATTCTCTCAGATCGCGTCTTTGATAGTTCATATTGTGTGATTGTCACTCGCGTGCACGAGCACCGATTTGCCTGTGATTTCAGGCATTTGTCGGCGATTTCTAAAAACTAGTGCTGTCAATAGATTTAAAAAAATTAACTAATTAATCGCACATTTTTTGGCAATTAATCGCGATTAATCGCAATTAAAAGACTGAAAGTTTTAGATATGTAAATGTGAAATGTAAATAATAGGGCTGTCAATTGATTAAAAAAATTAACTAATTAATCACACTCATGATTAATCACGAAAAGCCATATTTATTACAGAAATAAAAACACAGGCATGTAAGTGCCATTTGAATTTTAAAACAATCAATGCCAATAACAAACAAAAATTATTTCCATGTTGGATTCTAAGTGAACTACAAAAAATACAGGCATTGCAAATATGGAAATTGGATAAAAAAATAATAATAAAGTATTGAATACAAGCAATTGTATTCATTGTAAAGTTGTTTTGCGAGTTGAGAACATTAATTATAAAGTAGAAACAATTTTGCTTAGTCCTCCTTAGCATTTTGGTAGTTGCTAAGACAGGCCAGTCTGTTGACATGTGACCTAAAAGTGAGAAGTCTCTCACAAGCAGAATCACTGATTTCGGTGCTTAATTTCTGTGCCACTGGTGCTGTGACAAGGACGCAAGAAGCAACAAGGGGGTACATCAAAGTCACGTACTAAAGACTATAGGCTAGACTTCTTACATGGACTTTGGTCAAGCCATCTCTAAACATTAAATTCTAAACTGCTTTGAGCGACTGTCTGCGATGTTAGGCGTTTAATCTTGTCGTTAGGATATCCACACATACACAAACACTCTCTCTTACACACACACACACAGAGAGACAACGCGGGCATTACAGCGAGCTCACACGGTATAAGCGACTCCCTTCAGAGTCATCAACGCGCACGGTCGCGTTCATCATCGCGCTGCCCTCAACCCGAAAGTAAAAAAGAAAGTGACCAGTTCGTGGATGAACGTGCGGACCGGGAGGAAGGGAGTACGTGTCGCGGATTAAGCTGGATTAATATTTTCGCCTGGCGCCGCTGCGCGTGCCTCCGCTGAGAGCGCGCGCACCTCGAGGCTATACTCGCCGAGGGAGGGTGGGTTCGCTCACTATTCTGTCGGCCTCCTAGGTTGCCTCTGTGGACGCGCCGGCCCTGAACATATGTCAGCCACAACAGGAAATAAGAAAAAACCTGCCGATGCGTTAAATGCATTAATTTTTTTTTAACGCGTTCAATATTTCAAATTAATCGGCGTGCGTTAACGCGCTTATTTTGACAGCCGTACTAAAAACCCGTCGGTGATTCAAAATCGGGGCTAAAATCATCCAGTCTGAACTCGGCATAACCCTACCGCTTTGTAATTTCCCCATAAATATAAGTTGTATCAGAGTGACAGCTATGTTTTGTTGTCTTGTCATCCTCTGAGAAAACGATTGATGGTCGCCTAGCAACCTACGAACCACCGCCACACCCCCAGGTCCGCAGTAAAATTTTTGACCGGTCCGCTGTGATTAAAAGGTTGGGGACCACTGGTTTACAGTGTTAGCTTTCTATGTTAGCTATGTCTATATTAGCAGTATGTTGCGTGTTCTAGAACATTAAATATATTCTGTATTCCTAACTGAACCACAGGATTTTTAAAGCATTTGGCATAAAGCGTTAGCCCTATTTATAAGCACTAGATTCACTAAAAAGAAGTGCATAATTCGTTCAGCAAATAGCTTGCCCTTGTAGCGGTATACTGTATGTTTCTCTGATGTTGTATGCTTGCGTTGTTCATTTTTTAAAATCTCATTTATCTTGAACATCTATGACTGTTCAATACACTGGAAATCCAGAGTCCAATACCAATATCTTCACGTTGATACGCTGTAATAACTATCACAACACTGCACAAAAGATGCGTGGCTTACATCAGCAAGAGTTCACAAAACCCATCGTGCATTGTGATCGGCGAATCTTCTTGAAGCTGCGACTCTTTGCACATCACTCGTTCCAATTCCCAGTAGCCTCTGTAGAAACAAATACCCTGAAACAGCTGAGGGGTTCCTCTCTCTGCGGCGACCCTAAACTGTTTGGAGAGGGTCTCGGCTTCAGTGGCATCGCCGAGCGTTCATGTACCATGAAATGATTGAGACGCTTCCGTCAATGGCTTCATACGAAATGGTTTGGAAACAGCAGAGCGCACTGTGAAATGAAGTCCCCGCCGATGAATAGGGCGCACAAACGTGAATAAACATGAAACCGAAGATGGGCCTCCTTATTTGAAAGAGAAGATGGAGGGAAGTAAAGAGGAAATAAAGCACCCCTGATAGTCCAGAGAGACAACCTTGTTGTCTCCTTGACAATTGAAGCCCCCCTCACACACAAACATCTTCTTTTTCACGGTCAATTTCACATTTATGAGCGCTACGCTTGTGAACAAGTTTCAAACTGAAATTTACAAGCTGCTGTCACACTCACTGCTATAATTGTAAGAATGCTGGAGCAATATATATATATATATATTTAGTTTAACAGAAATTGTGAAATTTGACCTTCCTTCACTGTAAAAAATGCAGGGTTCCACACAATTCATTCACGTTGTCCCAACACAAATCAGTTAAGTTAACTTCTCAAAATTAAGTGGATTGAAAATAAAGCAATTAAGTATGGAGCCAGATTAGTCTCAAAAATAATAATAAAAAAAGAAATCAAAAATAAAAGTTCGAACACCCACAACACAACTCACATTTACACTGTACAGTTTGTAAATTTAGAAACACACAATTTGTAAATTCCCAAGTAAAAATCATAAATATTTTTTGCCAAATGATTTAGATTTGTGTGTTTGTGAATTGAGTTTTGAATTTATGAATTGGGTTTGTGTATCTTTGAATCGTGTTTTGAACTTACAAACTGGATTTCAATATTTTTAAATTGTGTTGTGAATTTATTAATTGAATTAGCATATTTTTGAATTGTGTTTTGAATTTACAGATTGGTTTTGTGTATTTTTGAATAGTGTTTGTACTTACGAATTGGATTTACATATGTTTGAATTGTGTTTCAAATTTACGGATTGGTTTTGGTTATTTTTGAACCGTGTTTAAACTTATGGATTGGTTTTGTGTATTTTTGAATAGTGTTTGAACTTACGAATTGGATTTGTGTATTTTTGAATCGGGTTTTGAACTTACGAATTGGATTTACATATGTTTGAATTGTGTTTCGAATTTACGGATTGGTTTTGTGTATTTTTGAAGCACGTTTTGAATTTATGAATTGGAATTGTGTATTTTTTAATCATTTTTTGAACTAACAAATTTGATTTGCATATTTTTAAATTATTTTTTGAATTTACGGATTGGTTTTGTGTATTTTTGAATGGTGCTTTGAACTTACGAATTGGATTAGCATATTTTTGAATCGTGTTTTAATTTTATAAATTGGATTTACATATTTTTGAATCGTGTTTTGATTTTATGAATTCGATTAGCATATATTTGAATCATGTTTTAATTTTATGAATTGGATTAGCATATTTTTGAA
>CAIGQQ010032566.1:12115965-12127207 GCA_903798035.1 Danio albolineatus
TTGAATCATGTTTTAATTTTATGAATTGGATTAGCATATTTTTGAATTGTGTTTTGATTTTACGAATTGGGTAAGCATATTTTGAATCGTGTTTTGATTTTATGAATTGGATTAGCATATTTTTGAATCTTGTTTTGATTTTATCAATTGGATTAGCATATTTTTGAATTGTGTTTTGAATTTACAAGTTGGTTTGTGTATTTTTTGTGTGATTTAATTTGTTTTTGTGAATTTTAGAATCATGTTTTGAATTTATGGATTGGATTAGCATAGTTTTGAATCATGTTTTGATTTTGTTAATTGGATTTATGTATTTCTAAATTATGTTTTGAACTTGCTAACTGTGTTTTGTAAATGTGAGTTGTGTTGTGGATGTATGAAGTTTTTTGTAAATGTATTATTTTTTGAGACTGAGCTGTCTTCATAAAAAATAAGTTGTCCCCAATTGCATTGTTTCAACTCATTCTAAATAAGTAGTTTGAACAAACAGCAAAATAATCTTTTGAGTGTACACTGTAAAAAAAAAAAAAGCAGCATTCCACAAAATCCCTTATGTTATCCCAACACAAACCTATTAAGTTAGCTTAATCATAAAAAAGTAGATTGAAAATATTGAAAATAAAACAAATTATGTTGTCCCCAATAAAAATGTAATAATTGTGTAGTTTCAACTCATTTCTAATAATGTTTTTTGTGGCTAATATTTTATTTTGGAGCATTTGTGAACCAACATTGAGTATTATAAGCAGTGGCCTTGTGAACGCATGGTCTTATGAAAGCATAAACGTGTTCAATATGAATTAATTGATCTAAATGACAGCATTGAGATTCTATTCTGGCCTGATTGTACCACGGCGAAGAATAATTATGAGCCATTTCAGCCTGTAGCAAGGTGCCACTTATATACAAATCCTTTGAATCTGTGTGGCCTTGCAATGCTAGCCCAATAAACAGTACGCTGTAGAATTAATTACGCTATTCTTTGTGCCGTTTCCTGGCTAATCGGGATCTTCGGCATGCAGCAGAACGATCTCTTCAATGCATTCCTCCCGACGCTGATGGTAAAGCGCGGAGAATATGGGAAAATGCTCATTTTTGCAGCGATAAGATGAAAGACGCATCCCTTTAGCCCCGTTTGACTCAGCGCAGGAAATCATTCATTAATGTTTGTTAAGTATGACAATCTAGCCAGGCCAGATCTACATACTCCAGACGGCATCGCATGGAGAGATAACGCAGGCCAGCAGCAGCCAGAAGAGAGCACAGCCAGTTCCTGTAATGATGGGGAATTTATGGGCCTTTAAAGAGAGTGCCGAGGCCTTCCACTAATCACACACTCCACCGGGGTGCTGGGTGGGATTTCGCCGGGTTATTTTCCCTTTTTTCTTGTCCGTACTGGAGGCATTTGAATATTTTTTTTTCTTTCTTTTCTGTTTGTAATCAGCTTCTGAAAGCTTCAGATTATTATTAGGCAGAAATGCAAAACGGCGGACTTTGTTTGTTGTGCTGCCGCGTCTAGTTTTACACTGAAAAATCTGTTTATTTAACAACAGTTCACTTTATAAAGTCCTCAATTACCACTGTTTTAAATGGAGGGGAAATATTGGCTTCCTAAGTGGCCACCCATCACTAAGCATAACAAAATTAGCACTTTATCTTCAAAACACACATCATTCAAAAGTTCCTATTATTAGAAAACAATTCAGCCAGGCAATTTTGGTCGTGTAATAGCGGGAGCTGTTTTTCTCGTTTTGCTCACATGAATGAAGGTAAATTACTGACAACAGACACTTCCAGCTGCTCTGGAAAATTATTAATTTTTTGTGCTCTTGATAAGCAGATACCAAACATTTTTTTATATGAAAGTGTTGTGGGTGTAGCGTGGGATAACATTTCACTTCATGATCTAATATTTTTTAAGGCAAGGCAAGTTTATTTATATAGTTCATTTCACACACAATGAGAATTCATAGGGCTTTACATAAACTGGAATAAAAGAAACATGTATAAGAAAATGAAAACAACAACGAATAAAAATGGGTTCAAAGAGGTGTTAAAGGAATGAAAAAGAAAAGAAAGACATAATGGTGAATTCTATGGGACGTAGCACAGCGCTCATTCAGTAAAGGCACAGCTTAACAGATGTGTTTTCAGTCTTGATGTGAATATGCCTAATGTTGGAGCACATCTGATCATTTCTGGAAGCTGGTTCCACCAGCAGGGGGCATATTAGCTATAGGTGGATTCACCCTGCTTTAACTGAACTCTTGGAATTTCTAGTTTACTTGACCCTAATGATCTGATTAATCTGTTAGGTTTGTATTCAATGAGCATATCTGTAATGTATTAAGGTCCTAGGCCGTTTAGTGATTTATAGACAAGTAGTAATACTTAAACATCTATTCTGAGTATAACTGGGAGCCAGTGTAAAGACCTCAGGACAGGTGTGATGTGTTCTGATTTTGTAGTTCTGGTCAGAAATCCTGGCAGCAGCATTCTGGATGAGCTGCAACTGTCTGACGTGGAGGAGTCCATTACAGTAATCCACCCTGCTGGTGATAAAACCATGAACTAATTTCACTAAGTCATCACTGGAAATAAAGCATCTAATTCTTGCAATGTTTTGGAGATGTGGGGTTTATTTATAAACTAATTTCGAGAAGATCACGTGCTTATGATTGAATATGGCTGGTACCACATCAGAACTGCGCATAGCACCAATCACACACTATAAATTACCAGAGCATTCTACTGCAGTCATCTTCATCTTGAAGAATGCCCCCTTCCACCCCAACTTCTCCCCTTCTCTGACAGGGCAAAATGGTGGCCTGGTTAGCACTGTTGCCTCACAGGAAGAACGCCGCTGGTCTGCCCTTCCCGCACCAGTCAGCGTTTCTGTGCGGAGTTTGCATGTTCTTCCCATGCTCGCGTGGGTTTTCCCCGGTTTCCTCCCACTATCCAAAAACACACAACATAAGTAAATTAACTACTTTAAAATAGCAACTTAGAGCAACTCTAGTCAGATATCTTAGCACGTTCACAAGCAGGGGAGTTCTCGAGACTCACCTGAGCTCAAACTCTCCTCTCGCCTTCAAACAGGAGGGAGCCCCAGGCTCAAGGATATTCTGAGCTCAGGGCTTTGTTTTTTTTTACAGAATATTCAGTGAGAATTTGTATGGTGAAATGTTGATTTTGCACACCAAAGATGTGTGGAAAAATAGGCCAAATGTGTTTCTTTTTTCCTCATTTTGCTAAAATGTAAAGAGAATTAAGTAAAAGAATTAAGTAGTCTTTTTTTAGCTGTGGAAAAGGCTGGTATTAAAAAAAATACATATGACAAAATAATCAAGAAAACTTATCAAATCATGCAATGCCTTGACTTTTTTGTGGAGTTATGTGTCATTCAGAGTCTAGACAATAGTCGATTCGTCTGTAAGATCTTTGGATCTCTCTCTCTGTTGCTGTCTTTCAGTTCGTTGGGATTAGAAAGCTCAGATCTCCTTAAAATCACCCTCACCAGATTGACATTTTCAAGGGCTTCCTTGGTAGAACAATGCTGAGAGGAAGAAAAAAGCCAATATGACTTTGTGCCTACCTTGCTGCAGGAGCTGTTTGTGTAAATCGCCTATAAGCTTATTGACCCGCATGCATGTCACTACCATTAGACAGAACAGAGGAGCTGCCATCTGATTGGCCGATTTCCCACTAACTCTACCCTAATGTCCAGATATATGCATGCGGGAATGAGCACACACGTGCGAACGGCATCCTAGCTCTCAGATCAGTCTCTTATCAGTTCTCTTTGTTTTTAGATCATTAAATCTAACCGTCTGTCCCCATTTCGCCTGTGTTCTAAGTGAGCTAGCATGTTGTCTACAAAGGAGCTACCTTACTAGTCAGCATCCTAAGTGATTTTTCAGCAGTTAATTTATTGGTCACTCAAAAGTATCACAATATCGAACCCATAAGAAAGACCACTTTCCGTTATTGACAATATCACATTGCTCAGCTAATAAATTACACTCTGATTAAGATGAAAATAAACACAACATTGATATTACTGGATGCTTTGTGTTGTTACATTCTCTTTGTGTTCACTCAAGAAATGACATTTTTGTTTGTTCAAACTACTTATTTAAAATGAGCTGAAACTACGAAATTCTTGAGGTTCTTTTGTAAAAACTAATTAGTTAACTTTATTCCTTCATGTTGTCCCAACACAAATTGATTGTGTGGAATCAAGCATTATTATTATTTTTTTTTTTCAGTGTATGGATTTTATTGGCTGATTGATTGCATTTTTTTTTTATTACTACACATTTGTACACTGTAGGAATGCAGCGATTATAGATTTAGTTTTTTATGATTATAGTTTGTGAAATAATCACAGTTTCACGGTCATCATGATCATTATGCATGCATTAATTTCAAAACACTACTAGTTTAGAAAATCACATGAAAACTCTTTATTGCTGCTCAGTAGCCAATTAATACAGCACAAAATTATAATAAAAGACAAACAGTAGTCCATTTCTCTCTTTGGGCTTAAAAATAAATGAAAAAAAGATTTTGACATTTAAACATAAGTAATAATTTACTGAAAAAAAATTACAGAACAATGAATTAGACAGCTAGAAGGGCATCCGCTGCGTAAAATGTATGCTGGATAAGTTGGAGGTTCATTCCGCTGTGGTGAGATTAATAAAGGGACTAAGCATAAAAGAAAATGAATGAATGAATGAATGAATTAGAGCCCTGCACGGGCCTTAAATCTAAGCCCTAGCCCAGCCCTGGCCCGAGATGGCTGTAGCCCTGCCCTTGTCCAACAGCTTATAAAAATTTTTGGCCCGAGTCCGAACCGAAGCCCGTCTTTTTTCCGCCAAACAACTCTTACTCATTCATTCATTTTCTTTTCGGCTTAGTCCCTTTATTAATCTGGGGTCGCCACAGCGGAATGAACCATCCAGCATTTGTTTTACGCAGCGGATGCCCTTCCAGCCACAACCCATCTCTGGGAAACACATCCATACATTCTCATTCTCACACATACACTATGGACAATTTAGCTCACCCAATTCACCTGTACCGCATATCTTTGGACTGTGGGGGAAACCGGAGCACCCGGCGGAAACCCACGCAACCACGGGGAGAACATGCACAACTCCACACAGAAATGCCAACTGGCCCAGCCGGGGATTGAACCAGCGACCTTCTTGCTGTGAGGCGAACGTGCTACTCACTACGCCACCGTGGCGCCCTACAACTCATACTGTTATATCCATTTAAATAGACCAGATTTGTATTCAATAGAAAGTTTGTAGGGTTTTTTGGTTAGTTTTTAAAAAAATGTTTTTTAGTTTTTTTTTTGTTGTTGTTTTTTTAAGTGACATCGATATCCAAGCGGTATGTGGTCCACAGTGAGTTTACTCAATACAAGTTGTGCATAAGCAGTTGCCTCATCATTTAAAGTTATTTATTTTTTATTTAAAAAGTTGACCAGAAGTTTGCCTTTCCTCTAGCATATCTTAGATATCTTAGATAACAGTATCAGACATAGTTAATCCAGTGTCTGTGTGTGTATTAGCCTCAGTTTACAAGCACGTAAATTTAAACTAGAGCACAGTTTGTATAACTTTGTTAAGTTACAGCAATTATGTCCCATGCAGAAATGCGGTGTTGAGAAACCTTTATGATTAATTAACCATGACGAATTAAAGTGCGGTTAGAAAAATGGTTAATCGTTGCATCCCTAGTACACTGTTAACAATGTCCTGTAAAATCTACAGAAACTTACTGGCAGCAGTTTGCTAGTAACTTAATGTAAATCAATTACAGCAAAAATACTGTATTAACATTTACAGCATCATTTAGCATGCTATATGTGTATTTGCACAATTGTATGTACTGTATATTTAATTTTCATAATGCATCTTTAAATAATTGTGTAATTTACAATAATCCTTAACAGTGTACAGTAATTTGCTATGAAATGGCCAGCTAAATGCATAAAGGCAATATTGGAGATTGTTTCACCTTTTAAAGATGGTGGGTAGGAAACCACATGACCAGTCAACTGTGTTTTTTTTATTAAGGCATCCATTTTATGTTAAATAAAACCCATATTTGCCAAATAGAAATCTTTTTTTTTTATCAAATAAAAAGTGTCTGTTTTACCATTCTAAAATTAATCCAAACACTTTCATTCCCTATAGATGTATTTAACTAATCAAAAGTGACAATAAAAACATTTATATGTTACAGAATATGATTATTAAAGCACCAGTTCATCATTTTCAACATCTGCGAACAGTTCTTTTGCCTCAACTTGTGCTGTTTGCTATGATTGTACTGTACCCATTGGTTTCTCAGTTGGATTAATTGTGTCTGCTAGTAAAATTCTTATTTGTGAGTCACTTTGGATGAAAGCCTCTGCTAAATGAATACATTTACAAATGAGAATGTGGGAGATGAATATCGGTGGCTTGTTTGCCCTGAGCCCTGGTTCATTTCTGGCACTGCTATTCATCCGTTTTCTTAGTATATGAATGTATTTACAAGTTGCAACCGAGTGTGATAGAGGTCATGTTTCCATCTGGTATTATCATGCATTTTCTGTGTCAGCCCCATAAACGTTTCCACCTGGTATTAAGATACATTCAAAGTCTTGTGATCACTTACACGTTTATTTTGTTGAGACCTTTTGTGTCATGCTCTACATAACTTTTGCAAAAGCCTGTAATGCTAAACTATAGGATGGAGGGTAAAGAAAGCGAATAAAAGGATGTGGATTTTTTACAGCAATCCATGGATTTTGGTACAATGCCATGATGAATGAATATCTTGTGTGTTTTCTTACAACACGCTTTTAAAAATAATAATAATAATAAAAAGTAAATAATAATTAAAAAATGTAATAATAATAATAATAATAATAATAATAATAATAATAATGAGTTACCACCCACGGTGGCATAGTGGGTAGCACGATCGCCCCACAGCAAGAAGTTCGCTAGTTTGAGCCTCGGCTGGGTCAGTTGGCATTTCTGTGTGGAGTTTGCATGTTCTCCCCGTGGTTGCGTGGGTTTCCTCCGGGTGCTCCAGTTTCCCCCACAAGTCCGAAGACATGTGGTATAGGTGAATCGGGTAGGCTAAATTGTCCGTAGTGTATGAGTGTGTATGGATGTTTCCCAGAGATGGATTGCAGCTGGAAGGGCATCCGCTGCGTAAAACATATGCTGGATAAGTTGGCGGTTCATTCCACTGTGGCGAACCCAGATTAATAAAGGCACTAAGAAAATGAAAGAAAGAAATAATGAGTTAATATAAACTTAAATCTGCCCCTGCATTGGATTATAATGTAAGTTTTTGTATTTATACTGTATATTACCTAAAATATTTTACTTTATGTATTTTAATAAATGCCTATGTTTTTATTTCACCGTAAAAAATCCTGGGTTGCACACATTTCCACACATTGGTTCCATTTCTGTTGGGACAACATGGAGGAATTCAGTTACCTTTTTAGTGTTTACACAATTAAGTGATTGGAACAGAAAACAATTAATTTGTTCCCCCAAAAAGTCAATAATTGTGTTGTTTCAACCCATTTTAAATAAGTAGTTTAAACAAACAGGAAACATCATCCTTTGAGTGTAACATCATCAATATTTCTTGATCATCCATTTATCAGTATCAAATGACTAGAGATCAGGGGAGTAGAATAGGCATGGACAGTGTCACCATCCTGCATTTTGTCTTCATTCCCCTAGAGGTCCCCGTGTTTCCCTACTGCCTTAGTTCTTCATCGTGTGCTCTTGTTTACTTAATTTCGATCACCTGTGACTTGTTCCAGCCTGTGTATTTAAGTTGTCACTTTTTCTAGTGTTCCCCTTGATCTCCTCAGCTACGTCTAGTAAGCTTTTATTTTCCTTGTTGCTTGGTGCTTTATTATTATTATTTGTTTTCTCCTCTCGTGGAGTTTTCTTCATATGTTTATCATACTGTTAAAATATTTTATATACCTCGTTGTGAGAAGTAGTGGTGGGCAAAGCGAGGCTTCATGAAACACTGAAACAGTAGAAGTAAATGTGCCGAAGCTTTGAAACTTTTTGAAACCCCACTCTATGGTGAAATCTAGTGGTCATATTCTATGTATTGCACTGGAACAGCTTCTGCAATCAACCAGTTGAGCAAATTAAGGTGTTAAACCCCACTTTGAAAGGTCAGATCTTCACGCTGACTACAATGCAGGTATAGTGGGTTTGAATCCAGGCTGTTACAGGCATTTTGAAATCCTTTAATATCAGTTTGAATTAGCTCTGTTCTTGTATCGTTTTGCTTCAACATTGGTCTGACATAGGAATAAACACATAAATATGTCTTGTTTTGGTCATAAAACATGGTTGTTGCTAGATCACCTACGACTGTGGCCAGAAGTTAACAATAATTATTTATATTTTTCATAAAATTGACTATTTATTGTATGTTATTAACATTTACCCTAAACCCAATCATCACAGTACTGTAAATATATTAATTATTATTATACAGTGTTACAAAAATGATGCTATATATAGATGGCGTATCAGCAGCTGTATCCTATCCAAATTACACCATAAAACAGTAACATGATTAAAATACATAAAACCATGATTTCGGAGTGTTTATACAAGTCAGGATTTGAACCCAAAAGCCATTTGAAGCATAGTAGCAACATGCACATGCATGGTCCACCAGACCGTAGGAGATGGAAATTTTTCTGACCCTGTCAGTCAAATGGGGTTTTGCCAGGTCTCAAAGCGCTATTGAACTGATCGATGCTTTGAATCACTTAAGTCACGTGACCAGGTGTTTCGAAACACTTTAGTCACGTGACCTGGTGGTTCGAAACACTTTAGTCACGTGACCTATGTGTTTCGGATCCTGCTTCGGTGCAGTGTTTCGAAACACTTGCGCTTCGGGATCTCGACACTGTGTCGAAACGTCAGTTTCAGGTCAGCCAACCCTAGTGAGAAGAACCTAAGTTGTCTGTTTTGCTGCTTTATTTTTCTGACGATCTAAGTTGACCTTTTTTCAATAAATCTTTGTTTTCTGGATTCCCACTTGGAGTGTTTTCATTTGGGTCTAACACAACTGTCCCTGTGGTTAACTAACCAGTCTCCACACCAGAGACCCGAGTTCAAGACCTGCTCGTGACAGACAGAGGGGAAGTGTCCCCACCAAACCTAGACATGGAGAGAGGGTTAAATCACATTCTCTAGTCATGTTGTAACACCCCCAAACACATATGAACATCGTGCCAATCACTGCGATTGATCAGATGTAAAAGAGCCAAAATTGCGGGAGAATTTTCCAGTGCAAGAATAAGGTGTGTGAGGTGGATGAGAGCTACAGCTACTAATGTTCTGGGCAGTCCGCAAAAGCTGCCTACTATACAGAGATTCAATAATCAGCTGTGATTCACCAATCAACCTGCTAGACCACCTAATAACTTGGCTCAGACTATTCCTGAATTGAAGGGACAGACTTCCAAACCATGCCACCATAGCGAAGGATAGAATAGACTCAATAAAAGCACGATAGAAAAGAGCAAGCATAGTGGAGCCAATGTGATAAGGTGATAGTTTCCTGAGACAAAAAAGGCACTGATGCTCATTCTTGCATCAGTTAGACTCAAAGTTTAAAAAATGGTCAATAATGGTACCCAAATATTTGTAATTCTCCACACATTCTACTGTTTGACCCCTGATTATAATGAGATGCAATTATTGATGAAATAAAAATGTAATAATAATGAAATATATTCAAATAAAATATCCTAATATATTAAAATGCAAACAACTGATGTAATTTACACACTGTAGATGGTCTTTTGTGGCTGTTTGGATGCCTTCGACCACATGAGCATTTACACCATGAAAGCGTCGAATGTGTTTTGAACTCCCTCAAACCAATTTAAACCTATTTCACACCATTATTTATCGTGAAAAGCCATAAATTGCATTGCACGTCGGTCTTCTTGATTTTATGCAGGTCATTCCTGTTGCTCTGTACCTGCATGGCGCAACGTTTTCCCAGCGGATTCCCTCTCTGTGTTCCTGAAAGAAACTTCATCAAGCGGCTGTGACACTTGTTCCCTGCGAGGTTGCCTGGGCGATTGTGTTTAAAATGCATTGCGAACGGTGTTAGATAGAAGGCAGAAAATCCTTAATCACTGCTTAATTAACGAATCATCTTGTAGCTTCATTTCCTGAGCGGTAATTAAACAGTTCCAAGACGTTTCGTTACAGGGCTTAACATGTTCGCCGGAGATCAAGGTAGAGCCTTTAATGTTATCTCTCTGCCTTCCCAAACTCGCTACACTGGAAAGGAACTGTTGATATTGCCTTTTGTTATCCTTATGGTAATGCTCAATGAGTATGCTAAGGAGCTTCTCGAGGCCTGACAATACAAATAGCGAGGCGCTTTTTAGCAGGAGAAGTGAGGAGGACGGACTGAATGAAAAAAGCTGAGCCCTTGCAGGAACTTGCATTGCAGGAAAATAGGTCAGAATGACCTCATGTGCAGTAAGTAGGGCAGCGCGGCCCTCTCCTCTCGCCCGGGTGTGCAGAGGCAAGCAAGAAGCTGCGATCCTTTTGGCCATGTTTACTGCATGCCTTTGAAGTGAACCACGTCTTAACTGGCTTAAACACAGCGTGGCGAGAGAATTTGATCTTTAGATTAACCCATCCGGATGGACCAGTGTGTGTTTGAGGAGCATGGTGAAGGCCGTTCCGCTGTGTTTGAGGGTCACTGAGATGCTGCCGTCAAGCAGCTGTAGCCTGAGACTGACTCCAGAACACTGGCTGGAGAAAAAGGCAAAGCCAGACCAAATGATCTGCCTATATTCATCACAGTACATTCAGTCAGCGAGGGTGATCTGACCTATCAAGAGTGCAGATATTTGTCTGTCTATCTACAGTATCTATCTATCTTTTATGTCTGATGTGGTTTCATTGTTCCCTCTTTTATTATCCTTTTCATTTTTCCCTCCGTCCATCCATCCATCCATTCATGCATCCATCCATTCATGCATCCATCCATACATCCATCCATCCATTCATTCATTCATTCATCAATCCATCTATCCGTCCATCTGTCTGTCCATTCATCCATCCATCCATTCATGCATCCATCCATCCATCCATCCATTCATGCATCCATCCATCCATCCATCCATCCATCCATCCATCCATCCATCCAT
>CAIGQQ010032566.1:12210358-12223813 GCA_903798035.1 Danio albolineatus
AAATAAATAAATAAATAAATAAATAAATAAATAAATAAATAGGTCTGATGCAGGTAAGACTACTCTCACTTTAGGATCTAATGCAAGGATACACATCAAGTTTTTGAAAATCTTAAATCTTAAATGAAAATTCCGTCACCATTCCTTTAACTTTGTCATTCCAAATTTCTATGACTTCCTTCCGTGAACCACAAAAGAAGATGTGAAGCATGTTGGTAACTTGACAGTTTCGCTTTCTGTTAAATTCCATTTTTTATCTCTTTAAAAACACAAATGACTGAACATTGGCCAATACAATAAACGTCTATGCATTTGTATCTGACCATTAAAGTGCAAGAGGCAGTCCTAAGAAAATGTTTGAGAGCCAACATATAATTGCAGGAACATCAACCACGTTCTGTACCTTATTTCTGTACACGTTTCCAGCTTTAACATGTCAATAACTTTAACAGTCCTGTGCTGCATGAATACACATGCAGTTATTTATATCATTGCTGTAGTATAAAATAGCATACCTACAATTATATTATTATTATTAGCCCTCCTGTCTTTTTCGTATGTTTGCCAATTGATGTGTAACAGAGCAAGGAATTTTTCCTATAATATTTTTTCTGTTATTTATTTTATTACATCTAAAATAAAAGCAGTTTTTAATTTTTAAAAACATATTAATATTAATATTAATATTATTAGCCCCCTCAAGCATGATTTTTTTTTCCAATAGAACAGACCATCGTTACACAATGACTTGCCTAATTAACCTAGTAAAGCCTTTAAGTTGCACATTAAGCTACATACTAATATCCTGATACATATCTAATAAAATATTATGTACTGTCATCAAAAATCAGTTGTTAGAAATGAGTTATTAAAATTATTATGTTTAGAAACGCGTTGTATTAGAAATCGTCTTTCCGTTTAACAGAAATTGGGAAATAAAACATCTCACCATATTTAATTTGGGTCTGAAAAATGTCATAGCAAATGTTAAAAATCTAGTGTGACTGATTCATCAGATGCTCTGAAGCAATGCTGACCTGCCTCAGAGTTCTGTATATATATATCTGAATATATATATAAACACTCACATATATTTTTTATTAAGGTAATACTTGATTAAATTTAAGCAATGTGTGTGCAATTTCTAGGGGCAGTGCAGAGAAAAAAAAGCCCAAATGATTTAATAAAGTTATAAGTTTAGCATAATCCTCTAGAATGGCACCTCCGAGTCCAAACTCCTTGTGGACGTTTCCTTACGTTTCTTAACAGGATAAATATGAGATTTGTTACAATTTTTAATAAGTATTGCTTAATTAATCCACATTCAAAATGAAATGGTAAATCCTAAAGGATTCCTCTTTCCGCCTCTGTAGTCAGGTCAACCTTTTCCTCTCTCTCTCTTTTTTGGCTCTTTCTTTAACAGTCGAAGAAACTATATAAGCTTCTTGCTGTGAGGCGATCGTGCTACCCACTACGCCACCGTGGCACCATGACTTCATAATGTATAACTTTTTAATATTTTGGAGCATGTAACTTCCCCTTTTTAAAAGCTCAAAGTGTCTTGTTTCTAATGATACCTAGGCCCCGTTGACACTATTGTGTTTTCATTTTAAAACGCATAAGTTTTGTTACGGTTACGGCATACGTCCACACTACGCTGGAGTTTTCGAGACCCGAAAACGAAGCGTTTTGGAAACGCTGGAGAGGCCGTTTTCATTCTAAAACGCTGCTGCTCCGTCTCAGTGTGGTTGGGGGAAAACGGAGACCTCTGAAACGGAGGCGTGGCTGCTGAGATCCGCTACTCGATTGGGGCTTTTGGGTCATTGCGTATCCTTCCCTTATTCCCTTAAGCCCCTATCACATGACTATAACGCCACCGGAAGACAGTAGACCAGCCTTCAATGTAAACAACAACATGGACTCAGAAATGGGAGCATTGTTTGCACTACTGTCCGTTTTAAGTGCCATTGTGCAGTTAAACTCTGCCTTTTTTACAACAACAGCTGCATAGTATATTCGCAAGAGGCAAGCTATTGTTCGAGCACTCGCTAATCGCTCACGTTTCAAGCGGCGTAAGCCCTATTTAGAATGCCGAGCGAGACACATGCTTCCTGTTTATACTTGAACGTGCATGCCCAGAGTGCGCGAATGCTAACGTGATATTCGTTTTTGGTGGAGTAGTGTGGACGGAAATATGTTCAGAAACGCTGGGTGAAACGCTAGTGTGGACACGGGTCATTATAAAACTAAAACACACTAGTGTAAACGGGGCCCTAGTTTGTGTTTGTAGCTTACTGGAGTCAGGAACTGTTACTATTTAAAGTTAGGTAGGTGTAAATCCCCAAAAGTGAGCACTGGGTAACGGGATAAAATGGTAAAAAAATAAATAAATTAAAACTGCTTTTATTCTAGCTGATATAAAAGAAATAAGACTTTCTCCAGAAGAAAAAAACATTATAGGAAATAATGTGAAAAATTCCTTGCTCTGTTAATCATTCATTCATTCATTCATATTCTTTATGGCTTAGTCCCTTTATTAATCCGAGGTTGCCACAGCAAAATGAACCGCCTGTTAATCATTGTTTGAGAGGGGGAAAAAAAGAAAAAAACACACAGGAGGGCTAATAATTGTGACTTCAACTGAATATACATAAAATCCATCAAGTTTAGCAATAAAATATGCAAAATCCACAAAGCAGGTGAGTTTGATGCTGGAATGTTCAAGAAGCCGTGGGTTACGATCTCTATGTAACACTATTACCATCTGTTTATGTTCAGCAATCTTTCTCATTGGTCAATATGCAAATAACGGTCTGCAAAGTTAATATGCTTCACCTTTAATAATGAACCGCTTCATGCACGGACTTACGAATATTGAGACTCTATTAAAGGTGAAGTATGCAATTTGTGCTCCAACAGCATTGTAAAAAGTTGATAAAAACAGGCAACCTTCCCAATCCCATCGATTCATCCAGTAAACAGATCGATTGTTTTTTAACAAACAATTTAACTCAAGTTTCCTTTAAGTAGTGCATGAATTGCATGTTTCACCTTTAACCCTCATCATCATTTAAACGAGATGGACTGTACCTGTGCGTCTGTGTTCAGCTCGATTTTGCCCTCGAAAGGCCCCCATGTGGTTCCTACAGGAAGCTGCTGGCGGCTGTGGATTCGTCGTTCTCCATCTTTGTTGAACAGGTCCAGCTCTCCTGTGTGACAGAAGAGGACAGTCAGTCTTTGGGGGCACAATAAATGCTTCGGGGGGATTTAAAGGCACAACGTGTAAGATTGTATCATTAAAATATTCAAAAACCACTAGAACAGTTTTGTTGTTGCTGACTTTAATACATTCATGATTCCAAATGTTTCAAAGAATGTTTAAATCCATAGAAAGAAGCCATTTTAAAGGTGCTGTATGTGCGTTTTTAAATCGAAGCATAACAAATACCTTAACATGTTACTATTACTTATTACTTAACATACTGTTATTGAAGATACATGACAAGTGAATACAGGCGTGAACTAGGACTGGGAAATTAATCGCAATCGCAAAAAAAAAAAAAAGAAGAAGAAAAAAAAAAGAAAAATCATGATTTAAGCACATGCAATTTCTAAATCGCGTGAGGCTGCAATTTTATCTATTAATTTATTTTGATTTTTGTTCATATTCTTGTGTGCATGATATTAATATGTTAACCAATCAGAGCTGACGCAGCACACCGGGCAATTACAGCTAAGCTGAGCGGGAGAAAGATGTTAACCAATCGAACCGAATAGGTGGTTTTGATTTACATTCGTTTTTATTTATTTTTATGACTGGAATTGAGGTTAGTTCATCCTTATTTTTTCATGTTGTCTGTTCTTAAGACAATTTATTACAGTTTTGTTCATCAAGTAGTTAATACTACTGTGTACAGTATGTTTTTAACTAGAGGTGAGGTTAGTTTATATCTTAATTTAAAGACAATTTTACTACAGTTTTATTTATTAAACTTAATACTATGCTATTTCATTGTGAAATATTTTGTTATGCATTTCTTGTACACTGAATACATTTATAATGTATGTATGTATGTAGCATGTTTGAAAAAGCAAAAACAATTGCCAAAAAAAAAAAAAAAAATCGCAAATAAAATCGCAATTGCAATATCCGTTCAAAAATAAATAAATAAACAAATAAATAAATAAAAAAAGAAAGAAACAAATAAAAAAAGAAATCACAATATGATTATTTTTGTCCATATTGCACAGCCCTAGTGTGAACCTACACTGGTCTCATGGTTCGGTTCAGTTACAGTAATCATGCCATCGCTTTAGTTCAGTTTGATATCTCAGTGCATCTTGGAGCGCTGACAATGCTTTCCATACACAATTTTATATTTTACTTCACAGCACATCAACTCTTGTCTTAAAATGTATAAATATTTATATTTATATATTATTAGTAATACAATTTTGTCCTTTAAAAGAAGCAGTCAGATATTTGTACTGTACCTTTAAAAACTCAAGAACATGGACAGAACAACATGAGAATTTTTTATAGCAACTAAACAAACGCAAATATTATCCTGCTCGTTTTCTGAGCTTTGTCTATCGATTTCTTAGCGCTTTTAAATTTTCTCCTTAAATAAACTTGTATCAGAGCTGTAGCAATGGTTTGTCAGTTTGTCATCTAAGAAAACAGTCGATAGCTGCCTAGCAACAACACACATCATGGGACTACAAAATGGTTAAGAAAGTGATGCTCTGACGCATTCAACATGCTTTTACATGTTTTTTTTACACTTTATTAGGTACACCTTACTAGTACCGGGTTGGACCCTCTTTTGCATTCAGAACTGCCTTAATCTTTCATGGCAGATTCAACAAGGTACTGAAAAATATTCCTCAGAGGTTTTGGTCCACATTGGCATAGTAGCATCACGCAGTTGCTGCAGATTTGTCAGCTGCACATCCATGATGTGAATCTACCATTCTACTACTGTACACCCCAAAGGTGCTCTTTTGGACTGAGATCTGGTGACTGCTGTGGCCGTATGAGTATAGTGAACTTATTGTCATGTTCAAGAGACCAGTCTGAGATGATTTGTGCTTTATGTCATGGCACACTGTGGTCATAAAGGGATAGACATGGTCAACAGCAATACTCAGGTAAGCTGTGGCATTGACATGATGCTCAATTGATACTAATGAACCCAAAGTGTGCCAAGAAAATATTCCCACACCATTACACCAACACCAGCCTGAACCATTGATACAAGGCAGGATGGATCCATGCTTTCCTGCTGTTAAATGATAGAAATTTGCTTTAATGAGCAGTTGGACAGGTGTACCTAATAAAGTGGCCAGTGAGTGTAGCTGCGATATGTGAATGCCTCCATAGCGGTAAGCGGTAAACTATGACCCCCCCCCCCCCTCCCCCATATGAAAATAAAAAAACCCACATGAAAATATTTAGCTTTATTTGCACATATAAAATACTTTAAAATAATAACCATAAAATAATGAAAAATAATCATTTAATTTAAATAATTAAATGCTTAAATTGAATACTAAATAGTTAATATGAATAAATAAAAAAATATATATATTTTGCAGTTGCATTACAGCACTTTAGTAACCACATACCAAACTCAAGCAATGTGACAATTTTGAAATACAAATTATATATTTTTTAAATAATTAATCTTTTTAAAATAAATAAAATAAAAAAATAAATAAAAAATGAATTAAAAAAATACTCAAAAAATATTTTTGCTGCTTGTTCAAACTACTTATATAAAATGAGCTGAAACAACATAATTCATGAGGTTTTTGTGGAACAACTTAATTGTTTTTGCTTAATTTGCTCAAAATTGTAAAAAAAAAAAAGTTACTTTAACCGATTTACGTTAATCGATTTGTGATTCGCGTTAAATTAATCGATCGACAACATAAAGGAATTGTATGGAACCCAGCATTTCTTTACAGTGCACCTTTCAAAAATCCCTATTAATGACATCAACAAATACAAATCTCTGCAAAGTAGGTGTCTAACTTACAGTATCAACACCAAACTTGTATGACAATATCTGTTTCATAATTTCCACAATATAATGTGTTTTCCATCCCGCCTCCTCCAGCGTGTTTGATACAGACTCCAGCACCTGTTCTCAGAGCTGATGGCGATCAGATGGAGCGTATCAAACCGCTGGGATGCTAACTCCTCTTGAAAGAGCGTCTTTGGCTTTCTGATAAAACCTCGCTGAGATGTTACAGGCTTACCGGCTGGCTCTATTTCTGTGTTTCCAGGAAGGGGGCCGAGGCCTCTTGTTAGTGGCGCGCTGAGCTCCGAGTTAATTAACCGTGTCACGGGATAGCACAGCTAGCCCTGCGAGTTCCCTGCGCACGCCGCTATCTAATCAGCGAGATTTTGGTGTGCTTTTTTAGGACAGTGATTAATCAAACAGTTATTATAATAGACTGCCTGGTCATGACTCTCGTCTCTCGAGGGCTCGGGGGCTCTTGTCATGAGGATCTCAAGAGCAAACTTCCGGCTGGTTTTTTCGTGGCGGTGCTGAGAGCTTTTTATAAGGGGGCCGACCTGCGACTGAGGGAGATTTATCTCTCGGAGCTCGAGTGCTATCTGCTTTATCTTCCCCCCGTGAGCGTCCTGTTCGACTGTGTCACAGCACTCATAACAATGGCAGAGCTCTTACAAGCCAGATGGGGAATGACAAGATGTAACGCACAGAAGACACTATTTTCACAAATAGCTGATGTTTCACATTAATGCAAATAAAAATATACAAATTAGACTGAAATACATTGACATTTTTAGAGAGATTATAAGAACATGTCTAGTGTAAATGTGCAAAACTGGTGGAAGTGTCAATTTAAGTGTCAGAGATTAAAGTGTGTGTTTTTCTGCAGGTAGTTTGTCATGCCCACTCACCTGTGCGAGGCACACTCAGAATTGATAATGTTTTGGGCTTGTCGTGTGGTGTGGGGAAGACAAGAGGGGATCCTGGTTTTGTTCACAGTGGTTCAGGTGATTAAACAAGACATGGGTCTTTAATTGTCGTTAAATTATACTAACGAATCAGCGGTCAGTGTTGGAATGGGAAGATTATTCCACCAGTGAGGAACATTGAATGCAAAGGTTTTGGAAAATGACTTTTAGGGAGAAATGTGGTTACACTTTACAATAAGGTTCATTATTTAATGCTAATTAATGCATTTACTAACATGAGCAAACAATGAACAATACTTTTACTACAGTATTTGATCGTGTTAGTCAACATAAGTTGATGAAAATACAGTTATTCACTGTGCATCACGGTGCACTAACCAATATTAACAAGCATGGACTTGGATGTTAATAATGCATTAGTGAATATTCAATTATGATTAGTAAATGTTGTACAAGTGTTGTTTAGCTCATTTTAGTAAATGCATTAACTAATGAACTTTATTGTAAAGTGTTACCAGAAATGTTATGTATAGAATAGCCCACGCTTTTAAAGTGGGCTTTAGATGGAGTTATGAGTTAAAGGGATAGTTCCCCCCAAAATGTAAATGTACTCATTACTTACTCAAAAAGTTAGAGAATGAAATCTAAAAGTATCGGAGTGCAGAGGTGGCCTGTTGCTTGAGAATTAATATCTGTATGCATGCATAGTGTGAGAAATGAACTGTCGTTGAAATTAAAAAAAGAAATGCCCAAAATTACAGAGCTCTATTTTAATGATCTAGGTGCAAAGTCTAAGGCGCATGGAGCAAAAGCTTTAAGGACATGTCCGAATTCACTTTTGCTATTCTATGGACAGAAAAATACGGTTTGCACCCCAGCGCATAGTCTTACAGGGTTGTGGGAAGCCTATTCTCTTAATGAGTTATGGGTGTGCTTTGAGCACAATGTGCATTAAACCTATCAGAGTCTTATCTCACATTCCCATGACAGTGTCACGCCATGGTGCGTTTGCTATTTACATGGCGGACTTTGCAAGGGGAAAAAATGAATGCTTCACTAGTGAGAAAACAGTAAGTGAGGAAGAACGAGGATAAAGAACGAGCCTCCTCCGTTTAGCCTCTTTACTTTACTTTTTCTCTTTACTTTACTCCTTCACTCTTGTGGATAAGGAAACAGTGAAAACACTCCACAGAAGACATCCATTAGCCAACATATTTAATTTTGTTTGTTAAGCGCGAAGTTTTGTTTCAAAACTATTTCTAAATTCAGTTCTTCAGTTTCCAGCAAACGAATAAATGAATAATAATAACGAAGCATGGTGAAAAAACAGTTATATCCAAATACACGTCCTAATCTTATGCCACATATGGTGACATATAGAGGCAGCGGTTTTTATATCTATGTAGAAAACAATAATTTTTGTAACATTTTAATCTTTTTTTTCATATCTAAAGATTTTTGTGTATTTCTGTACTCCTGTGTGTATTAAGTAACGTGTAAGCATTTGAACCCACATAGGCGCATAACTAACATGCTCTTGTTTTGTTTATCAAGCAGTTAGCACTACTGTGTACAGGATGTTTTTAACTAGAGGAGAGGTTAGTTCATCTTAATTTATTTTATGTTGTCTGTTTTAAAGACAATTTTAGTACATTTTTATTTATTAAACTTAATACTATGTTACTTCATTGTGAAATATTTCGTTATGCACTTCTTGTGCTCTGAATACATTTAAAATGCATGTTGTTTGAAAAAGCAAACGAATAAATGAATAATAATAACGAAGTGTGGTCAAAAAACTGAGTTATATCCAAACACACGTCCTATGCTTATGCCACATATGGTGACGCAGACGTCAACAAAACCCGACAGGTGGACAAATCAAAACCTGTTTTTATTAAAGCAAATATATGCATACAAGAAATAATACTGCTAATAATCATAGCATTATACAAATGCAAATTGGCATGATTAAACTGAAAAAAGCCCCCGACATGAAGGCATAGATCATTTTTGTAACATTTTAATCCTTTTTTCATGTCTAAAGATTTTTGTGTATTTCGCACATCCTTTGTGTATTAAGTAACATGTAAGCATTTGAACCCACATAGGCGCATAACTAACGTGCTCTGCAATGGACTTTAGACTAGCTTTCAGTTGGTCAATGGTGCAGTGTATTTTAATTCCTCAAAATAGCAACAATGCATCCTAAGACTCTTCTATTTTAGACCAGCGCGTCAATGAGTCTACAAAGTGGAGCAAAGAGATTTACTATTTAAACAATGTGGTGCAAAACGTGAAAATTGGGTTGCGCTGGTCTGCGCCAGGTGTATGATAGGGCCCACATACAGTGTGATGATGAACACAAACTGTTGTTTGTTGGGGGAAACCAGCCTCGAATAGTGACATAATTACTTTGATCAAACTATGTACTATGACATGTAAAACAGGGACAAGAAAGGAACATTCGAAATTCAACTCATGTAACATGTTAATCATATTACTGTCTTATTCATATTAAGGCAAATAAATAGATTACTGATGTCCATTTAAATGTAGTCAATGTCTACCAGTTTTCAACTTTCTTCAAAATATCTGCTTGTGTCAGATTAAAATAACAATAACAAAAAGCTCTGGAGCCATTACAGGATGAGGAAATGGTCTACAAATTAAACTTTTGGGTAAACTTTGCCTTTCGATTAAGGCACATAAAACTGCACAAATACATCATTTCTACATTCATCGCTACATTCCAGACGTTAGCATTTGTTTTCCTCTGTAATCTATAAACTCAGACAGTAAAGAGACATCATTCTTGATTTAGACTGGAGTCAGACAGTGTCTGCAACAAGCAACATAAAGGTTTTTCTGTAGTGCAGCGTGTTTGGTGACCTGTGCTGAATAAAAGCCGGTTGGTAGATGATCTTCACTGCTGTCTTTGTTGGCTGAAAGCACTACAGCACTGATTGAACTTTAAAATGACCTATTCAGCTGCGTGTCTCGCTGCGGATATCAGCTGCGTATCTGACACACTAACACGCTAGTCTGCTTGTACGTAAATCCCCCCGCGACTGGATAAATAGCAGTATTTCCATTTTTCACACGTTTGCTACACATCACAAAACTTTAGTAACAGCAAGTGAGAATCAAACATGTATGGTAAGAAATGACAATATGGTTATGCTGAACAAATATTATACATCAATAATGATAATGGTTACACTTTACAATAAGGTTCATTAGTTAATGCATTTACTAACATGAACTAATCATGTACAACACTTGTATATCATTTATGTATCATATTTGAACATTTACTAATGCATTATTAACATCCAAGTCCATGCTAGTTAACATTAGGTAATGCACCGTGAGTTAACATGAACTAACAATGAACAACTGTATTTTCATTAACTAACGTTGACTAACATGAACAAATACTGTAGTAAATGTATTGTTCATTGTTTGTTCATGTTAGTAAATGCATTAATTAACAATAACTAATGAACCTTGTTGGGCGACACAGTGGTGCAGTAGGTAGTGTTGTTGCCTCACAGCAAGAAGGTCGCTGGTTCGAGCCTCGACTGGGTCAGTTGGTATTTCTGTGTGGAGTTTGCATGTTCTCCCCGTGTTCACGTGGGTTTCCTCCGGGTGCTCCGGTTTCCTCCACAGTCCAAAGACATGCGATGCAGGTGAATTGGGTAAGCTAAATTGTCCGTAGTGTATGTGTGTGAATGAGTGTGAGTGGATGTTTGCCAGTGATGGATTGCAGCTGCAAGGGCATCCGCTGCGTAAAACAATTGCTGGATAAGCTGGCGGGTCATTCCGCTGTGGCGACCCCAGATTAATAAAGGGACTAAGCCGAAAAGAAAATGAATGAATGAACCTTGTTCATTGTAAAGTGTGACCATGATAATTAAACAGAATGTCTGTTTGTGTTGGTGCCTTGTCTGGTTTACTTCACAACATAAAGATGTCAGGAAGAAACTAAAAGGGGATTTTATAATGATGCCATCGGGAGTAACCTTTTTCTCTAAACTAGAGATTTTTAAAAAGTTTCAAAGAAGGTTTTATGGAATAAAAATGTAATTATTTATAAATAATTGTAGAAAATAAAACTGCAGTACAACAATTTTCTGATTTTTCATCAGATCAATTCATTCACAACAACTGATTCATTAAGATATGAAGCAATTAACGTCTGTATGAATGAATCGTTGAATTATTCACTCGATCGATTCATTTAAAGGGGGGGTCCAGAGTATATTCTTAAAGCTTGATTATGTTTATGGGGTGTAAAGCAATGTGTGTTCATGCTTCATTTGTGAAAAATATTTATATTTACATTTATATTTTCATATATCTTACTTTGATTATATACAGCTACTCAGCTAACATGAAAACGACTCTGATTGGTCAGCTAACATAATGTGCTTTGATTCGCGGATCGGTTCCACGTCACCAGGATGCATCCTGCTATAACTTTACAGCACATCTGGCCACGCCCCTTCGCTGCTCGGGGCGTATGCTTGTAACCTGAAGGGTCATTAACCAGGATGTATTTTTTTGTAGTCCAAAAACTTCATTCACTGTAGGCTTTGCTAAACTAACTCTGTAATAGCCAATGTCTCCCTTTGAATTGAACTTTCAGCGTCTTACATTCAGAGATTGATTGTTGTTTATGTTCACACAGCTACATTACACATCAAATAAAGTTTAAAATGTAATATTGTAGTGGACCACCCCTTTAAAAAAGATGCAATGTTGATCTGAGACAAACAAACGCTGTTCAATCAATATTTTGTGTAAAATGTAACAGTATTCTTGTTTGTTGAACTGTTTCTATGTAATCTGATTCACTGACTGATACTTAGGGAAATGACACTGATGCTTGAGTAATATTTAAAGTGACAGTTCCCCCAAAAGTGAAAATTCTGTCATTTACTCACCCTTCACTCGTTCCAAACCTGTTTGTCTTTTTTCTTTTGTTGAACACACATTTTAAAGCAAGCTCGAAATCATTAACTATTAATTTCCATAGCATTTGTCTTTTTTACAATGATGTCAATGGTTTCCTGCTTCCACGTTGCTTCAAAACATCTTATTGTGTTCAGAAGTAGAAAGAAACTATTGAGGGCAAACAAAAAGTGAGTAAATGTTCATTTTTAGGTTAGCAATTCTTTATATCGTATCCTATAAAAAACAAAAACCCATACAGAGGTTTAATTATTCAATTATTAGCTCAATTATTCAATTATTAATAGTATTTTAGGCATCCTAATAGGTTAGAGGTATGACTTTATTTTCTTCAATGCTATAGTAAATGGAATAACTACAATAGCATTGTCAGAATATTTTTAGTGAAGGCCTGACATGCTGCCTGCGAAACCATCTTTATACAGTATATGTTCAAAGAATCATTCGGCTTATTTGCTGCTTCATTCCAGGTTGTGGAGCTCAGCAGAGATAGTGGAAGAATTCGGGAGGCGGGGGGTCTCTCTGAAGCCTGTCGCGTTCCTGCCAGGCTGTTGGAAGGTGGGGAACCTCATTAAAGGGAAATAATTAAGCGTTGGAGCGCAGCTGGTCCACATCACAGGCAAGCTAAATCTATGCTAGCCCACCACCGCTTGATGTGCTCTGTTCCTACTCTGATAAGACCTCGTGGCCTTTAGCCATGATCGCACAACTTTCTTTTTAGCCCCGACTTGACACTTTAGCTGAAGTCTTCCATGCATCCCGCGCAGAGGTGGAGGAGGAAAATGAGTACAGTGCCTTACATTAATATTGGCACCTTTGGTAAATATGAGCAATGAGGACTGGTACGTATTCTTTTGGTGATGTCAAATTGCAGTTTTGGAGACTTTCAGACCCCAAGAACTTCTGTGAAGTGAAATGCTCTAGCTGTGATTCTTAGAGATTTTTTGACCACTCAAACGAAACTGAAGAACAAACTGAAATGCTGTAATTTTGAACAAAATCCAGCTAAAATTAAAGTTTATTTTGAGTTTGTTTCATCAGTTTGAAACTGCTCACCTAGACAAACATTAATTTGGCTCCTAAATCTCTTTGATATGAGCAAAGAAGTCTGGGACATCTTTATTGTTTAACCTTTTAATATTTTGAAGATTATCTTAAGACTCTTCAAACTTGTTTGTGGTGATGTTGGTAACGTCAGGTTACAGTTTGGAGAATTTTAAGACCAAACTAAATTCTGTGAACTTAAATTCTCTAGCTGTGTCGGCGCAAATAGCCTAGTGGTTAGCGCATTGACACAAAGCGGGTGTGCTCATGGCGACCCAAGTTCGATTCCTGGCTCGAGGTCCTTTGGCAATCCTTCTCCTTTCTCTGCTCCCCACACTTTCCTGTCTGTAAAATCTCTACTGTCCTAAACCAACAAAGGTGAAAACCCCTAAAAAATTATTATATTTAAAAAAATAATTATACAAATCTCTAACTGTGATTCTTGGAGATTTTGTTGCCCACTCAAACCTTCATCCTGATGG
>CAIGQQ010032566.1:12228813-12242150 GCA_903798035.1 Danio albolineatus
AGAGGAGGAGAAAGCCTTTTGAGGGGAAGGTGACAAAAGTTGATATTTCTTGACCATAAAGTATAAAGTATAAAGTAACAGTGAAAAAATGCTTGCTAAAATAATAATAAAATATAATAATAATAATAATAATAATAATAATAATAATAATAATAATAATAATAATTAATAATAATAACAATAATAATAATAATAATAATAATAATAATAATAATAATAATTATTATTATTATTATTATTATTATTATTATTATTATTATTATTATTATTATTATTAAATAATAATAATAATAATAATAATAATAAAACAAATAGTTTATGTATCAGCAAGCATCATTAATTTTGGTTTACATTCATTGCATTGTATTATTTGCTAATAGTTTATAAAAAGTAAAAATAAAAATTGAAAAACACAAAAATAAAAATATTAAATAATAAATAAATAAATAAATAAATAAATAAATAAATAAATAAATAAATAAATAAATAAATAAATAAATAAATAGTAATGTAATGTAATGTGTATTTATATAGTGCATTTATCATGTATGGCCATGGCGCTTCAAAATCATGAGGGGAGTCTCTCCACACCACCCCAAGTGCGTAGTATCCACTTGGATTGCTGGTCGTTGGTATCCATATGTGAACACCTGCCCTACTCTGATTGGCAAATGATGCAAATGTACTTTATCTAAGCCAATCATCACGTTCTCAGTTACACCATGTTCACAGACACACCAATCATCATCACTGGTTGGTTTTGTGTCCTGTCCCAGACACAAACACACACACACCCACCCCAGAGAAAGAGTTCCTTTGGCTGAGAGAGACGCTGCTTGCATGAAATCCACTACAGTGTTCTTAATTACAGTAACGCGCATTTTATTGTCAGTTACGATAATGGCGTTGTAACGGAGGAAACATCATTTGATTACTCTTTACTGAAAAAAGTATCACTGTTAGTAACACCATTTATTTATAACATTGTTATTCCCATCACTGTTTGTAAACCAATATTTTCAGTAACACTTCAGTTTAAGTCACAATTCACGCTATTAACTACTGGCTTATTATTTGCCTTTTAAGGCATAAACTACTTATACTATATTATTATTAATTATAAAGTATTAACTTATTCTACATCCCAAATCCTACCTAAAACCTAAACACATCTTCTACCTTACTAACTATTAATAAGCAGATATTTAATAGTTTATAGTATTCACACTTAGCTGATGATTGATGATAAAGCTTGTTTGGCATGCTGTCCCAGGAGAGAGCCCTGAGCTCATAAGATCCTCGAGCCCTGGGCTCCCTCCCGTTTGCAGGGCGAGAGGAGAGTTTGAGGACTGGTAGATCTCGATGAACTCCCCCTCGGCTTATTTCCAGCTAGAGGCAGGACTGCGGTGAGGTGTATTTACTAAGAGCTTGACTGTGGTATCAATTTGCGTTTTCAATTTACTTAGAGTGCGTGTTATTTGGACCGTGGGAGAAAAGCGGAGAACCCTGGGAAAACCCACACGAGCACGGGGAGAACAAGCGAAACTCCGCACAGAAATGTTATCTGGTTTAGTAGGGACTTAAACCAGAGGCATTCTCGCTGTGAGGCAACAATACTAATCACTGGGCCACCGTGTCGCCCATCTGAAAGGAGGGAAAGTGGGGGGTTGGGTTTTTCCAAGACGAAGATGTTGAGATAAGAAAACTTTGTTTATTTAAAGAGAATTAGAAATCATCTGATTGGATAATTGATCATGAGCTGACGCTGGAACAGCTGAGAACAATCAAAAGCACGTAATCCTCTTGAAATTTGTTTTTAGATAAACTTCACATAGCTAATAGTCTGAGTTAATAGCTCGTTGGTTGCATGCAATGTGATTTCAAATAAAGTGTTACCATATTTTACCATGTCTTTTGGTGGATGTGTCTTCTGTGAGTAGTACTGTAGTTTTGTTTAACACACAAGTTGTTCTAGTTGGATTTGCAATGTAATCCTTAAACAAAAGTGACACTAATGTTTTTTTAATCGTATTTGTACCGTTTTGAGCGCCTATATTTAAAATTTTGACAAAATTCGGCACAGAAACAGCTAAAAAAGATGTCCACAAATTCTGACTGGCCCTGGTCATCATTAAACATTCACACTTCAGAAATGATTCAGATCAGATCAAGATGGATGCTGCTGTATATAAAGAAAGTGACATGAATCTGACGTCTTCAAAATGCCCGTCAGCAACTGGGACAATACAGCGGTCACATATCAAGATGTAGAGCAGCTCATGAAGCAAATGAACACAGAGTGAGGAGAAATGGAGAGCTCTGTATCACCTCCACAAAAAGCTGCAGGAGCTCTGAAGGAGATATGTGATCTGAAATTTTACAGCTGAAGGAGAAATGTCAGAGCGCTTCGATAAGAGAGCGATGAACTTTCCTCCAAACCCCCATTATCAGCCGCCAGAGAAGCAAATGCATCATTTTTATCCCACGGCTTTACCATTATCTCTTCGGCAGACACTTGTTTTAAAACACACAAGGACCTTTTTACCTCGTTCGCTCTCTTGCTCTCACACACTCTCTCTCTCTCTCACTTGCTTAATAAACCAACCTCTCACTACAAGAGGCTGAAAGTTTTCTGAGAACATGCATTATTTAAGCAGGAGGAAACCTATCAAAGATGTAGTATTGTGACTGTACACTTCTTCAACCGTCATAGTTTCAAACATGTTTTTGAACAGCAAAACAGCCTATTAGAATGATTGCTGAACTCTCATGTGGCATTGAGGACTGAAGTAATGAATCGAAAGTTTCAAGCTACAAATAAAACAATAGACAATAAAACAACAACAACAACAACAACAACAACAACAACAACAACAACAGTAAATTTCACTTGTCCGGGCTTCTTCTTCTGTAGTAGTGATCGAAAACTGCAACAAATGCAGTTTCATTTTCATTACAATAATGTGGCTTGTTTTTTATTAAAAAAATATGGCTGTTTTTTTGGTTTAAGGAGCATAGTGTTTTAGAAACTGGTAGGCTAACTGTTTTTTTTTACCCCTTGGGGTCTATTAATGCATTTTAGATCATCCTTGTGTGATGACCATAAAAGAAGCTTAAAATAATCTACCATTTTTGGTTATATTGAGAAGACAACACAGATTTAAATACTATAAAGAGTATTTTTTTATTTGTATATATTCATAATTACTACAAAACTGTATGTGTTTGTAAAACTAGTAAGACAGAGTGCTTTCTTATTCTGTGTCTTCTGTCAACATGACTGGCAAACGCGTCAGAAAACAACAGAGAACAGAGTTTCTGCTAATATTTGCTTCAATGAATCAGTAAATGCAGGTACAGGTACAGATTTAAACTCTTTTTGAAAACAAATGTTCTCTGGTTTAGTAATCTACATGAAATGAATGCAATGCAGTGACAAATTCTTGAAGATTGCTTGACCTATTGATTAAACAATGTAATTGCTACAACTTTCAACAGCATCAAAGTTGCATTAAACAGTGATTTTAATATCAGTTTACTTCTGAACCATAAACCCCGTAAACATATCCCAGTAGTTCTACGAGTTATTTGATTGTTTGTAACTTTGTAACTAACTTAAGTGTAAAAACTGAATCTCTTTCTTGATCAAACGCAGATTTGATCACAGCACATGGAATGATTAATAATCATATGCAAACTACGATCTTAAAAATTTTATGTTGCGTGGGTGCTAAGTTGAGATCCCGATCTTTTAATGATTAATTGTGCAGCTTACAATGAATGCATTAATGCAGGCTAAACAAATACTGACAGAAAACACCTTTAATAATCTAAGAAAACATTTGTGCCACCACAACTTCTTCTGTCATTAATATACTTGATTAATATATGAAATACGATGACGTGGGAGGCGATCTCTCTGCAATCATTACAATTGTTGGATTCATCCACAAGTAAAATTAAAAGTTATTAATATGCAAATCACTTGCGTTACGAATCATGGGTTGGGATCCGTTACACCCCTACTAAGTTTACAAGAACTGTACTTTAACTTTTAGTTCAAGAACTGTACTCCTCCAGAGTGAGTAAAAGGGCTCGCAAAATCACCCTGAATGACTCGCACCCAGCACACTTCCTGTTTGAACTGTTAACGTCTGGTCGGCGCTACAGAGCACCAAGCACAAAAACAGCCAGACACAGGAAAAGTTTCTTTCCTCAGGCCATCTACCTCATGAACAGTTAAATATTTTCCTATTGTGCAATAAACGTGCGATACTTTCTCATACGCACTTGTACACAGCACCTTATAACAATATACATTGCAATACTTCTTACGCATTTGTACACAGCACCTTATAACCTGTTTATTTATAACAAATCTGTACATACATTTCAACATCCAGATCTTTTTTGACTGACTGCATCTCTGATTAATGTCTATTGTATTTTTTTATATTTATTCTGTGTTGTCACTTGTCACTTTATGTACACTGGAAGCTTCCGTAGCCAAAGCAAATTCCTTGTGAGTGTGAAGCACACTTGGCAATAAAACTGATTCTGATTCTGATGCTAGTAACACTGAAATGTCGTCATCACAATCTATTAACAGTCCAATATACTGTTACGTTTCACGTATGTTTTGTGGTGTTTTGTTATTTGTTTTCTGTTTCGCGTTCTCTTTCTCTCTCTTCCGTGTATCGTCTGTCCTGTTTTAGGTGTAAAACCATTGGTCGCAAGAGCTGCCAGTCATCATCATGACGCCATCGGCGCACCAATCAGGAGCTGGTCCGCGGGGTATAAAAAGGCGTGCGCTTGCGCTGTTCATCAGGAGCGCAAACTCCTCATTTGTGTCGGCCAGCCTGTTCACTGTGTGTGTTTGTTTATTCTTTTGCCGTTGCTATTGTTGTTGAGTATCTTTAGAGTAAGAGATCGATTTATTAGAGAAGCTTATGAAAGTTGAATGTGGTATCTGTTGAGAAGTTGAATGATCTTTTTGAGTATTGGATTATCAAACAACTCTAGTTTTGCTAATGGCTAACAGTGTGTATTTTATGAGAATTCTAGTAATTCCCAATAGAATAGTATTTTTCTGTTAGTTAGTTTATGGAGGCGTTGCCACATGTGTCGTTATGTTTGTAAATAGTTATGAAGTTTAGTTAAGCAGCGTGCTGAAGTTTACGGTTTTGTTTCTGCATTTTTCTTTGTTCAGTTAGTTTAGTGGGTTGGGGTTTAGTTAGATCGTTTTGCTATATTTATTTCTTTGTTTTGGCAACACTCCTGTTTCTTCGTTTAATTCGATTATTTCTAATTTACATTTATATTAAAGCTAATTTTCTATATTTATTGTTTGATGTTCTCTGTTCAATAAATACTTACATTATTGTTTCACTTAAGCAGTAGTAGTGTTTTCTCATTCCACTAGCATTATTAGAGACTCACTGATTGTTACGTCTCATCCTTTTAATAACCTAAACACATAACAGTACATTTAACATCATACTAAATTTGAAAGTGTATTAGAGTCCACACCACAGCTACTGTATAATGACATGGCCACAGAGGAACAATATTATTGGAATCACTCTCAGAGCATTTTTGTTTCCATCTGATGGATAACACAAAACACTGGCAGCCAATTACCAGCCATCCTACTGTAAAGAGCACAAGCACTTAAAGCAGGCAGATGACAAAACTCCATCGCATGCTTATAATAGACACTTCCCATGCTCATCCAGATCCAGTATATATTGCAATTCAGTATAGCTATCACTCTTAGTTAGACCTTGATTGGCCAGCTTCCTCCAGCTCATTTCAATCAAAACCTGAGCAAAGTCATTCTGACAAAGCCTCTCTCCCCCCTTCTGTCACTCTGAATGATAGGACACAAAAGATTAGACATAAAAAAAACTTGAGGAAGATGCCCTATCTGAATCAGGAGGAGACTTTTTCAGCCAACAAATCTGAGATGTGTTACAAATCTCGCCGCTCATGTGGGATATAATTCCTCTTCCTCCTGTCAGCATGAACTGACTAATGGTGCCTGCGCTCGCTGGAAACGCTCACAAATACTTTGAATTACGGGAACGCTGCTTTCAGCCCCTTTCCAAAGTATCTCAGCGCTCCCGACGATCTAAAGGCGAACGTTCAGATATACTGCACATAAATAAACACGCATTTATCGGAGGGTGTGTTAATAACCACCGAGCTCCCGGGTCAAACAATAGCTCACGTAATTGCAGCATATTTGTTTTGTTTTTTTGCTGGGCTGTGTTTTGCAGGTGCTGTTTTTCCTCCGGTGGCTGGAGCGGGTCATTAGCTCTACCCACAGCCGCCCCTCCAGTCAATTACCACATTTCAAACTTTTCCTCCAGCACAAATCCGGCCGCTCTTGCCTGCCTGACCCAGTTGTCTTTTGTGAGGAGGTCTTAGCTCCAGCAGTTTGACAGTCAACAGATAAGATGGATTAAGTTTTTTTTTTCTCTCTCTCCTCTCTCCCCTTCTCTCTCTCATCCGGTTTTGATATAAACGGCGTAAAAGCAGGTTAAATCAGTCACTTTCAGGAGGAGTTTTTAAATGGCTGCAGATAGAAGAGGGTGATAGAAGGCCTAAACCTGACATCGGGGCGGAGAAGGTCACGGCTGCTCGGATGGTTAATAACTAATACACACTCATGATGAGGGAGAAGCATCAGTCGTGATTCTCAAACTAAAACACTCTTATGCAGTTTTGAAATCGCATGTTTACAGACAGCTTACAGCAGTGGTTCTCAACTGGTTTGGCCATGGGACCCACATTTTTACATGGTCATCAAGCCGCGATCCAAATTTTTAGGAACTATAATTTTAGGAATTATAATTAATTTGTTAACATACACAAGTAGTGACAGATAAATCATAAGAAAATCACAAAGACTTACAAATAAACAATATTTTATTATTGTCATTTAACAAAATGTATCAAATAATAGAAATATTACAAAGTAAAAACGACAAATACTGTAAACAGCGGTTAGGGTGAAGAAATGTTCAGTTCCTATGAACTAAACTGAACTGTTGTTGCACGCGCATTTCAAAATAAAAGTCCGGTATAAGCAAAATAAATGTAAAAAATTATTTTTTTTTTGACAACACACTTAGCGACCCACTAAAAATGTTTAAAACCCACTTTTGGGTCATGACCCACCAGTTGAGAAACACTGGTTTACAGTATCTCCTTATTCTGATTTTATTTAGATTTTATTCCCCTCACAGCTCTGGATTTTGTTTCTTACAATTCAGAGCCAGAATTGTAAGATATAGATTTTGAAATTTGAGGGTAAGAGGGAATGAGATATTGATTGAGATGTGAGCAATTCCAGCATTATGGATGTGACATTTGGAGTTTGCAACATACAACAATTTGCAACATGAATTCACAGAGTTAACACTATATTGAAACATCTGTTTATATTTTCCAAAACAACTAACCACAGACTTATGGGATCAGATCAAATCTGTAAACATTTTGTAGATTTTAAATGAGGAAAATGAACATGCATAATGGATGTGACTACTATAATTTTTAGGTTTCATTATTAATAGGCTATATTATAGGGAAGTAATGGACTTCTCGTGTTCTGTGATTGATTACTTCAAACTCGGTGCAAAAACAGCCTCATGATCGCATCTGTGACCAGTAGCCTACACGTAAGTCTGTTGATTCGCAAACTGCGCCAAGTGAAGGTCTCTCTTTGTGTGCTTTTGTGTGAACTATTTAATATATCCGTGTAATTGTCCAAATGAATGTCCTGCAAGTGTTTTATCACAAGTGCACAGCCATACAGGAGGATCTAGCGAGGCAGTGGTGTTTCTGCCATAGACTGCATAGAGGCAGTGGTGTTTCTGCAAATAAACTTGCATATGAGCTTCAGACGTGCTGTGGCAGAGCTGTTCCTGTTAGCGATCTCCCAATAATATCCAGCTGCAAACCCAACAGTCATCAGATCGACAGGTTTCAACAGATTTAGAGTGTTTTTACTGTATTTTACATTTGTTTGTATATTTTTGAATAGTGGATATTGAATAGTAGATATTCAGTCAGTCCAGTTCGAAACAGAAGCTGGTCTTTTGCAATCTCACTGCTGATCATGAATCTGTGTATGTTAAAAAAAAATATATATATATAAATATATTCTTTACACACACACACACACACACACACGCGCACACGCACACACACACACACACACACACACACACACACACACACACACATATATATGTGTGTGTGTATGTGTGTAAATACATACATATACACAGTAAAATTGACAGAGTTAAAAATCCTGGTGTTACAGTGTTTTAGAGTGAAGTGTTGTTTTATGGTGCAGAATTAACATCGGTGGTGCAAAGAGTATCCTCTGACTGGTGTAATTATTGAAAGCCTGACCCTTATTAATACTAGTAGTGCGACATATATACATCCAGAACATTTAACATGGTGCGCACTTCAGTCAGCTAAAACTTTTCTTCTTGCAGACGCCATCTTATTTCAGTTACTGCGAGGAGTGACGAACCCAACCGTGTGTTTTAACCAGGATTGTGGGAAACAGTCACAAACTAGAGAATATGGATGGTATATGTATGTATATACAACTTGGCGCAAAACGAGAAAATTAGGGTTGTGCTGGTCTGAAAATAGCAACAAATCGCACCAAACATGTCTTGCTCCTTATTACGCCAGGTGTATGATAGGGCCCATGGACAAAATAGAAATTTAAAACAAAATTGCGGCCATATAATCTGAAACAAAACTGTGAAATGCAAAATTATAAGATTTAAACTAATTGAAATCCAAAATTGTGTGGCAAAAAATTTAACCATAAGACATAAACATCACTATAAACGCAGAATTCTTCGAGAGAGAAATTAAGAATTGCAAGATCTAAACCCAGGAATTCTGACATGTAACGGTGGTGGGTGGACGTATAATCATAAAAGAATGATAAAAATCCTGTTTAAAAAGCTTTAATCATACATAATAACATCCACTCTATAAAATCATGGTTGCTGTAACCCAATGTCGGGTCAAAAATGGACCAAACCAACTGTTGGGCAAAAAAAAAAAGTGTCACTAAATTTTAATTGCAAAAACAATCCAACGTTAGGTTTGTCCACAAACACTGACCCAACACAGGCTTATAACAACTCAGCAATTTTTAGAGTCAACATTCCCTAAAAGTTTCCAACTGAGGGCAAATATTACTCCAGGGGAATCGAACCCTTTACTCTGACCCCATTCTACCCGTTGATCAACAGAAACCACCTTACCAACAAACGGGTTTCACACAATTTTATGATCAACCAGCTACTGTATATTTATAGATCACTTGTCAACACGTGTAAAACAAGTTAGTGAGCTGACGCATTAAGGACACGTCTGTACTGAAAGTGAGTGAGTGTGTGCGTGTGTGTGTGTGTCGGTGACAGGGGAAAGTAATCCTATACACAGTCTGCTATTGTGAAATGAGAAGCTAGCCTCCTCGGCTGGCAGAGAGCAGATGCACCTCTCTTCCCCTATCCTAATCTGGAAAGGACTTAAAGGAGTCTTATCTCCGGGCTCTCCTGCTTCATTTCATGCTTGATTTACTTTAATTTGTCTGATAGGGCACGAGGATTTGGAAATGGCCCATCTTTCGCTGGAAAATGTTCTGATTTTTCTCCGGCATTGTTATGTGGCGTTTTTTTTACTCTAGTTTCTCTCTCTCTGCTTCTATTTTTCTCTTTTTTCTCTCTCTCTCTCTCCCTCTGTCTGTCTTCCTGGAGAACAGATCTCGCTCCTGTGCAACATTCTGTTTGAATGCATTTAGATTCACGCTAACGCAGCAGAAAGCAAGTGTGTGTGTGATTTTAGCAGCTCTGGTGTAGGTCTGTTTGCCTTTCAGATTGGCGGAGAGCGACGCTGGAGGAAAGAGGAGCAGCCGAGTGCTTCAAACCACAGAGATCTTGTGTTTAAGGTATAGAGGGTGAGACTCGCCCCTCGTCTCGCCCACAAGTGTGTGAGCTGATAAAGTCAGAGAGGACGAGAGCTGCCGGCCCACACACACACACACATGGATGAACCAGTGTAGCTGGTGCTGCAGTCCCAGTACGGCTCTGTCTGTCAGTCTGTCTATCTGAATACAGGAGTCTGTCCGTTAGCATGTCCATTGATGTCAATGGCAGTTGCTCGGCCGGTGCAGGAGCCTGTGGACTTGTGTGATTGAAAAGCTGCTTTATTTGCTCATGGGTACTGGCACACTATTGAGCCAATCTCATGAGCCTTGAAAATTAAGTCATGACTCATGACACGTTATGATAATTTTCAAATAACACACACACACATAAAAATAAATAAATAAATAAATAAATAAAAAACCTACCTGCTAACAACTGTTGTAAATGACACAGTATTTAACTGTATTATGAACTGCATTTTACTGTAGTTTTGCAGTATGTTACTTGCAGTATGTTACTTGCAGTATGTTTTCATTGTGAAAATTACTGTATATTTTACAGTAAATATACAATATGCAATTACAATTAATACAAATATACAATTCTGTAAAAAAATATATAGAGCAAGATAAATGGTGCTGTAAATGTAAAAACAGTACTCTGATTACAGTAACTGTTTAACTGATGCCAGTAAGTTACTGTAGATTCTACAGAAAATTGTTAACATTGTATTTATATCAGAACGAAGATGTACGGCAATAATAAAACGCTACTGTTAGACATTAATTAATTTAATATTGGGTATTTTCACATATACTGTGACAAAAAAAATCTGTTATTTTATTTTTTCCCCGGCAGCTAAAGTGCCAGAAAAAACTGTAAAATAACGGTTGTTAAATAACAGAAATTTACTGTTAAATGATAGACGTTAAATTACAGAAATGTACCTGAAATATTTCTGTAATTTATCTGCTGTTATTTTACAGTAAATTTCAGTAATTTATCTGCTGTTATTTTACAGTAACTTTCAGTAATTTAACAGTCGTTATTTTACAGTAAATTACAGTAATTTAACATGCGTCATTTTACACTAATTTTTTTTCACCCCAGCTGCTGTAAAATAATAGAATACATTAAAACGTAAAATAACAGATTTTATTAATGGTGTAGTTCTATAATTCAGTATAATGAAATAATAATGATTGTAATTTATAATAATAAACTTTAGTTAGTTTAGAGTTGTTTCAAATGGCAAATTTTAAGAGTTTACATTTTAAAAATATGTTAAAACTCTTTCAAATTTATGTAACTACTTATACAAGTTGGACACTTAATTCTGTGATAATAAGGGACTAAGCTGAAGGAAAATGAACGAATGTATGAATGAATAAATTGTACAATTTGCACAAAAATAAAAATAGTAAAATTCTATTACAGCAATACATTATTGATGTAGCCAAGTATTGTTATTTATTTAAAGGTACATAAGATTTGAACTAATTCATCAGCCTTGCACTGCTTCCATTTATCACTTAGGCGACAGTACATGAGGTGGCATTTCTCGTAGTGTCAAATCGAACACATATCAATGTTGCAATTCTACAAAATATGTGTGCTGTTAATAAAATACATCTTATAAATTTTTGATGCATTTTCCCCCTTCATTTACAAATATCACGATATATCGTGGATGGTTTTCTTGTGATACATCGCTGATATTGTGATCTATCAAAATCGGGGGCAAAATAAAATGATAATATCATATTGTATCGTATCTTATTTCTGTACCTGAATATCTGACAACTTATTTCGCTTTTATCTTTGCTTTATATTATTTATTTTCACTTGCAATTTCTTTGATTCACTCCTCTAGATGATTAATCCAATCAATGTTGATGATATTTTTTCAAATAGAGCTATTCAATCACCATTTTATTAATATCGCAAGATATAATTACAGAAAAAAATTAAATATTGCAATTTCAGATGTTTCCAGTATCGTGCAGCCCAACCATCTATCTATCCATCTATCCATCCATCTATCCATCCATTTATCTATCCATCTATCTATCCATCTATCCATCTATCTATCTATCTATCTAGATGCCCAAAGTAGGGCCTGCGGGCTAAAGTTGGCCCATGGTAACCTTTGATTTGGCCCGCCATCCCAATTTAACATAACCTTTTGTTTCTTTGTTTTATTGCTAAGCTACAAAAAAGCCAACTGAAATCAAATGATTCAATTAAATGTTGTAAATGAATCAGACTTTTAAAATGTAAATACCATCACCTGACAGAAAGAGGAAAATGCATAAGATATCTCAGTACAAATCAAGGTAAAGGCAGGAGCAGCTTCGCTAGTGTATGTCACATTGCACTCCATTGTGTTTTAAATGGGATTGCTTATATTTTTACTGTAATAAGTTTGTTATTAAATGTTACAAATGACACTGCATTAGTTATTATGATTTAAAGCAAAGTCTTTTAGTTATTTTTAATAATACCAAATAAATTAGGAAATCCCCCATGGGAAATTTATTATATATAGTTTAGTATATTTATTTGGCCCACAGCTCTCAATCAAGTTTGCTTTTTGGCCCTTTATAGGAAAAAGTTTGGGCATCCCTGATCTAAACATTCTGACAATACATATGACTATTATTTAAAAAAATAACAGGTTAAAAATGATAATAACATGACATTATACAGCATTTGTGCATCTGTTGCTCAGCTTTATGCAAAATAGCAGTGTGACTCTTAATGTAGGAAAATCTCACCAATTATCATTATAGTAGGTCTTAGGTGGGAAAAGTGAGAAGCTGTTTAAACCTGCGAGCAGTTCAGTTTTCCTCAAAGCTGAACTCATTGAGGAGATCTCGCAATCAGGCGGCTCAAATCACAAATCAATTCATCTCTAGTCAAGAACTGTCATAAAAGATGAGCTACCATGACAACACACTCATTCCTCAACTCCTCATCCCCTCTTCACACACACACACACACACACACACACAAACGCACAGATTGACGAAGACGATATGGAAAGGAGGCCAGGCATTGAGATTCTTCTCACGGGCTGAATTTATTTGACTCTGGCTCTGTGAGCGGTGATAAACAGAGTGATGATCCAGTCACACATCTTTATCCATGCTTTGCTTTAATTAACACTGACTTGTTTGTTGAAAAGATGATTAATATGCCAACGAAAATTGCATAATTGAATACTGCAATACACGCACACGTACACACACACACACACTCATGCACACAAGAATGTGTCAGTTCCGTTTATACTTAATACAGTAATAATAATAATAATTTCTTTCAATCTATCTATCTATCTATCTATCTATCTATCTATCTATC
>CAIGQQ010032566.1:12328782-12339721 GCA_903798035.1 Danio albolineatus
AAGTCACATTGCATGCTACATTACTAATGTGAACGCATCTGGAATCTAAAGTCACATGTATTAGTCAACTCTAATGTGAACAGATGTGGAATCTGAAGTCACATTGCATTAGTCAACTCTAATGTGGACAGATGTGGAATCTGAAGTCATTTCGCATTCAAGTCAAATATAAACACGTGGAAACTGAAATCACTTTGCATTCTTTAAGTCTAGTCTGAACGTGAAATCTGAAGTCATTTCATCAAGTCTAATGTGAATGTATGAGAAATCTGAAGTCACTTTGCAAGCTACAACACTAATGTGAATGCATATGAAATCTGAAGTCATTTTACATTCATCAATTCTAATGTGAACAAATGTGGAATCTGAAGTCACTTTGCATTCGTCAATTCTAATGTGAACGGACATGGAATCTGAATTCATTTTGCATGCTGCAAGACTAATGTGAACGTGAAATCTGAAATCAGTCTGCATTCTTCAAGTCTAATATAAACACATGTGGATTATGAAGTAATGTTTTATTCTTCAAGTCTAATGTAAACACATGGGGAATCTAATGCCTCAAGCCCAGCATGACAACATGCAAAATGTAACATGTTTTTTGGCAAACATAAATCTAGTGTGAACACACACGGAGTTTGTTCATTTATTAACACTAATAAGTGTCTTGATCATTTCAGCATTCAGATTTTCACTTACCATACTTCTTTGCTTCATATATAGTCTTAGCTTGTTGTTTCGGTCCATAGCTTGTAATGCTTTATAGAATTAGAAAAAAGTGGTGACAACTAATGCCCTTTAAATATAAAATAATAATAATAATAATAATAATAATATGTAAATTAAATGAAAGCAGCTTTCTGCAGCTCTCAGAGTATTTCCCAACAAAGATCAAATCCACACTATTAACACAGAAGCACTATTATCATCACCCTTGATAGAAAGCCATTGATACTTCTGATATCCAAACTAGGCACTATACAGTATATACTGTGTATAGCAAGCACTAGGTATGCCATTCCAAACATAACCTCAATCACTCTTTTTTTTCTCTCTCTCTCTTTCTCCCTCTCTCTCACTCTATCCATTGTCACTCAACTATCTCTCTCTCTCTCTCTCTCCAAGGCTTTGGCAGTAGAGATTGGACTCAGAACTCAACTTAGACACAGAGTTGGAGGATTTTACAGATGGTCGGGAAGAGGCTTTAGCATTTGAGGAGAGGAGAGCAGAGCCCGATTTCACACCGGTGTGTGTGCGCGCGCGTGTGTTTGTGTATGTGTGTTTGTGTGAAAGCAGGCCACCTCTAATCCACTGACTGCAGAGAAGGCCTGCAGCGATCCTGCTGCCCAGCACTGCCCACAATCCTGGCTGCTTCTACAAAGCCATACATGGTGCATTAGAGGCCCGGGCTGAAGGACTCTCTGCTGATATGCCGATAGGTGCTGAACAAAGAGTCCAGAGAGAAGCGTATGGACCCACACACACACACACAAACCTGAACACTGGAGACATGTGCAATCACACGCTGTCGCTGCGTGGCCGCTGACCCGTTCACACTTCAGATCCGGATCAACACGCTTCCATGATAAAGGCCTGGTTACGCTACACTTCCATTCAGATGCATGCGAAATGTGAGGGCAGAAGCATATGGATTTTTTTCTTCTCCTCTCAGAATGCTGCTTCTGACGTCACACATGGGGATAGTTTGATACTAGTGACTGTGTTCCTTTCTATATTCGCTGCAGGTTATATATACTTTTATATCCATATTTAGGGCATCTGTAATAACTCGATCTTAATGACTTCACAGATTATACTTGAATATTAATAGGCACAATTTAACTTTGAACTTTTATAAAATTTCAGTTTTTTTTGTTATCATAGTGTAGGCAAGGTTGTGCATCAGAGACACAAAGATTTTCTTTTCAATACTGATATATTTATCTTTTTGGACAGTTAGGGTAGAAATTGGGCCAATAAAATAGGATGTTTTTATTCATTCATTTTCTTTTCATCTTAGTCCCTTTATTAATCTGGGGTCCAGCATGTTTTATGCAGCGGATACCTTTCCAGCTGCAACCCATCAATGCAAAACATCCATACACACTTATTCACATAGATACACTATGAACAATTTAGCTTCCCCAATTCACCTATACCACATGTCTTTGGACTCAGATGAAAGCATCCAGATGAAACTCACGCGAACACGGAGAGAACATGCAAACTCCACACAGAAATGCCAACTGACCCAGCCGAGGCTTGAACCAGCGACCTTCTTGCTGTGAGGTGATCATGCTACCCACTGCGCCACCATGACACCACAGAATAGGTTGTTTTGTTTTATTTATTTCTATTGTTTGGACACCACCAACATTTCACCTCTCCAGCTCTCCCATCAACCTGTTTAAACATTTTGTGTCCCGTTCGTTGTCTGTGATTTTCAATATATTTTTGTAAATATTTATTGTTCTTTATATATACATATTTTTATATCACTATCTTTTGTAAAATAAACTTACTTTATTGCATTTAGTTATTTGTAGTATTTTGTCCCTCACCTGTTGATATTGTGTTTGCTTATTTGTTTCATTCAAAATTAATGTTACGCTCCTCCCGCTTAACTGACCATCTTTAAGACTGTAACATTAAATGGGGGGCTTGTCCAGGATATTTATTTTGCAAAGCAAATTTGATTGCATATTAGGGTTGTACAGTATATAATTTCAGCATCGATATTGCAATCTGCAATAGTCACTTAGCAAGATGTCAACTGATTTCAAGTTATTTTAAACCATTTGAACACAAGAAGTTATAAAGTTTGCACAAAACAGTCAGACTGCATCATTATACAGTACCTATCTGAAATATGAACAAGTCTTTAAACCTCTAAAAAAAAAGTGTGTGAAATAAGAATTTCAAAGTTTCTATCTCTCTCTCTCTCTCTCTCTCTCTCTCTCTATCTCTTAAACTGCTGAAGCGAAAGAAAGTCAGAGAGAAGGAAACAATGAGAGGTATGTGTGGAGAAAAAAAGAAAACTCTTTTAAAACACAGATAGACGTGTGCAATCTTCTCAGTGGAGCTGCTATCTAACAGGGGGCCGTTTTGTTTGGAGATAATGTGGTGAAAGTCATTTTACTACATTCATTAAAGTCCTTTCAAATGTACATTTCTGACCAGCACAAGGAGCTAATCTTCAGGAAAGCCTGAGAAAATGAATGGACATGAAGATCATTATGATTAAACCTTCTATGAGCCGGACAGGACACGTCCTTGATTCCAACCCTTTCAAACAAGCCGCGGTGCATTACATTCACACATTACTGCACTTACAAACCCTCCAGGATCACATAAAGACCGTGTTTCTGTAAGTCCAGTGATTCAGGCTGATGCTCAATGGATATGGGTTATGTTGCATTATAAATTCAGATCGCGTTTCTCTTCATTAAAAAAATAAAATCCCCTTTTTACTGAAGATTTCTTAAGGAGAGAGATGTCTGATTCCATAATTACAGTTCCTTAAAGTTTCCTTTGGTACAAAAGCATCATATATGTGGTCATCAACATTAGGGGTGTGCAATATTTATCATTTATGCAAGTAATACGAACTATAAGCTTTTTAAATACACTGAAATGTATGACCCATTGGATTTTTTTTTTTAAAAGGTAAGTTGTTGCAAACAATTTATATAGGCTGAATTTATAGTGAATGTTACTAAATTTGATTTGTTTGTTTAAATTCAGCCCATATAAATAGTCTGCAACCATTTCCCTTAAAAAAAATGTAAATGGATGATTTTTTTTTTCAGTGCACTAGCTTTTAAAGGCAATTGCAGAATGAACCGCCAACTATTCCAGCATGTTTTACACAGCTGGTGGCCTTATAGCCACAACCCAGTACTGGGAAAAATTTTGTCAGACCAAGTGAGTCGATTCATTTTAATAATAAAACGATGGCTTAGTGCTTAGCACTGTCGCCTCATAGCAAGAAGGTCGCTGGTTCGAGTCTCGGCTGGGTCAGTTGGAATGTCTGTATGGAGTTTGCATGTTCTCCCTGTTTTCCATTAGTTTACTCTGGATGCTGCGGTTTCCCCCAAAGTGCAAAGACAAGTGCTATAGGTGAATTGAATAAACTAAATTGGCCATAGTGTGTGTGTGTGTGTGTGTGTGTGTGTGTGTGTGTGTGTGTGTAAATGTGAGTGTGTATGGGTGTTTCCCAGTACTGTGTTGCAGCTAGAAGTGCATCCACTGCATAAAAATATAGGCTGGATAAGTTGTAAGTTCATTCCGCTGTGGAGATCCCTGATGAATAAGCAACTAAGCCGAAGGAAAATAAATGAATGAATAATTTTACATGATTTGAAGTTGATTTGTAAACTTCAGAAGTTGCAAACAGCCTCAAAGTGAACGGACAAGAACAAAGCTCATGTAAAAATAAAAAACAAAAACCTTGAATGTAAATCAGCTAACAGCATACGCGAGTGACCACTGTGCTAACTACTGTATTTTCACAAGAGAAGTGGGAGATGAGAGAGGAGACGACGGATATCTGTGACCTTTTTTGTCCTTCACATATGCCGAGCTTCAATCTGAGAGTGGGAATCAAACACACTGATCCGAAACTCGCTGTCAAACGCAGAGCCAGACATCAATCAATCAGCACTTTCATATTTTTTTCGTCTCTCTTATCATTTGACCCATGTGTTATCCCGTTTCACTGGCTTAAGAAAAGTTGATGATGGTCAAATGTGCACCTCTGCAAATCTCAGCAAACACACACACTCATATAAAAAAGGAAAAGAAATGGAGGAATACACAATTCATTTAAGCCAGCATTGAACAAAATGTTAAGCTGGCTCTGATTGTAAGATAATGAGACTCGGTTAAATTTACAGATTCATCATTACATGATGTCTCTTAAACATATATTGAAAGGTGCATTAGATGATTGTTTTCAGAAATATTTTTTGTTGTGTTGGTTGAAAGTCTCTTCACATTCCAGTAGTAATGATTAAAGTAAATGTTCTAAATGTACTCGTATTTATTTTTTATATTCTGCGTAAGGTTAAAGACTAAAAAGATGTTTATCCAATTAAATATTGTCATGCCGATATTTCCCATAATTCTGATAAGTAGCCTGTGTGTCAGCGAATGTAGATTTGTACCAGTGTGCGTTTATGTGCAGACGAGACGATCACAGTTGCGATAAAATCAGCATTTGTTACAGTGTCATAACGTAAAAAGTTGGCAAACTTAGGAACATTCACTCATTTATGAAATCAATAATGAACAAAAACTACTACAGACTATTTCAATGTCGTCATGTCATTGGCCCATGAACATTTCCTGCTTGTTATCAAACTATTTCATAACTTTATGTTAAAACAGCTATCATAACATTATGTATTAATACGTGTCCTGTTGGATTCTCGGAAGCTATAAAAATTATCTGGAAATACAACTACAAACATACTACTAACTAGGCATGGGCTGGTAAAAGATTCTGACGGTATGGTAACCTTGGATAAAAATATCACGGTTTCACGGTATTGTGTTTACTGCTCTAAAATATATTATTTTTAAATGTCTGGCTAAAAAACAAAACATTTTCCCCCTTTGAACACAATATATTTTATTTTGAGAAACATTTAAAATATTTTGGGGCAGTAAACATGTCAGGCTAAATAATTCAAATGAATCATTGACTTCTGCTGTCTTCATTTGTTTTAAAAACACTGATGTCTTAACAATTTACACCTAACAAAAAATGTAAATAAAATCTTACACATAACTTAGGAACGACATTGCAGAAAATTTTGGCAGTATGAAAACCTTGACTTTTCCATACCGCGGTATACCTTGAAAACGGTTATCGTCCCATGCCTACTACTAACAGGAAATACATAAGGACCATTGTTTTTGTTTACATCCCTCAAAATGGTCTATACTAGGCCTGTCACAATAATCAATATATCGACTTATCGCACAATACATGGACATGACCTCAATAATTTTTGGTGTTGCAATATATATCGCCCATCTGTAAAAACCAATTCTTGCAATATTTTAGCTGATTGCACAACCTCTCTATCTCTACTGGAGGTGTCAGTGTCAGTATGGTTAAAAAAAACACTATAGTATTTACCATAAATTACTAAAGTATATTCTCATGTGGGTGTCTGACAACTGAAAACAGATCTGGCACCAACATTTATTTATTATTTGTTTTGGGATATGCGTTTTCACATTCTGATTCCAATGCCTAATCATTCATTCATTTTCTTTTCGGCTTATTCCCTTTATTAATCTGGGGTCGCCACAGCGGAATGAACCGCCAACTTATCCAGCATTTGTTTTAGCTTACCCAATTCACCTGTACCGCATACAGTATCTTTGGACTGTGGGGGAAAGCACGCGGAGGAAACCAACACCAACACAGGGAGAACATGCAAACACACAGAAACGCCAAATGACCCAGCTGGGACTCGAACCAGCGACCTTCTTGCTGTGAGGCAACAGCACTACCTACTGCGCCACCATGTCGCCCTGCCTAATCATTAAATTATTAAAATGACTAAATTAAATTAAATATTTTTGAGAACAAAATATGATGTGTTTTTTTGAAGAGTGTACTTGTGTTATGATGCTATTATATTGCCATTCTGGTGTTATATAATGAGTGGCCTAAAATGGTCTTAAAATGAAAATAATATCTCATTTTATATCTCATTTAATATCTCATAATATCTCGTTCGCCTCACAGCAAGAAAGTCGCTGGTTTGAGCCTCAGCTGCGTCAGTTGACATTTCTGTGTGGAGTTTGCATGTTCTCTCCGTGGTCGCGTGGGTTTCCTCCGGGTGCTCCGGTTTCCCCCACAAGTCCAAAGACATGTGGTATACACTAAATAATCCAGGGTTATTTTTTCTACCCAAATATTGTGTTGAGGCATTTGGTTAATTCCGAGGGTTATTTTCAGAGTCTTGGGTAGTTTTGGGGTTTTGCTGTGTAACCCAAACTTGGGTCATTTTCTAGGTAATAATTTCTAAGACTTGAATCAATGCAACCCTAGCACCACACAGGCACATCAACCCAGCTCCTTGGGTCAAATCAACTCCCAGCAGGGGCTGACTGCGATGCCACATAAATATATTATTATTATGAATGTTTACGAGCAACCCATAAATATGAAACGACTTGTTTTAAATGCAGTTTACAATTTGTTTTGAGGTAAAGTGTATTTGCAAAGTGTAATTTGCTGAACAAATGTAATGGAACAAAAATAAATAAAGCTAATACAATATTCACCTGTTTGTTTGTTTTTATGTGGTTAATGATTTTAAAAGAAAGCTAAAAATTTGATTTGAAAATATAACCTATTAATTAAGTCAAACTAACCTATTATTTAAGTAAAAATAACCAATTATTGGGTAGAAAAAAAACAACCCATTTATGGGGTTAAAAATAATAACCCAATTACTTGGGTTAATTTAACCCCTGATGTGTTCTATCCTATATTTACCCAGCAATAGGGTTAAAAACAACCCTATTTCGGTAGTTTTTACCACTGTGTTTTTTAGAGTGTATAGGTGTATTGGGTAGGCTAAAACTGTTCGTAGTGTATGAGAGTGAATGAGTGTGTATGGATGTTTTCCAGAGATGGGTTGCAGCTGGAAGGGCATCCGCTGCGTGAAACAAATGCTGGATAAGTTGGTGGTTCATTCCGCTGTGGCGACCCCCGATTAATAAAGGGACTAAGCCGAAAAGAAAATGAATGAAAGAATGTGTAGAGTGTAGAAAAAAACAAAACTGGGTGATAATTTCTAGATAGATTTTAGTTTTTTTATTGCATGGAGGGATAAAAACAAAACTAATTTCTGATTTCAGCTAATTTCATCTCCTTTTTTTCCATTAAATTTCCAACAATGATTTTTGTAATTCATAGAAGAAAGTCATGCAGGTTTGGAATGACACGAGGATTATAATAAATAATGGCTGAATTATAAAGATTCACCCAAACTATTCCATTAAATCCGAATCTCACATCCCCTGTGTACATAACGCAACGTACTAACACAACAGGGCAGATATGCACATGCATCAAAGGATAAAATGGAGTTTTGCAGAAAGTCCATATCATGACAAACCCCAGACATGCGTTCCTGTCAAATCAATGCCCAGCTTTGCCATGAAAGCCTTAACATGTTCTGGAGGTTTACTTATTTCTTACATATCTGACGCAAATTGTTGATCTGTTTATTTTTTTTCCAGAGCTTTGTCTCCGGTGATTTTCCAGCCAGTCTGAAACATGATGTCCGCTTTATATTACAGGCTGGAGGAAATGCTGATGTACAAATTGAAGTGAAAGGCCTGATGTTTAATCCTCCCCTGCACCTTTTCCTTAATGATGTTTCGTAGGAAATGCCAGAGAAATGCCCGAACCCCTCCATCAGATACACACACGAGCTGCGCTAATTCCTGCCAGAAACTCACACACTTCAATATTTCTGTCATCAGCTTAAGGTCAGCATGCATGAGAAATATTAGACAAAGTATTACGAGCGATAAAGAATTAACATATGAGCTTGAGAGGAGAATGTGTGTGCAATCAATTTAACACAAAAAGAAGAAAAAAAAAATTCTGAGCAGATATCTTTAAAGTCTCATTAATATCTTTTGGACATCAACGAGAGCAAATAAAACCCTTTTTCCACTGAGGAAATATATATCTAAAAAATAAAAGTCTAGAAAATAAAGCAAATGAATGCAAATCAATCAATCAATAAATGTAAATAACAATGATTTAAAACCAAAATAAAACACACAAGCAAAAATAGTGAACGGATGAATTAATTCATAAACTCTGATAAAGCCAGAGATAATAGTGTAGAATAAAAGAAAAAGAGTTTATTGCCATATTTGAGTTTATTACGGCTATGCTATAGCAATAATAATAATAATAATAAATAAAAGAATATCACTTTTCTATAATTATAAAAATATCTTAACAATATTAGTCATTAACACTAATTAATAATACATAAGGTAAAAGACATAAATAGTAGTGATAATATAAGATAAAAATCTTTTAACAGATTTTTAAATCTTACTTTTGAAAAAAAAAAGTTCAATTATGGAAGAATTCACATTTAAAAATATTTAATTTAAAATAATAGATAAAAGATACTAATTGTTGTCTGATAACATAAAAAATATTGCAATCTACAAGTATAGGTTTAACAGTTTAGTTTCTGTTGCAGTATTGACATGGGGGTTTCAAAATGCAAAACAAACAGCCAGTATTTACCTAAAATGTAAACAGAATTCATAAATGAATGAATTAATGAATGAGTTTTATATTGAACGAATGAAATATAAAGTCTGATGCTGATTATAGGAAGCAGGCAGACAATTAAATAACAATAAAAAAAAACAAATATAAAACAAACAATAAAAAACTAAAAAAGCATGAACAGAAATAAATAAGTAAATATACTGTACAGTATGATTGACAATGATTGAATGGATGAGTTTATATATATTCATAAATAAGTAAAATTTAAAGTATGATGCTGCCTATAAAAATTATGAATGGTAATAAGTAAATGCACAAATAAGTCATGAACAAATAAGAAGTGAAATAAATCAAATAAAACAAAATAAATGCAAGTAAATTAATAAAGATGAGATATGAGATGGAAAAATATGAGATTGAAAATAAGGCGATGCTGCACTCCATGGCTTTCACATCAGAGGCAGGAAGCAATGAGCTATGAAACCCATTCGTTTCAATGGGCAGACCAAAGTGTAAGATTAGAGCATGATTATTTTGCACGCGAGATACAGTGAATGTTCAAAAAAGCTCAATATTCCATGCATGTACCCATATATATGCATGCATGTACCACACATGCTCACCAAAAATGCAAAGTTCACTCAAATAACGTGTCAAGAGGACATTTCAACTGCTGCTTGCAATAGTGCTGCCTTGCAATATTGGAAAAATTAGCCCTCTCGATTTATTTGGTTTTTTGAAATCAGCATAATTTAAGTTATTAAATTAAAGTCTTACACAATTAATTTATACTATAAAAAATATTACATTTATTAAAATTATTACTTTAAGTTACCAATGAATCACCTTTTACTGCTTAATTAAAAAAATAATATTTACGCATTAAACTTACGGGATATTTTAATAGAGATCTCTTACATTTCATATTGTGAGCAACTTAGATTTCCCATGTCATGACCCCTTTAAGACTGCCAGATTTCAGGAATGAATGAATGAATGAATGAATTTAGTTTTCCTATGTCATGACCTCTTTAAGACTACCAACTTTTAGGGAGGGAGGGAGGGAGGGATGGATGGACTTAGTTTTCCCATGTCATGACCCCTTTAAGCCTGCCAGATTTCAGAAATGAATGAATGAATGAATGAATTCATTCATTCATTCATTCATTAACTTAGTTTTCCTATGTCATGACCTCTTTAACACTGCCAGCTTTTAGGGATGGATGGATGGATGGATGAACTTAGTTTTCCCATGTCAAGACCCCTTTAAGACTGCCAGATTTCAGGAATGAATGAATGAAAGAATGAATGAATGAATTCATTCATTCATTCATTAACTTAGTTTTCCTATGTCATGCCCTCTTTAAGACTGCTAGCTTTTAGGGATGGATGGATGGATGGATGGATGGATGAACTTAGTTTTCCCATGAAATGACCCCTTTAAGACTGCCAGATTTCAGGAATGAATTAATGAAAGAATGAAAGAATGATTGAATGAATGAATTCATTCATTCATTCATTAACTTAGTTTTCCTATGTCATGACCTCTTTAAGACTGCCAGCTTTTAGGGATGGATGGATGGATGGATGGATTAACTTAGTTTTCCCATGTCATGACCCCTTTAAGACTGCCAGCTTTCAGGAATG
>CAIGQQ010032566.1:12348588-12366128 GCA_903798035.1 Danio albolineatus
AACAAATGACTAAATAAATAAAAAATAAATAAATAAACAAATGACTAAATAAATAAATAAATAAATAAACAAATAAATAAATAAAAATGACTAAATAACTAAATAAACAAATGACTGAATAAATAAACAAATTAAAAAAATAAAAAATGACTAAATCAATAAATAAAAACAAATGACTAAGTAAACAATTGACTAAACAAATAAACAAATAAACAAATAGAAAATGACTAAACAAACAAATAAACAAATAAAAAATGACTAAATAATTAAATAAACAAATGATTAAATAAATAAACATATGACTAAATAAAGAAATACATAAATAAATAAAAACTAAATAAATAAACAAATAACTAAATAAATAACTAACTAAATAAATAATTAAATAAATGTAAACTCCAGAATTCACATTGAGCAAACCAAACAAATTAAAATAAAATAGTATTTTAATAATATTATTTATTTTATTACATTTATATTATTCTTACCTATTTAGTGAGAGACATAATTATAAAAGCAACACAATTACATTTTTAAGCAGTTTCAAGCACTTGATCCAAAATCTAAGCACTTTTCCAAAAACTTTTCAAAAACACCAGACTAAAATACATTTCCAATGATTTCCAGCACCCGTACAAACCCTCCTGATTTGATAAAACAAAAGGGTATGAAAATAGTACAGAATACTGACTGGTAAACCGCAGGATTCAAACCACACACACCAACCTTTTCATCTCCAACATAAACATATCCATGCACACACACACACACACTGGCATGTTGGCAGCCAAGTCAGCAAACACTCTCACTGCACCATTATAAGTTGAGTCTGTGATAAACCCCATCCAGAGATAGCCGTGTCACCTGATAGGCCTGACGGAGCTCTCGTATGACATCATCATCTGCTGGGCGGAGCAGAGATGATAATCACACGCTCGTTATGAAGTCATGCTGACAGTCGATTACACACACCGACCAACAACAAACCTCCACCTCCACCCAGATCTCTGACCATCATTTTCCAGCACAGAAAGCTGGCAAATCCACCATATACTGTAGTTCAGTTTGAGGGTTGGCACTGATTCTTCAGTAGACGCTAAAAGTAGCTCTTTCGGTTTTCTTTGTCAACTGTCAGCTGAAAAATCTAGAGACTGTTTAATTTCTTTTGATTTAAAGTTAGTTTTGCTTCAAAATATACTCTAGTAAACACAGCGTATCATCAGTTGTTGCTTGAAATGACTTCATATCAGTTTCATATCATTCAGTAATTGTCCCCATGACCTCAAGACCTCGAAATGTAGACTTTGTTAGTTGTTTTTTTATGGATACTATAAATTTGGACACTGTATTATTTTACTGTTTGTTTTACACAAGGATGTATTCAATTTTGGATTTAGTGCAGGTCTTAAATAGTTCAGTTAATGTTTATTTTCATGTCACTTTAAGTTATTAATTACATAAATCAAAAATAGCAGTCTCGTGTTGGTGTGGGTTTCCTTCAGGTGCTCCGTTTTCTCCCATAATCCAAAGACATGCGGTATAGGTGAACTGAATAAACTAAAGTGCATGTGTGTGAATGAGTGTGTATTGATGTTTCCCAGGGTTGAATACACTAGTCAAGCAGAATCTGCCTTTGCCTCTATCTGTCAGGTGACAGCATGTACATTTAAATGAAATCTGATTAAATAACACCATTTCAATTGAAACATTTCATTTCAGCAAGCTTTTTGTAGCTTACAATATAATAAACAAATAAAAGGGTAAATTAAAGTCTCTAAAATCTCTTCAATCTCTAAACCATCCCCAGCGGGCCAAATCGTAGGTTACCATGGGGCAACTTTGGCCCACAGGTCCTAGTTTGAGCATCTCTATCTTAAAGAGATAGTTCACACACACACACACACACACACACACACGCGCACACGCACACGCACACACACACACACACACACACACACACACACACACACACACACACACACACACACACACACACACAAATAATTATGTCATCATTTACTCACCCTTGTTTTTAAACGTTTCTTTCTTCTGTTGAACACAAAAGAAGATAATTTGTAGAATGCTGAGAACCATTGGCATTCATAGAACCATGAATGTCAGTGGTTACACGTTTTTTTTTTTAGCTTTCTTCAAATTATCTTCTGTGTTCAACAGGAGAAAAAAACTCATAAAGGTTTGGACGACTTGAGGATGAGGGCAAATAGTGAGACAAGTTTCATTTTTTGGGTGAACTATCCCTTGTAACTGGGCCCACACAAAATCTGTGAGTGCAGAAATCTGCAGATTTCCACAGATTATTGCCCACTGATATTAGCCCAGTCTATTTATTTACTGTGTAAATCTATATTTATTCAGTTTTTAAATTAACTTTAGCAATATTGTTGACTAATATGATAATGTTCATATGATTTATTTACAATACCGTTTGTAAAGTAATATTTTCTGTATTTTAGTAGATATCATATAAGAGACTTGCTTTGTTTGCTTTGTTTTTATGTGGATCTAATTGGATTTGCATTGTAAACAATAAATAAAAGTTTTAAAAAGGTATGTGCATTTTTTCAAATATTTTATATAAGTTTTAATATATAAATTAATACATACATTTTTAGTTATGATATTCTCAAAATCATTCTGCAAAAATCTACAGCCTTTTTTTTTTTTTTTTTTTTTTTTTTTTTTTACAAAATTCTGTGCAAAAAAGCCAACAATGTCTGCAGATTCTGTCTGGCCCCACTTGTAAGTTGTAACTCAATGTTATCGATCAAAAAGTCACACTGGAATCCATATTCTGTGAACAGTAAAGTGATTGGGCATCTCAAACAAGCACCATTAGACCACTGTGGAATACCAGCCTAAATGAAACTGTTAGTCACCCAAACAACAAACAGATCAGCTTGTAATGAAATGCAGCAGAGGAACATCAAAAATAGAAAATATCAGCGGCAACAATTTGAACAGCCATGGATGTCCGAGAGAATGCATGAAGCGCTTAAAGTCACTCTGGATAGAAAGTATCTGCCAAAAATGTAAAAGCTCTGGTACAGTAGAAGCAAACAGATCCAGCTCACTAGCTTTTGAAACAAACCTGAAAGAAAGCCTATACAGTGAATCATCTCACAAAGCAAAGTGACGTTTAAAAGTGTGCGTAGCTGCATAGCGAGTGTAAACAGATGGAGAGAGGCCTTACCTATCACCTCTCCCGCTCTACAACCAAACACATGCAACTCCAGGGGCTATTTTACAGACAAATTACACCACGGGGCACGCTTCCCATTCGCCAACCCGTGTATCTTCCCTGCCTATTAAAGCAGCAGCGGACATTCCTCAGCCCAGACTGAGACATCACGCTAATCGTGCTCCATCCCTAACACATCAGCAATATTTTCATCTCTTCCTGTCATAAATTTCTGCTGGCCCCAGCTATGCCCGGTTAACAATCGGGCCAATTTATTGGCATATTGGCGCGGGGCGATAAGGGCTAAAAACAACAACGGCGAGCAGCCGCTTGTGGAGATGAGCTGATAACGCTGATATGAGCTCCCATACAAAACATCTCACCCTCCATCACCTCTCTATCAAACTCTTATTATGATGAGAAGAACTGAAAAAGGAGAGGCCAAGGGGGCTTTGCTTCGCCGGTGGGGGGGCAGGGACCAAAACACACACGCAAAATAAATATGAATAAAAAAATGGAATCAGATGCAACGTTTCAGAGCCAAAAAACAAGGAGGAGAAATACATAATTTATCACAGTATTATCGGGATATCCAGGCAGCCTAATCAAGGAGCGGTGGATGACTATTTTTTGCCTTATCATCCAAAGTGGTGGAAACGGAGAGGGAATTATCAGCCGGCTGCAGATTGCTGGGTTGGAATTTTAATGGTAATAATCGCAGCTCTGATGGTATATCTCCCTGCCTTATCTTTCCCATTATCTGGCCCTATCTCACAGGCATCGCTGCAAATTAATGGTGCTTTTTCAGCACGGCCTTTTTATCATTGCTCAGAGAGCACCCAAGGGGAGAGAATAAGCAAAATATTAAAATACTGCATAAATCACAATTTTAGATAACCGTCCAACGCATGGAGGTGGCGGTGGAGAAGGGGGAGGGCATACGGTGCCCAACAACCTTTTTGTCCTTTAGAATGACTCTCGGTCTCTCTGTGCACTGGATCAGACGGCCTCTTCCTCTTCCTGAAGTGCCGGAGAGAGGAACTACAGGCTCTGCGTGACCTTTCGGAGCCAGAGACAATGCCCTGATATTATGAACGCTCTAGTGACGGAGCTGTGAGGGCTGTTTGATAACTCACACCTCAGTTCCTGGACATCTCCGAAGGAAATCGGCACAGATCGATTTGCATGCAAACGCCTCAGTCAACAGTTTAATGACTCGAGCTCGTTTCTGCTATTCTAAAGCTGTCGTGCTTGTCGAAGAAGATAACAAGCAAAATATGCTAAGATCGATTTGCACTGACTAAAAGCCTTCACTCGAAAAATGACATTTGCTGTTTGTTCATATAACTTATTTGAATTGAGCTGAAACAACACAATTCTTGGATTTTTTCAACTGGTGGTATGTTCAATCCACTTAAATTAGTAAAAACTAATAAGTTAACTTAATTCCTTCATCGATTGTGTGAAACCCATCAATTTGTACAGTGTTCAATCATAATTACTGTACTGTACACACTGGTACAAACAATATTTGCTCTCAAACAACACATCTCAATGGCTCACTTAAGTAACTCAAATTTAATTTAAGCTCAAAAATATTCGAATGGACATGAGCTCAGTAAAGTACACAGATCCAAACCAAAACATTTCCTTTCAGTAGTACACACACACACAGCATGATGACACATATTAAAAATATCGAGCGGACACACACACACAAAACATCTGGCTTTCAATATTGTGCAACTACTTTATCTCACTTCTTCTCATCCTCTTGGCTTAGTTTATCCTGATCTTTAAAACACACACACACACATTTCACAACAGAGAAAGAAGATTCTGAATCATTTCTACACGCGGTTCACACACATTTACACACAGAGAGAAAGAGAGAGAGAGAGAACTGCTAAAGGCCCTGACCAAAAATCGAAGCAATCACACCTCGACCTTTTCATTCACGAAAAAAAATTTAAGCAACAACAGCCAGTCTATTCAATTATTCCAAAACTGAATTTCTATTGTCCGACCTCTTCCTGTATGAAAATATTCGAGTGCTGTATTATCAGTGTCCTGAAATAGGCCTGAAAAATGGAAATGCTCAAGCTACTGATGGTGTATATTTTATGAAACGCATTATTTATTTAACTCTGTAGAGCTCTGTGGATTATTCTGGGCTGAAATGTGTCATATTTATTAAATATGACACTTATTTTAGAGCTCAGAAACACTTTTTTTATTTGAAATATATATATATATATATATATATATATATATATATATATATATTTACACATTTAGATACTGAGGGGGAAAGTAATTATTTAATTTGCTCACAAATATAGAAAATATATTTAAGCTTCTATTATCTCAAGTAGAGTATCTGTGTGACATTAATATTTTCATGACGTCCACAACTAACTCTGAAACAGACCCTTGAGGAAAGCTGTACACAAATGCAGTGAACTAAAACTGACAGCATTTTCCTCTGCCAGCCAAGCCACCCTAAAACCAGAAACTAGAATAAATATAAAGACAAAATATGAATTTTGTGTGCCATAACTAATACATCGTCTTTAATTATGGAAAACATTTTCACATAATCAAACAAAAATAAAAAAGGCTGAAGGGTGAACAGCCTCAAAACACACTCTTTACAATTCTTCAAATAATAATAATAATTATAATAATAACAATAATAATCACAATAGTAATAATAACACTGAATCTTTTCGTTGTATATCTATCATAGAATAATCATACTAAAAACGCTAAATCTGTTCATGGTAAACCTAATATAGATTAATAATAATAGAACTACTAATTCGGTCCATGGTATATTAATTATAGAATACTAAAAACATTGAATCTGTTCATGGTATACTTATTATAGAATATGAACTTTAAGCATTAAAACACACATGCAAAATTAAATATGCACTGCTAAAGTATTTCACTATTCCACAAGTATTCCACTATTTTTATTCTACCCAATAAAAAAACACATTAAAACTAGAATATTGATAAATAATTAGTAAATGTAAAATGAAAACAAAGTTGCTAACTAGCCTACATCGCTATAAAAAAAAAACATCTCCACATGCCACAACAAATACAAACCCCACTGAAAGATGAAATGACTAAAGACTTTCCTGGGGTTTTTAAAAGAATAACATCATCTTCAAATCTAAAACTACTTCTTTATTCAGTTCCCATGTATGTCACGAGAAACTTTCAGCATTAAATAGCACGTGAATATACGCTAATATTTAAGCAAAAGCACAATGAAAAACCGAATAGGCTATTGACGAAAAAAGTAAACACAAAAGGGAAGTATAACGATGTAACACTGACTAAAAAGGCGAATAAATGCAAAACCACCGCAGCATCAAAACAACACAGAAAGAAGAAGGTTTGCACCTGCTGCTAGTATCAGTAGTCACAAACTGATCTGTATCCCTTTCATCCAACTTTACTCCGCTTACAAACAAATAATAAAATAATAACGATAATAATAAACAGAGTAACTTACGTTTGATTTGCCGGGGGTTGCTCTGCTTTCTGCGGGACATGTTGATCCGGACGATTATTGATTATTAATGATTATTACAGATTATAATGAGAGGTTATTATGGATCATCCAAGAGCCGAACGGGTCGCGAAAGAAATGAGGATTATTCACAGGCTCTTGCTCTCACACACGCGTCCCCGTCGCTCAGTGCGTGCGCACGCGTGTGTGTATCTGTATCTGTGTGTGTGTGTGTGTGCGCGCGGAGCTGCGGTCCGCTCGGACTGACGGCGGAGGAGAAGGCGTTTCGCGCTTTTGTTTGAACATGAAGTTTGATCCACCGCGTGCGCCGTACACACACAATCTCTCACACATTCTGCTGTTAAACTTCGCCGTTTGTGCAGGTTATCGTTCCATAAAGCATTATTTAGACAGCACAGGTGGTCGTTTCTTTTTAATTTTACGCTTTACAGTTGTTTAAAACGTTTGGTACATAGAAATCACGAACGTGTTTGTCTGGTCAATGTGTATTTTATTTATTGTCTATTAAGAAACTGCGTTTATCTTATAAAACAGATGTCAGCAAAACAAGTGTGCTAAGAAGTAAACTGAATTGAGAGAGTTGCCCGTGGATTTTAGCCAATTAAAACGTTCGTTGGTAACCTATCAATCATCGTAGTGGTCTTTTCAGGTTTGCTAAACTCTGGTTGGCTGTCATCGTGCAGAGGGCGGGGTTTCAGAACAGGTGTAGTTGAATTGCTTGGAAATAGATCGCTTGCTTTTCTAATAGTTCGTTTGTTTTGGCATCGAGTGCTTAAAGTTATAATAAACAATTAACAGCAAGATGCTCAGCTGACTAAAGGTGTAAAACCCCTGCTTTACCCACGTGAAATATAGGGTAATGTACAGTGCATTTCTTTGGGGTTATGTCGGCATATACTGAAGCTCATTGGCTACTAGAGATACTGTAAGTAGGCTACTATATAATAATGAGGGTGGGGGGTTAACTATTCTGGATATATCATTTGTTTAATTTGCCATTGAAAATGTTATTGAGAGTCGTATTGACTTATTGATCAGAATAGCACAATACACATGCTCAGTAACTATATAAAGTAAGTAGCAATCTCATTGAATAGAGATGACTTGAATGTCCCGTTTCTTTGGATTTACTGGATTTATTAGGTATGGATTTGATTACAATTTTAATATTTGTTTAATTATATCATGTCTAATAACATTTTTTTTCAAATAACATCTAAATAACATTTGTCTGACTTTTTTGACAGAAAATGACAATTGGTCACAATTGCATTTTCATCTGTTGTGATTAAAAATCAGGGTTATTCAAAGACTAATTTAACTCATCTTAAAAAAGCTTTTATTATCGATAAAAGATGTGTTTTTTTAATATTGGATGTGAAAACAATGCTCTAAAGCACATTTATATTTTACATTTGTATTAAATGCCATCAGTAGTTTACAAAATAAAGCAAACATGATGTTTCACTCAAGCACATAACTATAGATTGTAAATCCAGATAAAGAGAACTTTGAAGCAATCTCTTAATTGTTTTTCCATGGATGTATATGCATATGTATATATAACGGGAGCATAGAAGTCACACTTTTAAAAAAAATGAATTGAATTGAATAGATTAGCAAAACAACAAACAAAAAAAACTCCAAATTAAACTTTAAAAAAATCCAGAAATGATCTTAAACGCATATGAGAAAAGTATGTGAAAGTGACTTTCAATGCTTAACTTTCAGCATGCATTCAGTGAAAAATAGATCCATTTATATATATTCAAAAATCCTGCAACTTCCACGTCACAGAAAATCCCTTTACTGAAATTTTGAAGTATCATTTCCTAAACAGTTTCAGGGCCCGGAAATCGCCTTCTTCAATTAGCCAGTTGAACTGCCAAGTAAGACAAGCAAGTCGCCTGTGAAATTATCTTGTAACCCAATTCCAGGACTTTGGAACGGAGTCTGAAACTACGGCATAATTTCAAGGGGTTAACTAGTCAACGGAGCTGCACCTTGAGGAAACCTTTATCTGCCTCTGTGCAGTTTGCTTCTGCTTTCACCAGCCATTACACTCTGGCAAGAAGTGTGCTCTTCCCAGCGTCCTCTGCTCCAGCGCTGGCGGGCTCTGAGCTCCAGCCATGAAGGAGGAGAACGCTAGCAATTCAGAGACCACTTCTGCAATCCTGCTTCAGATGTAAGTGACAATTACGGTGGAAAATCTATAGATCAAATGTGTATCACTTCATTATGTGTGATGTTTTAAAGCTACAGTGCAACAAGATTCTGCTGGCCTTTTATGAATGCACATTTAAAAAGATTTTCTGTGTCATTTTTGTGACAAATCTGCTGTTGTTTGAGGACTCAACCAATGGTTTGACAGGTTAACCAATGGCCTGTGCTTGGGGTGGGACTAAATATTTGCTTGAACCAATGGCAGATTATCATTATTCTTTTCTATTTCACTCTGATGTTCATGCCAACACAAAATTTTAAGTATACCTAATACTAAAACTGAGATTTTAAAATCTTTTATCAAAACACAGTACAATGAATATGGTTTCAAACACAACATTTGTATATATGCAATACCACTGTATATTTCATTCATTCATTGATTAATTTTCATTTCGGCTTAGTCCCTTTATTAATCTAGGGTCGCCACAGCGGAATGAACCACCAACTTATCCAGCATCTGTTTTACGCAGCGGATGCCCTTCCAGCTGCAACCGATCTCTGGGAAATGTATATTTCCTGTTTCTGAGTATTTCAATTACAGTAATACATATACATATTTAGAATATACATAGTAACGTACATAATACAACTATGGGAATGAGAAAATAGGAGACCACTTTCTTTGGATTTATGGTTTATAGATATGTGTTTAAACATTAAGTAGAACATTAACATATCACTGAGGACATTTGTTTATAATGTAAAATTAAATGACAATTTTGTGCCTTTTTCTTAAAACAACAATAAATGACATGTTTTCATTATGACAATGACAACATGTTTACATACATTTTAAAAAAAACTTAATTGCAATGTTAACACATTTATATATGTGAGCAATATCATACGAGTAGCAGTGCGATATGGCTGTATATCGCACTGGTGAGAAGCATGCATTGGCTCAAGGCTGCAGGCCGAGTTCCTTAATGTCCCACCAGTGATGATATACAGCCATATCATACTGCTAAGAGTGTGATATTGCGTTTATACAACAGTTTGATGGCATATTTGTGTTTATAAAAAAGAAAATCAAACACAGAGAGTCTCAAAAACCCTTTTGTGAAAGGGAACTACTTTCTTCCGCCACTCATTCTCATCTGCAGCAGACGTCAGAACAGCAGAGACCGTTGCTACTTCACACACGGCACTTTACACGTAGTCTTTGAATGATTCTCTAGCATAATAAAGTGATGACAAAACAGGTGGTTTTGCTCACATTTTAAGGCTGAACAGCATGAAATGTCCTCAGTCTACAGAGATTTCCCAGTATTGTAATCGAGATTTCAAAATAATAACCCAGAAACAGCCAAAAGCCAAAGCAAAGCAAACTACCAGATAGCTATGGTATAAATACAGCACTACAGCATGTAAAAGAGAGAGATCGACTTAGAACGTCACTTACCTGTTTTATAATGATTTGATCAGCTGTAGTCTGAAACGTACGCAGAGAAAATGCTGTTTTTCTCCTGTAAGGACTTGCAGTCTCTGTCGCTATCTTGTGGCGGAACGTCAACAGTCTTTGCTCTGCTCAATGACAGGCTAATGGCTGCCAGAAATTATAATAAATATATAAAAATGTATATAATAAATATTTAAAATAGGCACTATCCCTATAAATTAACTACGTAGTTGCAATCTAAACAACTACATTCTTGCCTAAAAAAAGCCTCAAAAGTACATTATGTTGTCCAAGAGCTGCAATTTGTTTTATTATTATAATTATTGATTATATATTTTTATATGATTATGCATTTATTCCTATTCTATTTTTTTCCTGGGTGTGATTATTAATTATGAAAAAGTTTGTTATTCTGACAATAAAAAAATCCAAATAACACTATATATTTTTTTTATATTTGAAAGACGTTGCAGACTGAATCAGATATAAACATCTTACTCAAATCCATAGCTAATAAATACAGTAAAGAACATTTTTCCCCCCATATCCCATTTCCCATATATATAGTTAAGTATTTTTGTAGTACACCCAAATTATTTGTGCCTACAAGACGATGAATAGCTCCAAACTAATATCTTGTTTTTGTAATGAATGTGTAACAATTTCATTATAGCTCTAAAAATCAATCTAGCAGATTAAATATGGTGTTTTATAGCTCTAACTTTCTACAAAAGTCTAAAAAGGAGTGCATTATTCTCCTAACAGACTTCAGTCTTACAATCTGGACCTACAGTCATTCTGACATTTCTGTAAAAGAAATACACACACTCGCACTCACATACGTTTACATGTTAAAAAGCACATTACCCTCCCGGCTCATTCACAGCTGTTTTCCTTGAACCCTGCACCTCCTCTAATAAGTTGCATATATGTTTATTTGAATTGTGGTTTCATTGGAAGGCCACGGGTGTCGCAGTCTGTTGTTTCGTGTAAATCAGAATAGGCCTGAATGCCCTCTTTGAGCTCGCGTGGCAGGTCATCGGCGGCGCTTGTGGTTTGTATTAACGAACACCTCCAAATTAATTAAGTGACCCCAGGCAAGTGCAGGGCCACCCCGTCCTTTCTGTGCCATCTATTCATATCGTTCAAGGTTAGTTTGCATCAGGAAACATGCGTAATTTCTTGGAAAAGCTGTGTGCGCATATGCAAGGAATTAAAGGCTGCTTTAACCAATCAATAATTGAATCAAAGCATTTTGCTGCGGGAGATTTAACGCTGTGTGTAAATGCGACGCACTATCAGTCATCAGAAAATGCTGCTCTTTCTTCATTTCTTAACCTCATATTTTGTTTTGAGGGCAGATTAAATGAAGCCAAGCACACCGGGTCAGATAATAAATATGGCTGTAAAACTTTGTATATTAGTACGCTGTGTAATAATGATCGTTCATGGCTCATTCAAAGCACACAGAGACTGCTGCATGCACGGATTGCAATGAAACATGCATGCATTTGGCAGTGACTAATACACATTTTTAGACAAATTAATAATAACATTCTATCATTACAATAGAAATTTCACTATTTATTATGTATTTAATTATCCATGAGATAAAATAAGTATTAAACACGACATGTTTTTTTTTTTTTTTTTTCGGGGAATAATATTTCTAAAGGAGCTTGACATGGAATTGAACCAGATTTTGGTTAAAACCCAACAATACAAACATAAAAATAAAACAAAACAAATCAGAAAAATTTGTTAGTTGTGTGTATTAACAATGAAATGATACAAGGAGAAAGTACTGAACTACTGGAATGTATTTAACACTTTATGTAAAAGGATTTTTTTAATGAAAGCACCTTAAAGACACCACATATGTAGAATGAAGTCACATGAGTTGCTCAGGTGTGATTTCACAGACTTCAACAGTGTAAAAATCTCGATCATTCTGTGGGTTTCGTCTTTAAAATCTGATCTTTATTTTCTATTCTGTATTGGATTTAGGTCAGGTGATTGGCTGGGCCATTCTACAGCTTGATTTTCTTTCTCTGGAAGCATTAGAGAGTTTCCTTGGCTGTGTTTCGGATCATTGTCTTGCTGAAATGTCCATCCTGGTTTCATCTTCATCATCCTGCTCATGTACACTGAGGAAGGGCAGAGGTTAGCTGAAGAACTGAGAGATTTCAGCTGCTGTCTGGGCTTTCACTATCTTTCCACACATGTTCAATGCTTTTTCCCTGTGTCATTTGATTTTACTACACATAACTTGATTTGTAAATTAATTAGATTTGTTTTTTGCATCAACAGCACCTTTAGAAATAATGTTTCTGAGAAAAATGGTGATGTGTTCAATACTTATTTTCCCTGCTGTTTACTGTGGCATATTTTTCTACACCATGTTGAAACTTTTTTGGGATTATATGGTGAGGAAATGTTTTTTTCCAATTATCATTAAAAAACTTCTAATTAAATAAATAAATTCTTTGAAATCAATGTATGATATAGTCCAGGCAGCAAATTAAAAATATAAAAGTTTGTTAGTGAAAAGTTTATGTTTTCAGTTTATTTAACAGAATTATGACAAAATAGTCTATATTTAATTTAAAAGACATTTAGAATAAATTTATTAATATTCCTGTCATGTTTATAATGTATATATAATATCAAAAGGGGTGAAAATGTTTGGACATTTAATTTTGTATATTGTTTATTCCCCTTTTTTCTCTTTTATCAGATGAAAATATTTCAAACGAACCATTTTCTTTTTGTAAATGTTGTTTTAATTGATTATTAATTAATAATTGATCCTCTACTATAACACAATATGTTTCAAATTTGTACATCAAATCATGGGATTGATTTTATACGATATTGTGTAGAATTCAATTGACTGTCACTGTTTATTTGCAGTTGTTTGAAAGAATTATCAAGCAATGCATGACTGAAAATTATTTCTTTCATGTTTTTCTCCTCCAGTGTGTTTCTTGAAAATTTATTTACATTCTGAAAAAAAATTCCTTAAAGACATCACGTTCAAGGATGTTGAATTGGGAGAGGGGGTGAGGGGGTAAACAGTAGCACAAACACAAACACTCATATAAATACTAGTCTCAAAATCCCCATTTTTAGCTCTTTAAAGAAATGTTATTCTTTCAGTTCTTAAAAAAAAATTCTTATTATTTTATTACATATATTATAATCTAAACTTTTTTAAATTGATCAAGTTCTATTAAAGTTAAGGGTTCTTCGTGGAAACATGGATGCCAATATCAAAACATTCATTTTTCATTGTTCGACAGCTCAGCGTCAGCCATAAAAACCCACCATCGGCTGATCAAGCTCCTCTCACTCATCTCAAATTCCTAAAGTTCTGCCTTGATAATTTCTCATGCCAAAACACTCCAAAAATAGCCAGCTGTTGAGGCTTCTTTGAGCGTAAATGCAGAGAGTCCAGCTAAATTGTGAACTCCAGATTAATTTCACAGCGCAGCTTCGATCCCCCGGGACCTCAGCGTGCTTTGGATCTTTTTCTCCTGGTGTCGGTCGCGCGATTTGACTGACAGGTACAAATCTGTGCGAGGTGGAGGCGCCTCCATCACGGGCTGCAGCAGATGGTGGAAATAATTAACATGATGCTGTTCTCATCGCAGGGGAAATCAGTGGCACGGAGATCACGCCGCTGCCGCTTTAACACACATACAGTGAGCGGTTTAATGCTAACATTAAATGAAGGGATTTCGAAGACATATGGGATCAGGCTGTGATGAGAAGAAATGCACAGTCATAGACTTGCAGCAACAACAAAAAATGTTCTTCAGTGATGAAGATCAAGCTAATATTGATCTACTGTAAATAAAAGTCCAAAATATTACCGGTAGGTTAGACTAATGAACGTCAGAACAGTTTTTCAGGATTTTTTCATGGCCAACTCTAATTGCTGATTTATTACCAGCAAATTAGCCAAGTCTGAAGTAATAGTTGAAGTCAAAATGATTAGCCTTACTGTGAATTTAGTTTTCTTTGTCAAATATTTCCCAAATTATGTTAAACAGAGCAAGAAAATTTTCACAGTATTTTCTATAATATTTTTTCCTCTGGAGAAAGTCTTATTTATTTTATTTCAGCTACAATAAAAGCAGTTTTAAATTTTTCAAAACCATTTTAAGGTCAATATTATTAGCCTCCTTAAGCAATATTTTTTGGTTGTCTACAGAATGTACCACTCTTATACAATGACTTGCCTAATTACCCTAATTAAGCTTTTAAATTGCACTTGAAAACTGGTAGGACTGTCACGATATCTATTTTTTGTTGTACGATATATTGGACAAAAAAATACTGCGATAGACGATATTATTGTCATTTTAAGACCCCTTTTTTGCCATTCATCTTCACAATGCAAGTACACTCTTCCAACAAACACATAACATTTAATTCCTAAGAATGTTTAATTTAATTATAGTCATTTTAACAATTTAATAATTAGGTATTGAAATCAGAATGTGAAAACGCATATTCTAAATAAATAATAATCATTCATTCATTCATTTTCTTTCGGCTTAATCCCTTTATTAATTCGTGGTCGCCAGCTGCAACCCATCTCTGGGAAACATCCATACACACTCATTCACTACGGACAATTTTAGCCAACCCAATTCACCTATACAGTACCACATGTCTTTGGACTTGTGGGGGAAACCGGAGCACCCGGAGGAAACCCACGCAAACACGGGGAGAACATGCAAACTCCACACAGAAATGCCAACTGACCCAGCCGAGGCTCGAACCAGCGACCTCCTTGCTGTGAGGCGAACATGCTACTCACTTCGCCACTGTGGCCCCTTAAATAATAATCAATTTTAACAAAAAAGGTGCAAGGTAAAAAAATAACAGAGGTTGCAATTTCTGCTACCAGATCTGTTTCCAGTTGTCAGATATGGAGTCAAATAAGTCTCATTAGTAATTCACGCGTATGACGCGATGTACACATGCGTAGCCAAATTCACGTGCGTAAAACCAAATTCACGTGCGTAAAATATTTATATACATTCACAAAAACAATTCACGTGCACAAAATAAAATTACACATTCATAAAATACGTTTCACAAATGCAAAACACCATCTGCAGATTTAAAAGAGTGTACAAAAAGTTTTGAATGTTTAAAACTTGCGAGTTCATCCTGAATGAGAATGTGCAAATCCTCTTTCCCGTACGACTCCCCCTGAATACGAGTGTGTGTATTTTTGAGACCTTCCTGGCAGACGCAGGGACCTAGTGACCTTTCAGCCAATCAGATGAGAGTTGTACTCAATATCGCTTATCTGCACGCCGTTTGCGCAGTCTGTTCCTCTCCAGCACGGTGAACGGAGAAGTGAAAGAGACTGTTGTTGTTCTTTAGTTGCCCAATATGTCAAATATACCCTATTATTTAGTAATAGATTAAGCATTTTAAATGATTCTGATGAATGTAACGGGTTTCATTATAAATACGGGATGACACATTGAATGGCAGGATACACCTCGCGTCTGCACATAGATTCATTGCATACACCTGTGCAGCTCATTATTAGGAGCGCGTGGATAATCAGCATTTTAAAAGGGCGTCTGTGTGAGCATTTGCATGCGACTTCTCGAAAAAAATAAGGACTCTCTCCTTTAACTGATCTATATAAAGAAATGTGGTTAAATGTGATCACTAATATTGTTTCACTCCAAACATATACAGAAGACCACTATAACATGTCAGATTGTTGAGTTGTATTATCATGTAGGTATTAATTTATTTGAATTAGTTTTACAATTGATATTGTCTTTTTCTCTTTTTCTTTTTGTAAGGTTTTCTCTCTCTCTTGTCATTTTATTTGAATTTAACTTGTTTCTTAATTTATTTCGGCGGCAAGGGTTATTATGGGAAAAAAATAAAGCCTTGATTGAACAAAATTTTGCTAAAACTTGAAAAAAAATCACAATTAAATATAAAAAAAACATATTAACCACATGGAAAGGACTAATTATTTTTTCAAATTTCAAGTAAAATATGAGACTTCTTATTTCGTCTATTCAATATACAGTATGTCCTTATATTTCAAAGCTGTACTTGGTACTATAAAAAAATTTAGCAAACGGTTTGTATGTAAGGAATAAATATATAATAGTAATAAAACCATACAGAGCAAAAACCTGCAGCTTTAATTGATCAGGGTAAAAAGAAACAGGCAACAGTGCCACATTTTTCACTTTTCACCCTGCAAAATCACTGTAAACGAGGTGTGTGTGTGCAGCTAAATATATCTGTGTCTGCCTCCAGCACATTTAAATATGATTTACTGCCGTCTGAAGTTCAGCATCAGCATCGGCTGCGGCTCTTGAAGACGCAGGGCTGATTTTCTGCTGTATGATGCCACACCAACTGGCATTATGGGACTGGCTGGCATCCAGAGGGGGGTGAGGAGTGTGAGTGTGTGTGTGTGTGGGTGCTGTTAGACAGCTGGAGGAGTGGACGAGCATCAAGGCCATGCATTCATGTCCATCTGCTGAAAGAAAGAGATGGAAGGTCTAGCGTCCATAATGATGAAACTATTAAAGGCCAGAAGCTATTGAGATTAATGTTGGTTAGTAACAACACAGAATATGTCGTCAGGTGACTTAAAATGTGTTGTAAAATCCACATTCATTGGATTTATTGAAATTAAAAATATTCATAATGTTAGTATGAATAAAATTATTATATTGTGTGACAGAAAGTTGTTGTTTGAAACACGTTAGACAAGAAAACAATATTTAAATATATCTACTTAATTTCATGCTTTTTTTAATGTATCGTAATTCAATGAATTGTTATTCAAAAAATCATTGTAAAGCATTATAAATAAACTAATATGCTGTTTTTAATATAAAAAGATTACTGTAGTATTTAACTATACATAAATATTATTTATACAGTAAATGATGTATCCATTCATGTTATATGTTTAGCATGTTATAAGTTAATGTCTCACTTTAAGTAAGTCCTGTCTAAATCTGAAGGAGTCCTTGAAATCTAAAATAATCGTGCAGTTAATTTCCTAGGATAGACTAGTGCAGGCCTAAAATGGCATATAAATCAATCAATCAATCAATCTATCTATCTATCTATCTATCTATCTATCTATCTATCTATCTATC
>CAIGQQ010032566.1:12384977-12398447 GCA_903798035.1 Danio albolineatus
AAACATTCACCATGATCAGTGAAGCCTTATTACCAAGGTAATGAATCATATGAACACTTCTCAGTGAATCAAAACATTCAACATGATCACTGAAGCTTGATTCCCAAGGTAATGACTTATGCACTATATGAACACTTTTTAGTGAATCAAACAGTCAGCATTAGCAGTGAAGACTGATTCCCAAATGAATGATATAAACACGTTTTAGTGAATCAAAACATTCAGGATGATCGGTGAAGAGTGATTCACAAGGTAACGACTCATATGAACACTTTGTGAATTAAACATTCACCACAATCAGTGTAGCCTGATTCACAAGGTAACAACTCATATGAACACTTTGTAGTGAATCAAACATTCACCATGATCAGCAAAGCCTTATTACCAAGGTAATGAATCATATGAATACTTCTTAGTGAATTAAAACATTCTCCATGATCGCTGAAGCTTGATTCCCAAGGTAGCGACTCATATGAACACTTTTTAGTGAATCAAACATTCAGCATGATCAGTGAAGAGTGATTCACAAGGTAACGACTCATATGAACACTTTGTGAATTAAACATTCACCACAATCAGTGTAGCCTGATTCACAAGGTAACAACTCATATGAACACTTTGTAGTGAATCAAACATTCACCATGATCAGCAAAGCCTTATTACCAAGGTAATGAATCATATGAATACTTCTTAGTGAATTAAAACATTCTCCATGATCGCTGAAGCTTGATTCCCAAGGTAATGACTTATATGTACACTTTTTAGTGAATCAAACATTCACCATAATCAGTGAAGCCTGATTTAAAAGGTAACGACTCATATGTACACTTTTTAGTGAATCAAACATTCACCACGATCAGTGAAGCCATATTACCAAGGAAATGAATCATCTGAACACTTCTTAGTGAATCAAAGCATTCACCATGATCACTGAAGCTTAATTCCCAAGGTAATGACTTATATGAACACTTTTTAGTGAATTAAACATTCACCATAATCAGTGAAGCCTGATTCACAAGGTAATTACTCATGAACACTTTCTTTTTAGTGAATCAAACATTCAGCATGACCATTGAGGCCTGATTCACAAGGTAATGAATCAGATGAACACTTTATTTTTAGTGAATCAACCATTCACCATAATCAGTGAAACCTGATTCCCAAGGCAAGGAATAGGAGCACATTGGATATGAATATATTCAATGAATATGAGCATATGAGCACAAGGTGACTCATACAAGCAAATATTTTTAGGAATCAAATCATTCAGCAAGTCTGATTCCCAATGACTCATATTATACTTTTTTTGTTTTAGTAAATAAAACCTGCTTTAAACTGATTCAGTGTGTATTGAATTTGCAGTCGGAATAATACATTTTCAGATTTCAAAGAAAACCACAAATTGTGCAATCAATGAAGTATGATTTCAAAGCAACAATGACTGATATGACCTGATTCTTATCAAAACACACATGCATGACCAACCAAACAATATGATTCCAGTGACTTTTATACATCGTTCAATCACTCCAGTGAACTAGGTTTTTACTTTTTATTGATGCCAGTTTTGAAAATTTTATTTTAAAAAAATATTATTTTAAATATTGCTCATTATTAAGATTATGACGTGAATCAGTAGTAGAGTATTTTGGGTTCACTTTGGATCCAATTCTAAAAACACACACACACAAATTAAATCCTCTGAACTAGCTTCAGTTTGCTCTGCTATTTTGAGAAAGTCCAGCTTTTCTCAGACTCTGGCTATATGTTAGACTGTCAAGCGTTGGGTGTCCCGGCGAAGGGAAATTAATGGCGTTGAGGCGGCAGAATTAGTTGTTGTGTTTGGTAAGCGTCTGCGGCTGCCAGAGCGCAGGTGGACAGCTGTGGGGGACGGATGGCCAATACACAACCGTCTGCAGCTCTCACGCTTTACCGCACACACACACATGCAGACACACGTGCATGCATGCAGATAAACACACACACACACACAAACACACACACACACGCACAGACAGACAGACAGACATATGCACATGTGCTCTGATTGATTGTGTTGACAGATTAAAGTGTGAATCTGTCACTCCAGATGTTTGGAAGCACTGATAATGGTGTTTCACTTCAGTATTTCACAGTAATCTTTATGCATCTGAATTAAGGGTGGGTAGCATGAGCAAAATATTACACCATGATGATACATCCATGTCATTTTATCATAGATATACACTCACCGCTAGTACCTGGTTGGACTCCCTTTTGCCTTCAGAACTGCATTAATCCTTTATGGCATAGATTCAACAAGGTACTGGAAATAGTCCTCAGAGATTTTGGTCCACATTGACATGATAGCATCATGCAGTTGCTGCAGATTTGTCGGCTGCACATCCATAATGGGAATTGCCCATTCCGCATCCCAAAGGTGCTCAATTGGATTGAGATCTGGTGAGTGTAGAGGCCATTTGAGTACACTGAACTCATTGTCATGTTCAAGAAACCAGTCTGAGATGATTCGCACTTTATGATATGGAGCATTATCCTGCTGGAAGTAGCCATCAGAGGTTGGGTACACTGTGGTCATAAAGGATGGACATGGTCAGCAATACTCAATTGGTACTAATGGGCCCAAAGTGTGCCAATAAAATATCCCCAACACCATTATACCACCACCAGCAGCCTGAACCATTGATACAAGGCAGGATGGATTCATGCTTTCATCTTGTAGATGCCAAATTCTGACCCTACTACAGAAATTGAGACTCATCAGACCTGGCAATGTTTCTCTAATCTTCTATTGTCCAATTTTGGTGGGCCTGTGTGAATTGTAGCCTCAGTTTCCTGCTCTTAGCTGACAGGAGTGGCACCCAGTGTGGTCTTCTGCTGCTGTAGCCCATCTGCCTCAAGGTTGGTTGTGTTGTGCATTGTGCTCTTCTGCATACCTTAGTTGTAATGAGTGGTTAAACTTATTTGAGTTACTGTTGCCTTTCTATCAGCTTGAACCACTCTGGCTATTCTTCTTTGACCTCTGGCTTCAACAGGGCATTTGCGAAGTATACAGTGGTCAACATTTGAAGTGGATCAAAAAAGTTTTTCCGAATTGTCCTAAGACAAGAACGGGTGTGCGTCAATAGATTTGGCACAACTTTGATGAAAGGTTTTTAATAGGAAGCTATATAATATTATACTTATGAATATACATTAGTTTAGATACTACTGAAGCCAAATCTACTGAAGCCAAATCTAACAAAATAACTTACAATAATGACCCCAAAAAAAGTTCAGAAAAGAGAAAAATATTAAATAGAATGTTAAAAAAATTATAATAATTTGTCATTTAAAAAAATGCCTTGAATTAAATTGTATTACATTTCTATTTCTAAAGATGTTCAGTGACTAAAATATTATTTTAATAAATATATCTGTTCAATAAAACCGTTTTGTTCAAATGCACCAAAATATATCACCTTTATTCACCGAATATAATGCTGCTTTATCATGAAACACTTGTGTGATTCACAGACTATCGTTCTAAAAAAAAACTTTTTTAAACATATTTTTAGATTAAAAACAGCTTCACAATAATTCACAATCAAACATTTGATTCACAGACCAACAATGGTTCAAAAACATTAGTTTGTGAATTAATTTCTTTATTTTTTTTGATTACCATTGATTTGTTATTATATATATATATATATATATATATATATATATATATATATATATATGATTTCAGCATTATTTTAACTCTAAACCAGGTGCTGTCATCATGGGAAAAACAAAAGTAATTGCACCCCTAACCCTAAAAGCTTGTTGAAAAAAATATATATATATATCTTCCTACACAGTTAAATAAACTAAAAATAAACAGGATTGCTAATAATTTTGTCTCCATGAGTATATTGTTTAAATATGTAATGTCCCTTCAAAATACAGAATATGGACAGCAAAGAATTCATGGTGATTTAAAGTCCACAAAAAAAAAAAAAAACGCAAAAAAAAAACGTGTTCACTTCACCTTCTGACAGCGAGATTTTCTGATTCTTGATCTAAATCTCTACCCCGTTCTCGCTCTTCTAGACTGTGTCGGATCAGACCAGGCCTTGTGTCTCCTCCACCAAAACCCACAATTAACAGGAGTGGTTATTATCCTTGTCCTGCGACTTCCCTGCAATGCAAATCCCAGATAGAAAGGGTCGGAAAATTATGCGAAAAAACTTGGGAGGAGAAAAGTGGCTCACGTCTGTTTGCCGAATTAATCGCTTTCTAAATGGCTCGGGGCCAGGCAAAAGTTAACATTTGCAGTTTCAAAGGTTTTCAGCGCTTGCAATGAGCCATGAAATTACTGCATGCTGGTGAAAATGGCAGCTGATGAAAAGCCCACGGAGCAGGTCCCACAGGCGGACAGGAGGAGCGGGAGCGGGAGGGGAACGCAATCGCCCTCGCCTGCCCGACAGACACACAGAGGAAGAGGAGCAGCGGATAAGGAAGAGCTTCTCCAATCAGGACACGTGCTCTTCATCACCCAGACACAACAGGGGGAGATATATAGAGAGGAGTATAGCTGTATGACTCCTCTGATATTTCTGATTGATAAATACTGTAAAATACTGTATACACTGTAAAAATTCACAAGTGTTTTCTGTTTATTTATGGTTGTAAATTGCATTATGGGAGCTTAATCTCTACTCTGTCGACTATTGATGTTGAAAATTCAACTCTTCAGTTTAACAAAGTGACTTTTATTGACATTTTAGTAGTTTAAAAATAATATAATGTATAAGAAATAACATATAGGAAAATAAGTCAGTAAAGTAACAGAAATGGCAGTTTATTACAGCATAATATGCAGCACCAACCCTGTCAATATATCACTTTAAACGATTAATAATGTTCATAAAAATCACTTTTTCAAACTTTCCTAGGTTAAAAGTTGATGGAAGAAAAATTGAGGTCCCATAATGCAATTCAAAAGCATAAATAAATCATCACCTTGGAATTGCAAGGATCTGCGTTCTGAATGATTTTGAGATATTGAGCTTTAAAGTTTCGGATTCTATAGCAAACAGTACATGTGTAACATTTGTTTTTCAAATAAAAAGTCTTCAAATGTAAACAACTTATTAAAAAAAAAAAAAAAAACATCCCATAATGTAAATAAGTTGTCAATTAATAAGAATATGTCAATAACTAAATTTTGACAAAAATGTCAGATAGAACCATATAATTCAAAGGTGAAGAAATGGGGGGAAATACTATATAATAGTAATAATAATAATAATAATAATAATAATAATAATAATTACTTACATTTATATAGCGCTTTTCTAGGCACTCAACACAATGGGGGGGATATCCTCATCCACCACCAGTGTGCAGCATCCACCTGGATTACGCGAATGCAGCCATATTGCGCCAGAGCGCACACCACACTCCAGCTGATTGGTGGAAAGGAGACAGAGTGGTTAAGCCAATAACGATATGGGGATGTAAAAACATGAATCACATTATAATATGGAAAACTAATTTACTGGTCCTTTTACAGTGTATTTCCTGTCAAATTGGTAGTTCACACAAAATATTAAAATGTATTCACTATTTAAAAAAACTTTGAGTTTCCACAAAATAAGATATTTAGTAGAATGTAAAAAAGGAGGTCGGAAGAAATGATGACTGAACTTTCAGCTTTGGTTGAACTCTCTCTTTAAGTGATTTTGCAAATGTCTGATGCACAAACGGTTTAAAAGTTTAGGGCCAGTGATGTATCTTTATTTATTTACTATTATTATTATTATTATTATTATTATTATTTTAGCATAAATGCATGAAATTGATTGAAAGTGGCAGTAAAGAAATGCTACAAAAGATTTTTGTTTCAAATGAAGGCATTCATTAAACATACAAACAAACAAATAAATAAACAAATAAATAAATAAACAAATAAATAAATATTTAAAATAAAATGTGTTATTGTAAGACACTGAATTTTAAACTCTACTGTCATAGTCATTACATGTAATTATTTTAATAATTAAATAAAATGATACATTAACATTTTTTTCTATCTATCTTCACGCTGTTCATAGTGATTAGAGACTGCCACAAAAAAGCAATAAATAAATACAATAACATATGAGCATTAAAAAAGAAATGAAAAACATTCTTATGAACTGTGTTCTGTATTCAAAGTCATCCAAATATATTAATTGAGGATTTCCTGATCATTTTCACATTCAAATCATATTCAAATCTTCTAATTCATATTAAAATGACTTAAGATAAAAACAGCGAAAACATGCTAATGAGCTTTATGGTGATTTTCCTTTATTTTGCTCAAAATGTTATTTTTCATAATATTAGTATGGTGTAATTATTATATTTATATAATTGTATTACACGTAATTGTCACGTCTGATGTGCTGTGAAACAAATGTGAGGATCTAAATGCAGTCCTACAGGTTTATTGAACTCAAAATAAAAAGTAAACAAAACAAAGACAGTGAAAACACAAAGACATCCTGGAAGTAACGTAAACTATCAACAACAAATGGGTTAAAAATCAAAAAACAAAAGAGTTGTATATATAGTTCAAACAATCAGGTTAAAACAATAGGATGAAGGGGTGGAGACAATACCTACAGTAAGTCTAGAGAAGTCTAATGACCGTGCGTGACAAATGAAAACATAGAACTGAACAAAACAGGGACTGTTACAGTAATATTTTTATATTTAAAAAGTATAGTTAGTTTTGTATTGTTTCTAGTCCAAATATCTAAATACTCTTAAATGAAGCATTTCTAGACAAGTAAAAGTATTGTATTGGTTTCAGAAATAATAAGTCAAAATAAAGTGAGAAACAAGCTGAATAATCTGCCAAGCAAAATAAACTGACTTGACCCTGAAAACATGATAAGACTATTTAGCCTCATTCATTCATTTTCCTTTGGCTTAGTCTCTGATTTATCAGGGGTCACCACAGCAGAATTAACCACCAACTATTCCAGTGTATGTTTTACGCAGCGGATGCCCTTCCAGCTTCAACCCAGTACTGGGAAACACCCAAACACTCATTCACACAAACACTAATACACTACGGCCAATTTAGTTTATTCATTTCACCTGTACTGCTATCTTTGGACTGCGGGGGAAACCTGAACACCCAGATGAACATGGGGAGAACATGCAAACACCACACAGAAATGCCAACTGGCTCAGCCGGGACTTGAACCAGCGACCTTCTTGCTGTGAGGCGGCAGTGATAACCGATGAGACACCGTGCTGCCCTTATTTTACCACACTGGCAGATATTTTACCTTGTTTTCAAGAAAAGCATATATAATTTGACTTCATACATCAGATATTTAGATGTTTGGACTAGAAACAAGACAAAACTTTAAGCAAATATTTATTGCAGGTTAATATAAAATAAAAAATATTAAATATAAAATATTACAATTACTAATAAATAAAAATATAACCGTTAAGACATACTAATATCATGATGAATAACATTTTGAGCAAAATGGAAAACACCACAAAGCTCATGAGAATATATGTTTTGTAGTGTATTTATAAAATATTTCAGTAATGATTATTGTATATTTCATATTTTCTAATATCCATTTATTTATTTATTTTCCTTCAACTTAATCGCTTAAATATCAGGGGTTGCCACAGCAGAATGAACCGCCAACTATTCCAGCATATGTTATTTGCATTGGACGCCCTTCCAGCCGTAAACCAGTACTGGGAATATTTTATAACATGTGTGAGTACATGTATTTTATAGATAATGATTTATTAACAACAATAATAATAAAAGCAAAAGGACACAGTGTTTTCACATGTTGGCTCATAAAGTACCTGATCAGTCAGTCAGATGGACGAATTGTCGCTACACTTTTCATTTCGTCTCTGTTTTCTCGCTGCAGGTAATGACCCGTCCATGACCAATTACCCTGACGTAAACAAGCGCAGCTTTTGTTCAGCTCACACACACACGTTGGGCAGGAACAGAGACGACGCCTGCAGGAGAGAAAGAGCTGCAGCTGCATGAAAAACTCAAAGCCAGAGTCAAGTTCCTCTGCAGTGAGGAGGTGTTTCACAGACTGCCTGCCTGCTTCTACGAGCGGAAAATATTCTGATTGATTTCAAACGATGTTGAAACCCACTCCGAGAGACGCCTGTTAAGCATTTTGTCTGGAAAACCAAGCGTTTTATTAACAGGGCTGCTTTCATTTTTCGAGTGTCGGAGCTGTTGACATCCCGAGGGTTGTTTTTTGGTTTTATTGTCAACATTCTGACTATGCATGCCAATTTATTTTTAGCCGTGCGTATATGTGTCTTTGTCTCAGTATTAAGCTGAAGAGCGAATGTGAGAGTGTTTCTTTAGAAAAAAAAAAAAAAGAAATATGATAAACAGCACGGTTGGATGTGCATAAAGTGATTTTTTTTAACCCAGAGGAATCTTTGCTCAGAGATTATGGGTTCAAACACGTCTTTATCATGTTATCCTTCTTATGAAGCCCATCGCATTGGGCTAAAGCTGGAACAGCATCGCATAGAGGTTTTGCTTATCTGAATTTTACTAACATTTTTTTTAGTAAATAATTTTCAGCTAAAACCCCAGAAGATTTTTTTTTATTTTTTACGCGTGCTTCATTTGATATCTCCTTCCTCTCTACTTTTCGAATGCACCTCAAAGGTTAACACACTTTTTAAGCTCCGTGACAGCGTGTGTTGGGTTCTAACATTTACACTGGCAGCTCCACACTGACACAAAACTTCCACACAAAATTATTATTTTAAGTAAATATAAATATAATTCCTAAATTAGAACTCTGATGCTTCAATGGTTTTAGAAAATAAATAAAAATAAATCAAGAGATTTACTGAAGACTTCAGAGAAGATACAATAACTTTTCATATTTTGTATATTATATATTTTTATATATATAACTCGCTCTGGCTAGATCATTTGAATCAACGCGTGGTTAACTGAAGAAGTAGTTATTTGAAGTAGTGAAGTAGTGAGTCAGTAAATAGAGATTTACTCTGACTGGATTTGGTGACTACACCACCTGACAAAAGTCTTGTCGCCTATCCAAGTTTTAGGAACAACTAATAATAACATGACTTCTAGTTGATCATTTGGTATCAGAAGTTGCTAATATGAAAGACAAAAGCCTCTAGATTACACTTATTTCACCAAAATAAAATATGATCATGCATTGATCTTTAATTATTTAATTAGGACAGTAAGGTCTGACTTTGCTTACACAAAAGTCTTGACACTTAACAGAAATAATATAAGTAATATATGAAGTCATGGTGCAGTGGAAAAACAATTAATATTGTGTATGACTCCCATGAGCTTGGAGGACTGCATCCATACATCTCTGAAATTACTCTAAGACTAGTATCTTATTAATAAAGTCATCTAGAATGGCAAAGAAAGCGTTATTGCAGGACTCCCTAAGGATTCATCTTCAATACCTCCTCCTTCATCTTACCCCAGACATGCTCAATAATCTTCATGTCTGGTGACTGGGCTGGCCAATCCTGGAGCACTTTGACCTTCATTGCTTTCAGTAATTATTTTATTAAACTAAAGAAAATTATATATATAAATTATATATAAATATTTATTTTATTATCTTCAAGCTGTCCATAGTGATTAAAGGCCACAAAAAAAACAATAAATAAATACAATAAAATATGAGCATGTATAAATAAAAACAATAAGTAAACATTCATATGAACTGTGTTCTGTATTCAAAGTCATCCAAAGCCATAAAACTGCTTTGTGCAAAGTTAAATTGAGAACTTCCTGATCATTTTCACATCTACTGTAGCTCTCAAACTAAATATATACATTTTGAACATTGAAATATTCAAATCTTGTAATTTATATTAGGATGACTTAAGATGAAAATAGTGAAAACATGCTAATGAGTTTTATGGTGTTTTTCGTTTGTTTTCAAATAACTTATTGATAAAGTCATCCGGAATGGCAAAGAAAGCGTTCTTGCATGACCCCCAGAGTTCGTCAAGATTCTTTGGATTCATCTTCAATGCCTCCTCCTTCAGCTTACCCCAGACATGCTCAATAATGTTCATATCTGGTGACTGGGCTGGCCAATCCTGGAGCACCTTGACCTTCTTTGCTTTCAGGAACTTTGATGTGGAGCCTGAAGTATGAGAAGGAGCGCTATCCTGCTGAAGAATTTGCCCTCTCCTGTGGTTTGTAATGTAATGGACAGCACAAATGTCTTGATACCTCAGGCCGTTGATGTTGATATCCACTCTGCAGATCTGAAGACTTACATGGTCAGCAACAATACTCAGGTAGGCTGTGGTGTTGACACGATGCTCAATTGGTACTAATGGGCCCAAAGTGTGTCAAGAAAATCTCCCCCACACCATTACACCTCCAGCCTGATTCATGCTTTCATGTTGTTGGCGCCAATTTCTGACCCTACCATCCGAATGTCGCAGCAGAAATCGAGACTCATCAGACCAGGCAATGTTTCTCCAATCTTCTATTGTCCAAGCCTCAGTTTCCTGTTCTTAGCTGACAGGAGTGGCACCCAGTGTGGTCTTCTGCTGCTGTAACTCATCCGCCTCAAGGTTTGACGTGTTGTGCGTTCAGAGATGCTCTTCTGCATACCTCGGTTGTAACGAGTGGTTATTTGACTTACTGTTGCCTTTCTATCAGCTCAAACCAGTCTGGCCATTCTCCTCTGACATCAACAAGGCATTTGTGCCCACAGAACTGCTGCACACAGGATATGTTGTCTTTTTCGGACAATTCTCCGTAAACCCTAGAGATGGTTGTGCGTGAAAATCCCAGCAGATTAGAAGTTTCTGAAATACTCAGACCAGCCCGTCTGGCACCAACAACCATGCCACGTTCAAAGTCACTTAAATCACCCTTCCTCCCCATTCTGATGCTCAGTTTGAACTGCAGCAGATCGTCTTGACCATATCTACATGCCTAAATGAGTTGAGTTGCTGTGATTGGCTGATCAGAAATTTGCGTCAACGAGCAGTTGGACAGGTGTACCTAATAAAGTGGCCGGTAATGTCATTTTTGTTTTGAAATATTAACAAATTTATTATTGGTTTAGAATGACACAAGGGTTGGTAAATGACGACAGAATTTCCACTAACCCTTTAAATGCATTATTCAGGTCTGCTGTAGAGAATAGTGAAATAGAAAGAGTGTGTTAAAACTGTCCAATAACTACAAAACGATTACACTAAATGGACCAGAATTGCTCAGTTTTTACTTTGAACTGTGCATTCTAATCAAGTAATTAACTACATTTCACCATGCCTGTGTTCATACATTAAACGTGAAATTAATTTGTAATTATGAGCGAAATGCAGGGGAATTCGTGCTGCTCCAGACGTCACCTAATGCCGCTAATAGAGTTTCCGAGTATGTTTATCTAGCCGTTGGAGTATCGCTGACATTTAAATACGCCATGCCTGGAACAGGAATCGTTAATATGTTATTGTTAAGTCAGATTGAACGTGTACAGGATATGTTGGATATTTATAAATGAGCACTTAATTAATTAAAGAATGCATTAGTGCTTAATGCGAGTTGTTAACTTTGCCTGCACCCTCATTAATATGAGCCCGGTGGGGATTGCGGAGCTACATTTCAGCATCCTGCGAAGCTGATACTCCTCTCTTTCATCCTCATTCCTCATGTTCTGTCAGACGGATGACAGACAGAGAAATGAATCACCTATTCAGATGCTGATCACTGGTCAGATCTGAAAAGGTACAAAGGTGTTTCTTTAACTTCACACATATTTTATGGCTCAAGTTTTGATTTGTACTGAAACAATTTTTACCTCCCTTTTGTCATATTAAGGTCACAAGAACGCTAGCTACAATTAACTTGTTTGTGTATACTGCAATTAATATACTCAGATTGCATGTCAAAATTCACATCAAGTTAGCTTAGCAAAGCCTACAGTGAATGAAGTTTGGGGACTACAAATAAATACATCCTGGTTAATGATGTCATAAACCCTTCAGGTTACAAGCATACACCTCGCGCAGCAAAGGGGCGTGGCCAGATGTGCAGTAATGTTATAGCAGGATACTTCCTGGTGACATTGAGCCGATCCGCAAATCTCAGCACAAATATGCTAGCTGACCAATCAGAGCCTCTTGAGGGCGGGCTTTTTCATGTTAGCTGAGTAGCTGTATATAATCAAAGTAAGATACAGTACATGAAAAAATAACGTGATTTTTCACAAATGAAGCATGAGCACACATTGCTTTGCCCCCTATAAACACAACCAAGCCTTGGAAATACATTCTGGACCACCCCTTTAAATATTTTAATTGCTTATTAATTGTTTTTTTATTGCTTGTTAACTGGAAAAGTCAGGGTAAAATTGACTCATGAAAACTAAAAAAGTGCACTAACAATAATAAATGATCAGAATTAACAAAAAAAATGTTAAGGCATTTTTTTCTAATTCAAATTTTAAAAATTGAAACTTTAATGATATGAGTTATGAATAATAATAATAATAATAATTTCCTCTTCATCATCATCATTATTATTAATTATTCAACATAGGGTCATTCTGAAAAAGCAGCCCTATATACATTTCTGGAGATCACGAATTATGTAGCCAGAGGAACGTTTGGCTGCAATTCATCTTTAAAACGAATGCTATGGGGTGGTATGATGCCGTTCCTTTTCGCACTTATCAGCTGAGCGCTTACCTCTGTATGGACGGCTTTACTGTTGTTACCAGTTTGTTCAATGCTCGTCGTATATGTCGGAGGATTTGAGACTGGACGGTAAAGTATGGTTCCAGAAAGCAGGCAAGACAAAAAAACAAAAGCCTAAAAAATAAAACAGGGTGAGAATGTGGTAAAATCTGAAAACGTGGTAAAAATCAGGCTGCCGCGAGGGCTTTTCTTGTTCTGAATTGCTTTTCAAAACACTGTTGGTTGGGTTTAGGGAAGTGGGTGGGTGCTGGTCAATCGGTGCTTTTTAAAACACTATCAGTTCGGTGTAGGGAAAGGGGTGGGTGGGCTTATCGGTCTGTGGGTCAGTCGACAAAAACTGCAATAGAACATAGCTCCTGGGACGTATTTGCCACACTCCAGAAATGTATATAGCAGTATGTAATCAGAATGAGCTTGGGTTGTAATTATTATGAATAATTATGTAATTCTGATACAATATTCTTAGAATAATTATAATATAAATAAAATAATTGTATTTAAATGTGTACATTGTGTTTTTTATTTTTAATTACGAAATTTAGTTTAAAGTATGGAATAAAACCAGTCACAACTGTGCAATTATTATAGTTGTAAATAGGAGAAAACTTCCAGCACTTGTGAAATATACAAACACAGGTGTCAACAAACATTTTTTTTTTGCAATAATAATAATAATAATAATAATAATAATAATAATAATAATAATAA
>CAIGQQ010032566.1:12398457-12410887 GCA_903798035.1 Danio albolineatus
TAATAATAATAATAATAATAATAATAATAATAATAATAATAATAATATATTTTATTTTATTTTAGTCTTAGTAAAGGATGTTAAACAGAAACATTATCTAAAATTATTTGGTCATTTTTGAGTGAGATGCTAATCGGATTCAATGATTTATGCTAAGCTAAGCTAAGCGTGCTCCCATCAGACCCAGAGATCAGCTTAATGATTTAAAAAATGGCAAAACTTAACTGCTTAACACTAGGATAGTTGTAATATAAGCCTTTTTCAAGTGTATATTGTTCCTATGAATTTTTAAGCTTTAAATTTTAACATGCATTAAGCTGATTTAACTAACTTTTAAAAATAATATTAAATATAATATAATATAAAATATATATATAAAAAATAAATGAATTCATCGTCAACATTCTTCTCATTCTTATTATTGTTTTTAATTATTACAAATAAATACATTTGCAAATTACAATATATAATAAATTAAATAATTGTAATTAAATATTAAATATGTTTTGATACAAATCTTTGCTTAAAGTATGGGATAAAACCACTCACAGTTGTGTAATTATTATAGTCGCTAATAGGCAAGCACAGGTGTCAAACGGTTGTTTTTGGCATTTAATTAATGTAATAATAATAATAATAATAATAATAATAATAATTACAACAACTATAATAATAAGAATGTTGTTGTTGTTAACTTAAATAATAATAATAATAATAATAATAATAATAATAATAATAATAATAATAATAATAATTATTATTATTATTATTATTAATATTATTATTATTATTATTATTATTATTAATTTATGTACTTTGTTAATATAATGTTTGATCCCTGTCTCTGTATAGAATAATTAAATCTCCTTTATAGTTGTATAAAAAACATCATATAGGATTGCAATCACATTAATAAATAAGACTACTAATAAAACCCATATGTTGTTGCTCTCCATGTGAATGACGAAAGCTCAACACAAATGTCACCATGTTCTCTCGCACACACTTATCTGAGGTGAAGATGGAGAAATGTGCATCGACGGCGGTCCCAACATGGACCCACCGCACAGAGCAACAGCATGAGCAGCCAAAGGGCAAAAACAGCCCCCTTTTCAGCACTCAAACAGCTCCGCTCAGGCCTGCTCCCCGCGGACGCCACCGGCTCTGCTACTGGCTCGTAATTACCATCGGCTCTCCAGAACGTTCTGTGGCCTCTCCATCTGTCCTCTCAGCTCGGGCAGAGGAGCACCAGTCACCTCGTGAAGCATTTAACAAATGGGAGGCTGCCACCCGATTCTGCCCAGGTTCAGGCACTACAAGGGGGGGCAACGTTCCCTGCCTGAGGGGCGACTGCTACACCTGGAACCCCCTAGAACCAGAGCAAAATTAACACTGTGTTGGAAGTGAAAATAAAGGAGAAGTTTTTTTTCTTGTTACTGATATGTACTATTGTTTAACATTTAATTATGCTCAACACAAAATAAACAATCTGTGATTGCCTTAAAGTAACAGTACACTCTTATTTCAGTGAAAAATAGCCTTATTTTGAACTCCCCTAAACAGTTGTTTTCAGGGCTTGACATTAACACCCAAATGAAGGTAGATTTCAGCTGTGGTGGGTTAGACAAACACTCCCACTAGCCATTTTGGCTGATTGGAAATAATTTTTAAATTGTAGTTTTCTGAAAAAGCAGGGTTTGACAATAACGATAGCCCAATATTCGTGCAAATGTGATCTTAGATTCGAGAAGCAGTACAGTGCATCGAACTGCTTCTTTGTTGACTGACTGAGAGACTCGTCGAACATTAACATTAGATTCGAGAAGCAGCACGACTGACAAAAGTAACTGTGTTCAAGTGAGCAAAAGAATGCAGGTGAACACCAAATGAGAGGATGACCACTAGCGCGAAGAGATGATGTGCTGATGTGATGCGCTCCCGTTTATTTGCGCGAAACAACCTGCCTTGAGGAAACGCAAATGGTGCGATCGGTTCTCTTTGAAATAGACTGGACAGAAAAATGATGATTCATGCACCCACAGCCCTGCTGCTTTCAAGAGCTCAAGATTTAAAAAATATACGTCCTTTTGTAAGCAGCAGCCGTCCCTGCTTTCGTTTTAATTTTTCTTTGAGCAGATTATTATTATTTTTTATTTGCCTTTAAAAAACTTTGAGCAGATTATTAACAGGACTAACAGTAACCGCGTGCACGTGATCATCCTTTCGTTATCACACATTGTATGTTTTTTACCTGCTTTCTTTTGCTTAAAGTTATTTTTTTAATATAGTTATTTTATTTTATTTTTTTAACAACAATATTGCTTTAATATTTAATATTACTCTCCATTTAGTTGTTAACTGGTGATCTGGGACATTTAGCCAGGACAATTACTTTGCATATTTTAGATGACAATAGTTATTTTTTATAAGTATTTTTTTTAAAAGAAAAGTTTTGTTGCATTTAAAAGCTATATTTTGCTTGTTTTGACACATTTAAAATTTGTTGCTTAGAAATAATTATTCATTTATTTTCGGTGTGATCAGCAAACCAGTCAACATTGGGATGTGAAAATAAGGGATAACAAGTTAAATAACAGAGGTGTCACTTTAAAAATGCACACATCTAACGTTATAATGAAAGCATTCGATTACTTTCCTAAGGTTTTATGCTCATTCAGGTCAAAATTAGTTTTGTTTAAAAAAAAAAACACATCAATATCGACATCTTTAGATGTTATTATTATTGATTATGTGTATATGTCTGCTCAAACACGCACCCAAAAGCCAGTATCCACTTTCGCTCTGCTTCTAATCGAGTGTACAGAATCCGTTTGGAAACAGCGCCTGTTTATCACTATGGAGCGCGTCAGCTGACTGTCACGCACCGCTTTATGACTGTTTTGAGGATTGCATAGGAGGAGCGACGGCACCTGTAATGAAAAGGAAAGGGAATCCTGACGTTTTTATGTTTATTCTTAAGTGTTTCATGCCTAAATAAAATGAAAGCACAGAACAGATTCACATTTAAGAGCAAGGGGCGGCCCCTGGTGGTTCGGCGGTATGGGTTGCGTATAGGGAGGATCGGCTCTTTAATGTTTATTGACACCCGTCAGAGAATGACTGAAAATACAGGAGAAATACGGGAAAATACCTTTACGGGATGATAGTGGGATAGAACTGTAAAATAAGGGAGAATCCCGGGAAATACTGGAGGGTTGACAGGTATGGTGGTCAGAGATAAATTTGGTAAATCCTTAATTTTGAGCACTGAAAAGTCATGTGAAATTATAATCACACTTCAGAAAAACAGTCTGCAGAAACACTTTGATTGACATTCTCTTGATGTACTTGTCATCAGAGGGGGAAAGCTCCATCCACTAGTGACAATCTCTCCCTCATTAGTATACGACATTGGGCTTGTTTTTGAATCTGCCACTATGCTGACACGCAGGCCTTTGTAGCTCCACCCTCTTTTGAAAAAGAGCAGGATCTCATTTGAATTTAAAGCAACAGTCACCAACATGGCACAATTTGGATCAAAGCCTAAAAGGAGCAGTTTCAAAGAGTTAGAAAACATTATTTGTGGGGTATTTTGAGCTGAATCTTCGCATACACACTCAACTTATTTTACAATAAGTAAAAAGGTGCCTAGTAGGCCCTCCTTAAGCTATTTTTTGTTAAACATTTTGTTTTATTCAGAAATTGTTGCATTGCAGATGTAAAAATATATATATTTTAACTTAAATTCTAATTATTCCTCCTGGTAAGTCGATATTGATTTTTACCTTAGCCATCGGGTCAAAAAGCAAGCACACCGCTTGTTATTTCCCCCCAGGCGAATGCTGAACGCCATCAGAAAGCTTTAGGAAAGTTTTGTCAGGCCTGTTTTAATGCAGGAAAAGTTGTTGCAGGCCAGTAGAGAAGCCTCTGATCTGTGAGCTGAGACGCAGGGACAGTTCTCCATATCTGACGGCCTAACAGAAAGAGAGAGAAAAGCGAGGGAGTGTGAAAGAGACGCCTGTGAAGCTGTCTGTGATTATACTGTATGTTCATCTGACCCTGATGTAGACCGTGTTCTAGACGCTTTCTCAAACGGTTCATCGTCTGCACATCAAAATTGCCTTCAAGACAATGAAAGAAACTGTCTAAAAACTTTGTCTGAAAGTTTGGCGCACTACGCTCTAACTTCTCCTTTATGTCCAACTCAAACACTGTTTACAGTCACCGCCAGTTCTGGATAATCGCTTCAAAAGTTGTTTCTCTTCATCGTTAGCAAATTGAAAACTGAATACATGCCACTGGCATACCAAATTATACAAAATCTGCTTTTCTTTTGCAACATACAGTATCATGAACAGGATAGTTAAAGGGATAGTTCCCCCCAAAATGAAAATGCACTCACTATTTACATCCCCTCTCAAGTGGTTCCAATCCTTTATGAGTTTCCTTTTTTCTCCTGTTGATCACAAAAGAAGATGTTTTGAAAAATGTTATAAACCTGTAACCACTGACTTCCATTTTAAGAAAAACAAATATATCGAAGTCAAAGAAAAACAGTCAAATAGGTTTATGACAAGTTACAGTTGAGAAAATGATGACAGTATTTTGAATTTTAGGTAAACTGCTCCTTTAAATATATATACTAAAGGACTTCAGGTTACATCAGCATTCAAAGTTTTCCTTAATCTATGAACAATAAATCATTCAACAACTGAAAGAATGAATTTCTTGACACTTGATGGTGAGTCTGCTAAATATGCTGTCGGAAAACAAAATACAAAATTATCAGATACTGTACATTTTCACAAAAATGAACTTCCAGATTCCAGATATTAAATCCAGATATTATCTCTGTTAAATATTCTCTTATCCTAACAATTCATAAATAGAAAGCTTGTTTATTCAGCTTTCAGGTTTATTCAGCTTTTCTGGTTATCAGGATTATTTCACAATGTTGAAGCTATTAATCAAAACTTTTAAACAGTGTATAGTGCACACCATCTATGAAACGTTTGCGAAACCTGTTAGGAAACAGTCATTAATTAGGAATTACGTCTAGTGGCACAGAACTTTCTTTTTTTTTTTTTCAAACATTTTGTTAATTTCAAATAGTAAGAATATCAAAACTTTCTAAGCACTATTCTGGACAAAATTTAACACAGTTTTCTCAATATTAAAATGTTTTTAAACTTCCAGATTCCAGATATTTAAACAATTGTATCTCTGTCAAATATTCTCCTATCCTAACAATTACGTCTAGTGGCACAGAACTTTCATTTTTTCAAACATTTTGTTAATTTCAAATAGTAAAAATATCAAAACTTTATCTTTGATTAATAGCATGCATTTCTAAGCACTAATTTGAACTAAATTAAACACAATTTTCTCAATATTAAGATGTTTTTTTTTTAACTTCCAGATTTCAGATATTAAAACAATTGTATCTCTGTCAATTATTCTCCTATCCTAACAATTCATCAATAGAAAGCTTGTTTATTAAGCTTTCAAGTGATTCTGGTTATCAGGAATATTTCACAATGTTGCAGCGTTTAATCAAACTGTTAAACAGTGTATAGTGCACACCATCTACTGTATGAAGTATGTGCGAAATCTGTTCGGAAACAGTCATTACTTAGCAATTGCGACTAGTGGCACAGAATTTTCATTTTTTCAAACATTTTGTTAATTTCAAATAGTAAAAATATCAAAACTTTATCTTTGATTAATAACATGCATTTCTAAGCACTAATTTGAACTAAATTAAACACAATTTTCTCAATATTAAGATTTGTTTTTTAACTTCCAGATTCCAGTTATTTAAACAATAGCATCTCTGTCAAATATTTTCTTATCCTAACAACATCAATAGAAAGCTTGTTTATTAAGCTTTCAGGGGATTCTGGTTATCAGGAATATTTCACAATGTTGCAGTGTTTAATCAAACTTTTAAACAGTGTATAGTGCACATCTATGAAGTGTTTGCGAAACTTGTTCGGAAAGAGTCATTACTTAGAAATTACGTCTAGTGGCAAAGAACTTTCTTTTTTTTCCCCAAACATTTTGTTAATTTCAAAAAGTAAAAATATCAAAACTTTATCTTTGACTAATAACATGCATTTCTAAGCACTAATTTGAACTAAATTAAACACAATTTTCTCAATATTAATTTTTTTTTGAACTTCCAGATTTCAGATATTAAAACAACAGTATCTCTGTCAAATATTCTCCTATCCTAACAATACATCAATAGAAAGCCAGTTTACTCAGCTTTCAGGTGATTCTGATTATCAGGATTATTTCACAATGTTGCAGCATTTAATCAAACTGTATAGTGCACAACATCTATGAAGCGTGTGCGAAACCTGTTCGGAAACAGTCATTACTTAGGAATTACGGCTAGTGGCACAGAACTTTCTTTTTTTCAAACATTTTGTTTTAACTTCCAGATTCCAGTTATTTAAACAATAGTATCTCTGTCAAATATTCTCTTGTCCTAACAACTCATCAATAGAAAGCTTGTTTATTAAGCTTTCAGGGGATTCTGGCTATCAGGAATTTCACAATGTTGCAGCATTTAATCAAACTTTTAAACAGTGTATAGTGCACACCATCTATGAAGCATTTGCGAAACCTGTTCGAAAACAGTCATTAATTAAGAATTACGTCTAGTGGCACAGAACTTTCTTTTTTTCAAACATTTTGTGCATTTCAAATAGCAAAAATATAAAAACTTTATCTTTGATTAATAGCATGCATTTCTAAGCACTAATTTGGACAAAATTATACACAATTTTCTCAATATTAAGATGTTTTTTTGAACTTCCAGATTTCAGATATTAAAACAACTGTATCTCTGTCAAATATTTTCCTATCCTAACAATTCATCAATAGAAAGCTTGTTTATTAAGCTTTCAGGTGATTCTGGTTATAAGGAATATTTCACAATGTTGCAGCATTTAATCAAACTGTTAAACAGTGTATAGTGCACACCATCTATGAAGCGTGTGCGAAACCTGTTAAATATTCCACGGGTCTTCTCAATAAGTTCAACCCCTGAAGACACAAAGCTCTCAAACGACAAGCCTGATTGGAGACAATGGCAGGAAATCAAATTTTTGAACTTCCAGATTCTAGACGTTTAAATAGTTGTATTTTGGCCAAATATTTCCCTATCCTAACAAAGCATACATCAATTGAAACCTTGTTTGTTCAGGTGATGTATAAAAATTGAAACTTGTGGACGGTTTTGTGGTCCTGGGTCACATATTAATGATATTCTACAAAAACCTTAAGTTTAAATGGCACCATCTACGAAGCGTTTGCGAAACCTGTTCGAAAACAGTCATTACTTAGGAATTGCGACTAGTGGCGCAGAACTTCCATGAGTCTTCTCTATAAGATCAACCTCTGAAGACACGGAGAGCTCTCAGACTGGAGACAATGGCGAGAAAACAAGAGCGACTGTACGTTCTTGGGCCCCGCGGGGAGAAGCCTTCAGCTTGTTAGAGTGAGCGACTCAACACGGCTCCTCTCTGCTCCTGCTGACATTTCCAGTGGCTCTGTCTGCGGAGACAAACTCAGATGGGACCCGAGCGAGCCAGAGTCACTTCCACAGCGCCGCCGCGTTCACCACCGCAAGCTCTCAGTGTGAAATGAGCTCCCCTAGGAGAACCGAGGAGACAACTGTCATCCGGGTGGGAGGAAGGGAGAGGCTTTATCTAACTCACTAATGAACGATTGTCTAATTTCCATCAAAACGCAGTCACAAAAGCCCTGGCCCTATCTCTCTCCAAACACTGTCACGATAAAGGAATGTTAAGAGAAAGAGGGAGAGACGGAGGAGCAGAACGAGGGATGAGAACTGTCAAGAGGTCAAACTAGAGGGAGAAAAAAAGAAAGAAGAAAAAACGTGCAAGTTCTCTCCCTCTTTATCTGTCGTTTCCTGAGCTTTTTTTTTTTCTTTCCTGGCGAGGAATAATCTGCAAGTACAGACGATCGCGCGCCGGCACTGGAGATAAAACGCGGATGACAAAATATCAACTTTCTGCTACAAAATACTCCAAAGCTGTTTGATTAGAATATCAGCTCAGACAGTAATTAATTTCAACTTTAATTACTTGCTGTACATGCCGATTAGATCGCAGGTCTTAGATGAGTTATTAAAACAGCAGGGAAATGTGCTTTGTTCGAATGTGTGCACATAAAAAAAGAAGAAAAAACGAGGCTGTTAATGTTCTTACCTCTCTTAACCTGTGTGCTGAATGATGAAATTACATCATGCACAGAGACTACGATGCTATCTGATCAAAAACACTTTGGTATGTGAGTGAGAGTTCAGTTGAGTTATTCTTTGGAATCAGCGCAGAAAGAAAACAACTATATATACTGTATTATGTATGAACATTAAAATTGCAGCTCTTTTATTTTATAACACTGAATTGTAAAATATAAACTAGTAAGTTTTAAAAAGAACTGTTTAAAGTGTTAGAGTATAAATTTTGCAAGTATAGTAAAGTACAGCAAGCAGAGTAAAATATTGTGCAAGTACAGTGCATGCGGAAAGTATTCATAGCGCTTCACTTTTTCCACATTTTTTTATGTTACAGCCTTATTCCAAAATGGATTAAATTTATTTATTTCCTCAAAATTCTACACAATACCCCATAATGACAATGTGGAAAAAAAAATGAATTTTTGAAATTGTTGCAAATTTATTAAAAATAAAAAACCTGAAAAATCACATGCACATAAGTATTCACAGGTTTTGAAAGCGAGAGCCATTTTCAGATCTCTCCGGAAATGTTCAATACGATTTAGGTCTGGGCTCTGGCTGTGCCACTCAAGAACACTTACCGAATTGTCGTGAAGCTACTCTATTGATATTTTGGCTGTGTGCTTTGGGTCATTGTCCTACTGAACTGCCGCCCTAGTCTCTGAAGCAGGTTTTCATTCAGCATGTCTCTGTTTATTGCTGCATTCATCTTTCCCTCTATCCTGACTAGTCTTCCAGTTCCTGCTGCTGAAAAACATCCCCACAGCATGATGCTGCCACCATTCTCCACTGTAGGGATGGTATTAGCCTGGTGATGAGCGATGCCTGGTTTTCTCCAAATGTTACGCCTGGCATTCACTCCAAAGAATTTTAGTCTCATTATACAAGTGTCAGAATATCCCTCCCGTTTAAAGGGCGAAGAGAGAGTTTGAGCTCAGGTAAGTCTCGAGAACTCCCCTGCTTGTGAACGTGCTGAGATATATCTGACAATAGTTGCTATAAGATGCTATTTTAAAGTAGTCAAATTACTTGTGTTGTATGTTTTTGGACAGTGGGTGGAAACCCGGGTGTTACATCCCTTTCTGTTACTTTTTAATGGCCAAGGGAGAACGGAAAGGAAAACATTGAGCCAGTTGTAATTATTGCTGCCATTTACAATAGGTGAGGATCAAAAAGACACAAAAGTGCTGTTAAAGTGAACTTGTTTATTATAAACAAGCTGTGTATTTTTCAATATTTATGGGAAAACAATGTTTTACACAAAAATAATTAGAAATAAGACAACTATTTTTACAAATGCTTAATTTAACAAAATTTAACAGAGATAAGGAGGACAAAGGGAAGGGACTGTGCCAAACAAAAGAAAAGAATAACACAAAAATCAACTAACTAATCCATTAAACTCTTCCCCTAAAACTACAGAAATAAACATAAAAAGTAAACCTTCAACGTCCGAGACGTCGTATCTTACCTACTCTTTTCTTCCAAAGCAAAACTTACAAATGTGGCACAAATCCGTAACCTAGTGTGTATAATTAAAGTAATGCTGTGTGTGCGCAATGTGCATCACGTGACAGATCTTACCTATTCCCTCTCCTCCGTCTAGAATAAGACAGATAAGATGTTCACACTCCAATACTCAAAAGTTTGAGACAAAAACGTTTCAATTTACATGGCAAATGAAGCACACCACCAAAAGTTAAACAAACACTAATGGATCAAAGCAAAAAGGGAAAGAAAGATATGCAGAAAACAAATGCCAAACACAGCTCAAGTTCACATGAAATGCTGGCTATCCTGAACTGATGCGGCGTTTTCCTTATTTAGCGTCCCACCATCCTGCAGGGCAATGATTGGAGCTTCAAGACGAAGATGTGTTCAATCATAAACACGTGATCCTCTCGAAATTAGTTTATAAATAAACCCTACTAAACGGAACAAGGAATTTTTCACAGTATTTCCTATAATATTTGATTCTTCTTGAGATGGTCTTTTTGCTTTACTTTGACTAGAATAAAAGCCATTTTTATTTTCATTTTAAGGTCAATATTATTAGCCCCCTTAAGCAATATTTTTATTGATTTTCTACAGAACAAACCATCATTATACAATGATTTGCCTAATTACTCTAACTGGCTTAATTAACCTAGTTCAGCCTTTAACATGCACTTAAAGCTGAATACTATCTTGAAAAATATCTAGTAAAATATTTTGTACAGTCAACATGGCAAAATATTAGAAATGTGTTGGAAAAAAATCTTCTTTCTGACTTCAACACATCTTCTTTAAGCTCTTCCCTTTAAGTCTCACAAAAATAAGGGGCTAACTGAATGTAAAAAAAAATAAGCATTTGACTTCAAATAATTTTTAATAAATAAAGAGGACCATCAACAGACCATATCCACAAAAAACATGAGAGCGTCCCGTCGCTCAATGACAGCCTAATTAATTCACCTGACTTATAAATAAATATTTATCTGCTCTGCGACGATCTGAAAGAGCGAAGAGTTTGAGGGAAACGGCTAATCTGAAAATCCCTGCCACACAATAACGGCAGTGACAGCGGACGGGTGAATGAGATAAGTCTAGGTAATGAAAGTGGACGGCAGAAGAAGCGGACAGTATGTAATGAAGAGAAAGCGAGGGAGGGATGTTTAAAAAGAAGTTCAAGAGGAAAGATAAAGAGCGAGGGGACGATGTTATCTGCAGGATTGAAGAAAAGCGCTTCAGCGACCCAACGCTTCCAATCACTTAATCGGCGCGACTCCACCCAACCCCATCCTGTCCTCCTTCAGACACCATTTCCAAAGCCCAAACAGCCCATTTGCAGTGTTTGTGGGAGAGAGAGAGTTGGAGAAATGTTCTGTCAGGTCAAAGCCTTCTTACAAGGACACAGTACATGTCAGTCTTTTGGGACGATAAATAAAGGTAAACATTGCAGTCAATGCTGTATTGTCATACTGTACACCAATGCGCTGGTATTTATTCATTCATTCATTCATTCATTCATTTTCTTTTCGGCTTAGTCCCTGTATTAATCCAGGGTCGCCACAGCAGAATGAACCGCCAACTTATCTAGCATTTGTTTTACACAGCGGATGCCCTTCTAGCCGCAACCCATCTCTGGGAAACATCCATACATTCTCATTCACACACATACACTATAGACAATTTAGCTTACACAATTTAGCTTACCCAATTTAGCTTACCCAATTCACCTGTACCGCATGTCTTTGGACTGTGGGGGAAACCGGAGCACCCGGAGGAAACCCACTCGAGCACGGGGAGAACATGCAACTCCACACAGAAATGCCAACTGAACCAGCCGAGGCTCGAACCAGCGACCTTCTTGCTGTGAGCCGACAGCACTACCTGCTGCACCACCTACTACCACTGTGTCGCCACTGGTATTTATGAAACACTTTTTTTGAGTCTGATTATATATACATATTATATATACATTATATATGTATATATAATATATGTATATATATATTATATATATATACATATTATATATACATTATATATATAAGGAAAGAGAGATTAAATTGGATGGACGGACAGACGAACAGATGAACTGATGGTGTAAAAGTAAATGACAAATAAAACACTAAAAATTAACAGTAAATTAAAGGATCACGACAAGTGAAAAATTGGATATGGGATATTTGGATATTCATCAAGAAATTAAAAGAAAATAAAAGAAAGGCATAAAGAAAGATTATAAAAGTATGTTTGTGAAAGATTATGATAATAATAATCTAATTGTAAATATAAGAAATTATGATGCACAATTAAACAATGTAGGCTCATTCATTCATTCATTTTCTTTTCGGCTTAGTCCCTTTATTAATCCGGGGTCGCCACAGCGGAATTAACCACCAACTTATCCGGCATTTGTTTTACGCAGCGGATGCCCTTCCAGCCACAACCCACACAATGTAGGCTGACAATGAAAAAAAGGAATTTATTGTACACCTTTTTTTTTGTAATAAACTGAAAAATTGCACTTAATATTATATTACAGAAGAGTATGAAATATGGACATTCATTTTGAAATTTAACACACACAAAAAAGAATTTTGCCAAAAAATAAAATAGCTTTTAATAATATACTTAAAATTGTTTTAAACTTAAGCTTTTTAAACTAATATA
>CAIGQQ010032566.1:12411287-12438787 GCA_903798035.1 Danio albolineatus
AATTCCAGTCAGAACAATAAATAAAAACTAACGTAAATCAAAACCACCTATTTGGTTCTCCCGCTCAACTTCGTCGTCTGCGGAGTGAGCTCTGATTGGTTAACATCTTTCTCCTGCTCAGCTTAGCTGTAATTGCCCGGTGTGCTGCGTCAGCTCTGATTGGTTAACATATTAAAATCATGCGCACAAGAACGTGAACAAAAATCGAAATAAATTAATAGATAAAATTGCAGCCTTACGCGATTTAGAAATTGCATGTACTTAAATCACGATTTTTATGCGATTGCAATTAATTGCACAGCCCTAACCCGGAGGAAACCCAACACGGGGAGAACATGCAAACAGACACAAAAATGCCAACTGACAAGCCAGGTCTCGAATCAGTGACCTTCTTGCTGTGAGGTGACAGTGCTAATCACTGAGCCACTGTGCCGCCTATTGAATCAAGTTATATGGTAATGTCAGGTTACCATTAAGATTTTTGTGTCTTGCACAGATCTATAATGAAAGCATTCAATTGCTTTCCTAACACTTTATGCTCATTTAAGACAAAATTTGTTGTGTATAAAATAAAACACACCAAGGCGGACATGTTTCCATAATATTTTGAGTATTTGTCTGTTTAAAAACACATCCAAAACCCCAAAGAGTCCCCTTTCACTCCTTTGATCTGCTCTTTGAATATGTCTACTGCCACCCTTCATAGAAAATACAGGATAAATATGGGAAAATACTGTATCGGGATGATAGCGGGGAAAAATATGGGAGAATACTTGTTTACCTGAAAACAACGCTTAAGTATCAATTCATATCAATCCCTATATTATACAGTACATTACATTTTTATGTATTAATTGTTTTATCAATAACTGTGTAACTCCTACTCCTCCTCCTACTCAAATCACTCTCAAGTGGGCCTAGAAGCCTTTTTTTTTCATTAATTCATATTAAATATGTAGAAGGAATTAAGTACATTAACAGTGAACCGTGACTCACCATTATGATTAATAAAACACTTCACAGTGTGTACAGTATAACCACCTACCGGCCACTTTATTAGGTACACCGTTCTAGTACCTGTTTGGGCCTCCTATTGCTTTCAGAACTGCATTGATCCTTCGTGGCTTAGATTCAACAAGGTACTGGAAATATTCCTCAGAGATTTTGGTCCATACTGACATGATAGCATCAGACCAGGCATTGTTTTTCCAATCTTCTATTGTCCAATCTTGGTAAGCCTGTGCAAATTGTAGCCTCGGTTTCCTGTTCTCAGCTGACCGGAGTGGCACCCTGTGTGGTCTTTTGCTACTGTAGCCCATCTGTCTCAAGGTTGGACGTACTGTCTGTTCAGAGATGTCCTTCTGCATTCCTCATTTATAACGAGTAGTTATTTGAGTTTCTGTTGCCTTTCTAACAGCTTGAACCAGTCTGGTCATTCTCCTCTGACCTATGCTCACTGGATATTTTCTCTTTTTCGGGCCATTCTCGATAAACCCTAGAGATGGTTGTGTGTGAAAATCCCAGTTGATTAGCAGTTTCTGAAATACTCAGCCAGTCTGAACAGCACCAACAACCATGCCACTTCCAAAGTCACCTTAAATCACCCCATTCTGTGCTCAGTTTGTAATGCAGCAGATCGTCTTGACCATGTCTACATGCCTAAATGCATTGAGTTGCTGCCATGTGATTGGCTAATTAGAAATTTTAGTTAACAAGCAGTTGGACCGGTGTACCTAATAAAGTGACCGGTGAGTGTATATTCACAGTTGAAGTAATAATTGTTAGCCCTCCTGAATTATTAGCGCCCCTGAAATCAATTTATATATTTTAAATATATTGAAGATTAAAAATTATATATTGCTTATGGGGACTAATAATATTGATCTTGAAACGGTTTTAAAACAATAAAAAAACTGCTTTTATTCTAGCCGAAATAAAACAAATAAGACTTTCTCAAGAGGGATGCGGGACAAGACTTTCTCAAAAATTCCTCTGTTAAACATCATTTGGGAAATATTTGAAAAATAATAATAGAAAAACACAGGAGGGCTAATCATTTTGACTTCAATTATATGTATGTTTTTTCACTTGTTAATTAATTATTTCGTTCATTCCAGTTTGTTGTTCAAATGTAGGCTAATGAGGTGAAACGCGACATTTTAAAGGAGATCTGCATGAATGGAAAAAGACAGGAACAGAGCAGGAATGTTCTGGCCTTTCTCTTTAAACAAAGATGATGATAAGATTTCAAGACAATAACAGAGGTGCGATAACTTAGTCACTACTAGAACTAGCAGACAGAGGGATGCGGGACGTTTAATATGGTCCAAAACTGAGGAGATGCACGTATCAGCTCATTCGTCTGTATCTGTGTTCTTTCAGAGCCGAGATAACAGTAAACAGAGATTGCGTTAGCATTGATGTGGTAGCATTGACCCGAATGTTTGCTTCAGCACATTACACATTCCCAGAGATCTCCAGCTGATGTGTGTCATGGTAAATTGGACTCTCGCGTCTTAGCTAAACAGATCAAAACTACTGTATATAAGTTTGTGCTTAAAGGTAAGGTAAGAAAAATAAATTTGATTCAATGGGAACACATGATTGTTCTTCCTTCTCATTTAGTAGATATTTGTTTCTTGTTTTATCTGTTTATACTTTAAAATACTGTACTGTACTGATGATACTCAACAAAAAAATGCACATACAGCAGTTTCCAGAAGCCAGTAATTATAGTTAAAACATAATGTTTTAAATAAAACATTGCTTTGCTTTAGAAGGTATTCATTAACTAGATTTATATGGATTACTTTCATAATGGATGAATGCACTTTTAGAACTTTAAAAAGCTTGGGCACCATTCACTGCCATTACAAAGCAAAAAGTGGGTCGCGGGAACATTTTTAGTGGGTCGCGGAGTGCGTGGTCAAAAAAAATATATATTTTTTTTTCTTATACCGGACTTTTATTTTGAAATGCGCACACAACAACAGTTCAGTTTAGTTCGGTAGCTGAACATTTCTCTACCCTAACCGCTGTTTACAGTATTTATCGTTAATACTTTGTAATACATCTATAATTTGATACATTTTGTTCAATGCAACAATAAAATATTGGGTTGCGGCTTGATGACCATGTAAAAAGGTGGGTCCCGTGGCCAAACAAGTTGAGAACCACTGGGATAGATTACATTTTTGGGTATACTGTATTTTCACTTGATCAAAGTTCATGGAGACACTTCAGGATGAAAATGTATAAAGAGGCAGGGCTTTTTTTGTGCTTCTCCCCTCACCTTTGAATATGAGCAAACTAATGGTTGGGGGGGGGGGGGTGGCTAAGCATATTTTGCTTATCAAACTGATGTCATCAAAAAAATAACTGTCATTAGAGAGCACAAGCAATTGCTCAGCTTTTGATTAAAGATTTAGGTCCCACATTATAGTAAGTGTCCTTAACTGCTATGTAATTACATCAAAAATAATAACACAATGTACTTAATATGTTCATAATGTATTGCAGAACATTTCTGGCACTCTTGAAGTGGTATACGGGTGGGCTTAAGGACAGGTTTGGTGGTATGGGTAGGTTTAAGGGTGGGTTAAGGTGTAAGGGATGGTCAACAATGTAAATATAAATGTACTTACAGAAACTAATTACACATGTAATGACATTCAGGTATTAAATTAAGCATAAGTAAAATGTAAAAACCTGTTTACACAATAAGTACATTTTAACGAAATACTAATTTTAGGGTAAGTACATACTGTAGTAGTTAAGTCCATTTTATACAAAGTGGAAAAAAAGATTTTGTTTTACAGTATATTTTTTCTATACAGGGGATTGATTTGCAAAGATCAATTGTTCACCTTAACAGTTTCCGATATATTCATGCTAAAAATAAGCATTGCAAATTTTGATTTCGTTTTAAAGACTTTAAGACCTTATGTAATTTTGCTTCTTAAGGTAAAGTATCTTGATTAAACTATTTTGAGATATTTGCATTGGGAGTGATATATTAATAATAATAATAATAATAATAATAATTGCGCCACTGTGGCGTAGTGAGTAGCTTGTTCGCCTCACAGCAAGAAGGTCGCTGGTTCAAGCCTCGGCTGGGTCAGTTGGCATTTCTGTGTGGAGTTTGCATGTTCTCCCCGTGGTTGCATGGGTTTCCTCCGGGTGCTCCGGTTTCCCCCACAAGTCCAAAGACATGTGGTATAGGTGAATTGGGTGAGCTAAATTGTCCGTAGTGAATGAGTGTGAATGAGAATGTATGGATGTTTCCCAGTGATGGGTTGCGGCTGGAAGGGCATCCGCTGCGTAAAACAAATGCTGGATAAGTTGGCAGATCATTCCACTGTGGCGACCCCGGATTAATAAAGGGACTAAGCCGACAAGAAAATGAATGAAATAATAATAATAATAATAATAATAATAATGACAACAACAACAACAACAACAACAATAATAATAATAATAATAATAATAATACATATTTTATTTTGCTTTTATATTAATAATAATAATAATAATAATGACAACAACAACAATAATAATAATAATAAAAATAATAATATATATTTTATTTAGCTTTTATAATAATAATAATAATGATAATAATAAATACTTAATTTTGTTTTATATTAATAATAATAATAATAATAATTATTATTATTATTATTATTATTATTATTATTATTATTAAACAAAAAAACTAAATATATCTAGTGTCAGTAAAACTTCACCAAGGCTGCATTCATTCGTCATATTGTGATAAATATTTGCAATAATATTAACATTATTTTAATATTTAGATTGATTTAACAGATACACTTTGAAAATAATATCAACATTGAAAACAGCTAAGGGCGCCACGGTGGCGCGTGAGTAGCACGTTCGCCTCACAGCAAGAAGGTCGCTGGTTCGATCCCCGGTTGGGGCAGGTCCCGGTTGGGCCAGTTGGCATTTCTGTGTGGAGTTTGCATGTTCTCCCCGTGGTTGCATGGGTTTCCTCCGGGTGCTCCGGTTTCCCCCACAGTCCAAAGACATGCGGTACAGGTGAATTGGGTAAGCTAAAGTGTCCATAGTGTATGTGTGTGAATGAGAATGTATGAATGTGTTTCCCAGAGATGGGTTGTGGCTGGAAGGGCATCCGCTGCGTAAAACAAATGCCGGATAAGTTGGCGGTTCATTCCGCTGTGGCGACCCCGGATTAATAAAGTGACTAAGCCGAAAAGAAAATGAATGAATGAATGAAAACAGCTATAGTGAAAACTTATGTATTTTACTTTTATTCATTGGACTGTAAATTTCTTAACAGTTACTTTGGATCAAAAAATGCTCTTATTGCATTTAAATAAATAAATAAATAAATAAATAAATAAATAAATAAATACTTGACCCAAAACTTCTGAACAATAGTGTGCTTCAAGATAAGTGCATATTCAGAGTGCATATGGATTTCATAATTCAGCATTTCTTGTTCATTTATTTATTTTTTTAGCATAGCAAATCCTTTTAATTGTAGAAAAGCGATAAGGACAAACCGACACCCCAAAAAAATAAATAGCAAAACAGCGAGTCAACACATATTTGTGTTTTCTCACCTGATTATGGTTACATCAAAAGAAAACTCAACATTTGGGTTGAATCAGGGTTTTTTTTTTTTTTTTGTAATTTATGCAAAGGAATACATTTGCACAAGCACCCGCTCTGGAGAGGTGACTGATTTGAGAGGCGCGTGGGTAGACGGATGCCCAGCGCCCAGCACAGCGGTTTGGAGCAACACAGAAATAATTAGCAGATAATAGCAGATTGTGCTAATGAGACCAGCATTTGACTAGGACACTTCACTTGACCTCCAGTGTTTTTTCTGGCCGTCCGAGAAAAACGCCTGATTTATAATTACACTCCGCAATGCGCCATGAAATTGTTATTGTGGAATGCCTTTTTGAAAAACGTTATCAAACAATTATTTTAATTTTTTTTTCTCCCCGCTAACTGTTGCATACGTGTAGTAATTGAAGAAGATGGGCATGGCTGTCTGTTTGTGCTGCGAGGACGACGGTTCATGCAGATGAGCTTCACCGTGTCTCTCTTTTTTTTCTCCCTCCCTCGCTCTCTCGCTCTTTCAAGGGATGATGCAGTGGCAAATAAAATAATACACTGATAAAACTGAAATATTTTTGTGACATGGTGATAATCACTGCTAGCATACGTGCCACTGATAGCAGGCAGTTGCGGTTCGGAGAAGAAAAGGAATAATCCCCCCCTTTTTTTTGCGGGCTTTTAAAAAAATGAATCTGAGTTGAATCGCATCAAATGAGAGAAAAAAGCTACAACTCAAAGACAGCTCCAAGATGAGCCAACTCTAGGAGAAAATGACCTCCTCGTTTTGGTGATAAAGTTCTAGCCAAAATATGATATCAGCCTGGGACGTGTCTCATTAGAAATGTGTGTATGGCGTGGAAGCCGCTCGCGCTATCTGCCGGTGCCTGGTTTGCTGGCTGATAAGAGGCAAATGCAAATGTCCTGATAAGAACTGAATGCAAATATTTATGATATGATATTCCCTGGGAATTATGCGAGGATAAAACAAAGTGCATTATTTCCGCAATTCCTTTTCAGGTTTGCCAAAATGCCCCCCCACCTCCCCCTTTTTCGCGCTCTGAATTTGCATTTCTTCAAAATTGATTGGGCCGCCGTATTATGTTAAGCTATTTGTTTGCCGAAGACAGTAATTAGTTACTGTAATTACAACGATGACAGTTTCTAAATTGTTTTTAAAGCATTACAGTGTGTCTGTGCCTGGAGATTGCAGTACTTATTTTAGGATTTAAGCAATTGCTGGAAGAACTCCCACATGAGGGCCGGAGTGGGATGTTTTTTGAACTACAAAGCGGCCATTTTCTGAGCAAAGACGGTTTTGAAAATGTCTGTTAATTTGCGCTAATTGCCGCCTCGGCTGTGTTTTGCAGTTCGCCGGCTGATCGGGGGGGACGTGTTATTGATAGGAAGTCTAGCGGGATCAAAATGGCCTCCAAAAGTTGATATGTGTGTGTACGGTACTTTTATGCTTTGTGTCGAGGAACAAATTGGTGGTGCAGGCACGACTGTAATTACGGAGCAAAGACTTTGTGTTGCGGAAGCGTTCTCAAACTCGGTGGACTTTAATCCTTTAAAAGGCATTTCATGAATGAGCGGTCGAAAATTGTGAGTTTAAACTCACACAAGCTGGAGTTTCAAATGCACAACAAAACTAAGGTTTCGACTGAGGAGACATTCTTATTCAAAATTAACACTACACTGTAAAAAAAAATATTTTGTGATATTTTTCCTAACTTATTTCTGCTTTTGAATTGCATTCTTGACTTTGATCTTTCTGCCAATAACTTTTAACTTGAAAAAGTAAAATAAAGTCACTTTTATTAACATTTCATTAGTTTAAATTGATATATTGTCTGGGTTGGTGTTGTATATCACGGTACAAAAACCTTGTAATAAACTACCAGTACATTTTATGACACTTTATAGACTTCTTTCTCTCTATATTATTCTCTTATGCATTAATTCAAACTCCTAAAATGTCAATAAAAGTCACTTTGTCAAACAGCAGAGTTGAATTTTCAACATCAAAAGTCGGCAGAGCAGAGATCAAGCACCCATAATGCAATTCACAACCGTAAATAAACGGAAAAAACTAGTGAATTACAAAATACAAAAACATAAGAAGAACCAAATGATTTGCCTGGTATATCAATGTATCTTTCAAACTATATAGTTGTGTCCCAAATGACACTATACAGTCAGGGTCTGGCGCGTCCATAGAGGATGGCTGCTTAGAATAGCAGAGTAGTCAGGGCGGCATCTGCGGCGCGTCCTCCACCATCCACCTCCACCGCCCCGACGCTCTTTGCTTTGTCCGCAACAACCCCGCATTATCTTAATACCCAGCTCTGCCCCCCTGCTTTTTCTGACTGAAGGCGGCATAACTTTCGGTTTGAGGGCACCATTCTCATAATTTGCCAAAAGCACTTGTATACACTATGAACTTTTCCACTACTTATACCCTTAACTGTGTAGTGTATGAGTTTACTGTCATCCCAAACAGAAATTGACGTTTCCCAATTGACGTTTACGAAAAGTACCCATCATGAGTACAACCGCATCCCGCCACCATCGGGAAGAGGCATAATCACTTAAATAGCATCATTTCGCTAAAACAATCCAAAATAAGTACAGTAACCCAGCCTTAGCACCCCATAGATCCTCTTCCTCTGCTTAATCCATGAGCATTGAGTACATGAAGTGTTTAACATTCCACTTCTTTTTATTGGTTGAATAAGTGCATCCTCCGGGTATTTAAAGTGCACTTATTCTTTTTAGAATTTTCAATGTGAATGCACTACTTACCATTATACTGGTGTAGAAAGCCTAGAATAGTGCATAAGTATGCAATTTGGTACGCACACCTTATAATTCGTCCCAGAACACTGTCACTCAATCTTTATTGTCAAAAAGGTATTTGCATTAATCTGCACATCTATTGCTTCTGATTCTACAGAAGGGTCCCAATCTATCGTTGGAGGAATGCACTATAGTGGGTCATGGCACTAATGTTCTATTTTGATGCATGTCCGTCAAGCTAACGTGGAGACTGTAGCCACTAGTGTGTCTCCTAGTAGGTGGTCTATTTCTTGCATGGGAAGTGGGTGCACTAACAAGTATGCCAATGACCACCGCCTGTTACATCATTTGCTAGTGCACTGGCCTCCATTAACCAGTGTTTCTGGCAAGGGAGGTGGGTGCACTAACAAGGACACCAAAGTAAACAGCCCCTAGCTTCAGTTGTCAGCGCATCTCTTGAGACCAGGGAGATGATGTACTTATACTCACATAGCTCCTACTAGATTTACAGAGTTACATTTACTCCCGTACACCCTTGGATGTAAAAGGGTTGCGTCCAAAAGAGTTATTAACATGAGGCGCATTCTAATGTCATTTCAGACCTTCGTTCATCTTCAGAACACAAATCAAGATGTTTTAGATCAATCTCAATAGCTCTCATTTCCTTTACAGACAGTGACGGCATTGAAACGTCAAAAAAGTCTAGAAAAGGATCCAAAGAAACTGTCAAAACAGTCCATGTGTCTTCTGTGGTTCAACTATAGTCATACGAAGCTCCAAGAATACTTTTGTGCACCACAAAAAAAAACACAAAAATGATTTTGCTCATCTATGTCCAATACAGGCTCATTTCTAGATATGTACTCAGGTTTACCTGAAACCACAAATACGTACCTGGAGCTACGTCTGGCAGCATTTTGTGTGTAAAAAGAACGATATGGGGTGGTATGATGTCACCATCAACTTCTGGTTTTTTCAAGCTACCGCTGACCACCTCCATATAGACGGCTTTTATTGTGTCACCAATTTGCTCAGTAGCTCGCCACATTCGGCGATGGACTTGCAAAGCAGAGTGGACTGCGACAGGGTTCGAGTCCGATGTTTTACCTGGTCTCTGAAACCAAAGCAAAAAAATACAGAAATAATAAAAAATTAACTAAATGATAACAGGCTGAAAACATTGTAAAATCATGGAGCCGTGACTGCTTTTCTTTTCTAGATTGCCTTTGAAAACACTATTGGTTGGGTTTAGGGAAGGGGGTGGGTGGGTTAGTCAGTCAGTCGACAGCAAGCTGAAGTCAGCATTGGCTGAAATGTACTGTATAGTGCAGTCTCTGCACTAAAAAAAAAGATGCCTTGTGTTTACTAAGTTTTTTTCTTAAGACAAGTGGTTGAAAACAATTTATTTAGGTTGAATTTAAACAGCGGCGGCACGATGGCGCAGTAGGTAGTGCTGTCGCCTCACAGCAAGAAGGTCGCTGGTTCGAGCCTCGGCTGGGTCAGTTGGCATTTCTGTGTGGAGTTTGCATGTTCTCCCCCTGTTCGTGTGGGTTTTCTTCGGGTGCTCCGGTTTCCCCCACAGTCCAAAGATATGCGGTACAGCTGAAGTGGGTAGGTTAAATTGTCCATAGTGTATGAGTGTGAATGAGAAAGTATGGATGTTGCCCAGAGATGGGTTGTGGCTGGAAGGGCATTCGCTGTGTTAAACAAATGCTGGATAAGTTGGTGGTTCATTCTGCTCTGGCGACCCCAGATTAATAAAGGGACAAAGCCGAAAAGAAAATTAATGAAAGAATTAATGAATGAATTTAAACAAACAAAGTTGAACATTACCAAATTAAATTTGTTTGTTTAAATTCAGCCAATATAAATTGTTTGCAACAAAATGGTACCAAATAGCAGCCTCTGTTGGATTTGCAAAAACAAATACGGCAAGCAAACGTATCCCTGTGTACATGTTTTGTGGTTCACAGAAATGTAGACCTGGGTACACATCCACGATGAGCCAGGGTTGTGTGCATGTTTACTGCAGGTGCTTGCATGTTACTCCGCTAAGTCTGATAGCAATATGTCACACTACCCGTAGTAAACGTGGACCTTGACCTAATGTGGAGTAGAAGACTTTGGAGAGTGTCATTTTTACAGTTTTGTTTTATGCTCTTACAGTTGAACTTTTGCAGTCACATGGAATGTTTTTGGTTCATTTTCAGGAAGTGGATCTGTAGGAACAGAGAGCTCCCGCATTACATACAAAAATCTTAATTTTTGTTGCAAAGATGAACAAAGGTCTTACAGGTTTAGAGCAACAGGGTGAGAAATTAATAACAGAATTACAATTTTGGATGAACTAAGGGCTGCATCATCTAGTATTAGTAGCTAGTGCACGTCTAAAACCCAAGGAAATTAGGTATACTGGCACAGCTCCAATACTTGTTGGTCTCCATCAAATGCACCAACCTAAACCCATCCAGTCCACCGCTTTGACAGTGATTCAATCCAGCCCAGAAGCTGGTCACCAATAAGGATGCTAAAGATACCAACCAGGGTAGTGACGTTCACTCACAAAAAATAAATAAATAAATAAATTAATTGTTTAGTATCAGAGTCTATTGAATGAATTTGAAAACTGGAAACTCATATCTAACTGCACAACTGAATGAAAGGTAATTAGTCTTAGTCTTAGAAAGGTAATACGCTTCTCTTTGTTCCATTGAGTTGCTTTCAAAATCTGCTCTGATCGCTTAGGCTGCAAAACAAACATAAAAACGAACTTTTATAAAATAAGATGAAGCATTTATATGTAGAACGTTTTACTGATCGTGCAACTCTCCTTTTGTCTGCTCTTAATGATGCAACACGTAGAAAAACAAAAAAAAAAGATCTTGTTGTGAAAGCAGAACAACTGCAGACAGCTTTAAGCGTTTCCCCGCTACGCAATTCTTTTATTACACGCATTAGCAAAGAGTCACCTTGACCATACGACAGCATACATAAAGGAAACATGACTACTCATTGTTTTACAAGACTGATGAAACTAAATGGACTGAGGGAGAAAAACGTAGAGAAAATAAAAAGGGATGAAAAGATGTTTGTAGACATTTTCCCAATGAGGAACGCTACGAGCCCTTCTCCAAATCCCAGCCCAATAATGAGAGTGGTGATATTCTCAGGCGTTCAGCTGCAAGTGTGTAACAGGATTTCTTACACTCTTAATCAGAGGCAGCCATGTTGTCTGTCTGATTCCCTAAAGCCCAGAGGAAGGCATCTTAACCATATATGACGGGGGCCACGTTCTCCTCACAAGAGACACTTAAAAATGAGCGAAATTGTGGTCAACAAGCATGAGACAAATGTTAAATGTCTGACTCGCAGTGGCAAAGTTGCTTTAGCGCAATACCTCATTTTTCAGTTTTGATTTGCACTTTGTCATTTAATACCCTGTGGTACGAAACGTCTGAAGTCTGGAGTGACTTTGGCTAATGCTTTCCCACCAATCATTCAAGCATCAACTTTTTCTCAGATGATTTGGTAACGCTTCAGGATTGTTCATAAGACTGTCATCAAGGGCGTAAATCTCATTTAACACTAGGGGGGGACAATAAATATAAAATTTCCCTTGAGCAATTTTTTGAGGGGGACACAAATAATACAGTCAAATTGTACTTCTAAAGATATGTCCCCAGTTAAAAACTTTGGCTCTATCATTATTATTGCAGCATGGAGACTCAGGTTCAATGACAACAGATTTTTTTTCAGATTATTATGTTGTGTACGGTCAACAGACTGACTGCTGAAGCAAAAGAAATGGAGGAGAGATGTTTTCTAAACTCATAATAAATCACTTGTTTACATTACACTTGTTAAATGGACGGATCATACTGTAAATAGGTGAGGCTGTGAGGTTCATCTGCTGAACTGATTTATCCCTTCACTCCCTCACCTGACACTGTACATCTGACTGACCCTGCTCTGCCTCAATATTTTCCTTCTCTTTTGCCTGTGATTGACATTGTGACATTAGTATTTTCATAAGCACCTATTCTTAAAGCCGAATTGCCTTAATATGTGAACTTTTTGTACTTATTGGCGTTGAAGTGCACTGAAAAATAATCTTATATCCACTTTCCTTTTCTCTGTCACTTTATCTAGTCACTGCAAGGCAAGATTAAACACAATGGTAATTCACAGTGCTTTACATGAAGTACATAAAACTATAAAAATAATAACAAAAATAAAAAAAAGGAATAAAAAAAAGGTTAAAGTTGTTGTTTTGAATTAATTGTCATGTACGAACAGAATGGAAATTGATACAGAAATACAGTGGGGTGAGTTCAGACGTAGTACAGTGCTCATATAGCAAAGCACAGCTACAAAATATGCTAATTGTGGCCGTTTATGTTCTAAACATTATGCCAACTCATCCCAAATAAAACATTGCATGGCAAATTTGGCGCGTTAGCTGCAGTGAACTTTGCAACAAGCTAAAGCGTTAACTAGATGGGTAATATTTAAATCGCTAATATAGCAGACATATGGAAAATACATCAGTAATCAGCATTTTTACCGCAAATAATCTATGAATGAGTCTGTATCAACAACCTTAATGTGAATCGCTTTATTTACAGTGAATAAAGTACCCTCCTTACTGGCGAGCATCTAGAACTGAGCTGAGGCGTCAGGCCACTGACTTGACTTGTGTGTGTGCGCTGCACATAGTCAGAGATGAACCGGGAAAAGCAGTGGACCAAACCACTGTGAGAAAGGGGAGGGGGAACTCAATAGTTTCTAAACACATTTTAAATGCGAAATGCATTTTTTTTTCTACATATACAATTATTTTATGTATGCACATGTATTTTTCACAATACAGTGCAATTTTTTTTACTTTTTGTTTTTGGGAGGGGGGGACAACCCTCGGATGGGAGGGGACATGTCCCCCCTGTCCCCCCCGAGATTTACGCCCCTGACTGTCATGAAACCTTTATCATCCATATATGACATGACATGAAAGTGAATGAGACTATGTATGCTTATGTAATGTAAAAAAAAAAAAAAAAAAAAAGTTATGTAATGTAATGTAATTTGTATTTATACAGCGCTTTTATCGTGTATGTCCATACATCCAAAGCTCTTCATAATCATGAGGGTGAGGGGTCTCTCCGCACCACCACCAGAGTGCAGCATCCACTTGGATGATGTGACAACAGCCACAGGACAACGGCTCCAGTGCGCTCAGTACACACCAGATATTGGTGGAGTGGAGAGACAGTGATAGAGCCAATTCTGTGGATGGGGATGTAACACGGGGAGTGACACTGACAACGGAAGTGAGGATCCAATTGCAGGTTTATTAGTGAGGTCAGGTAAGCAGTGGTCAACACAGGTGCAAACAGATGTATACAGGCAATCCAGAATCATAGTCAAAGTAACAGGCAGAAGGTCAACAAGGCAGGTAGCAGACAGGGATAAACAGACAAGCAAGGCGAGGATCAAAACACGGCATGATAGGACAAAGGAAAAGCATTGTAATGTCACTTACAGTAAACAAGACTCAGTGATGACTGTGTGTTTGTGTGGTGATGTTATAGTCCAGGTAATCAGTCTGTGAGCAGCTTCAGCTGTGGGAGTGTTTGCAATCACTGGTGACTTGGATCAGGTGTGTGTGTGTGTTGCATGACTGAATATGTAGTTCATAAAATGGCAGATTTGTAGTTTGTGTGAATGTGTTTACCAGCGATCTCTGGCTGTTAGGTCACGAGTGATCGTGATGGGATGATTGGAAGGCCATGATGGGTAAGGGCAGATGGAGGGAATTTGGCCAGGATACCTACTCTTTATGAGAAGTGGCATGCGATTTTTAATGACCACAGAGAATCAAGACCGGTTTAATGTGTCATATGAAAGACGGCGCTCACTAACAGTATGGCGTCCCCTTCACTTTACTGGGGCATTAGGACTCACATAGACCACAAGTTGAGCACCCCCTGCTGGCCTCACTAACACCACTTCCAACAGCAACCTAGTTTTCCCATGTGGTCTCCCATCCAGGTACTAACCAGGTGCAGCCCTGCTTGGCTTCAGTGAGTAACCGGTCTTGGGCTACGGGTCATTTATGAGCTTCTTTCTTCTGGTGAACACAAAAGAAGATATTTTGAAAAATGTTGGAAACCTTACGGGGACCCCATGGGTAAACATGCAACAACATGTTTTTGTCTTTGTCATGACAGTTTGACCTTACCAAGACGACAAAACTTGTCATATATTTGTTATAAACATGATTGTCATGAAGCCCTTACATATATATCATGAATTTTACAACAGCGTCATTGATTTTTATCTATTTTTTGCCACAACTACAGTTGTAAAAGCTGAATTTGTCAATTACACAGTCATTAAATATTAACAATATATGATTCTATAGTGCTTCTCGTAAAGAGTTGGGGTGTAACCCCAGTGTCCAGGCTAATTTATGTCCATCGGCCCTTACCCATCATGGCCTCCCAATCATCCCCATTCACAGAATTGGCTCCATCACTGTCTCTCTACTCCACCAATAGCTGGTGTGTGGTGAGCGCACTGGCGCCATTGTCCTGTGGCTGCTGTCGCATCATCCAAGTGGATGATGCACACTGATGGTGTTGCGGAGAGACCTCCCTCATGATTGTGAAGCGCTTTAGGTGTATGGCCAAACACGATAACCGTGCTATATAAATACATACATTGCATTACATAAAGATTTGAAACAAGTTAAAAAAAATTAATTTAAGGGTGAACAATCCCTTCGTAAATTTATGAACTGAGATTTTATGCAATAATTACAACAATTAACTAATAGATAAACTGTGCTTAGTGATAAATTACCCACCGTGTGCAAATGCTTCCGTTCTTACAAATAAAGTTTCCTGCTGCAAATGTTGATGACATTAGAGCAGATAAAGCCGTCTGTGTGTGTAAACACAGAGCCAAAGGGATTTAGAAGTGCGGTTTTTATCTGTCTTACACGCTTTTTTTTTTCCCTCCTCCATCCAGTGAAACAGCACGCCTGCCCCAGGTTGCGGGGTGACCTCCCAGAATGCACTGCAGCGATGTAAACAGACAGCGGAGGATCATCCCTGTGCTCTGTTGATGCAGCCCCCCCGTTCAGAGCTTAATTAGCACTTTGCCACCCTGATCACTCTGCTTTTCGATTTAACAAGATCCCTCTGAAATTACACAGGATTAAGAGAAGTTGGTTAGTAAATTAGGATGTGCATCTGTAATTTAATTGCATCTTAGACTATTAATTAACAAGCTACCTATGCAATAGTTACTGCGATTTCTGTTAATTAGTGGCCAGTTCTGATAAAGTCTGCCTGGAAAAAAAAAAGAGAAAACAATTAGCTTATGGAAGCGAGTGTCTTTTAATAATAAAAAAAAAATCCTAATTGTTCACAGTAGAGGTAATATAACAGAGGAGATAAGCATTCAAGTACACATTTTAATTAAGGGTAAATCTAAATATTTGACGTTCACTGGGGAATTAATACACACTCATTACGATTAATAAGCCCATTGCTTCAATGAAAACAATACATCGCGTTCATGCAATTGAATCACTAACAATTTTAAATGGAGGGCCAGATTCAATGACAACTGATTTGTCCTTTTGTTTGGTTTGCATGAATAAAGGTAATACCACTCACCATCTGAGAACATGAGAGCGTTCAGATGCAAACAATCCTCCAACATCTGTGGAATGAATCAGACAAATTAATTTGTGGCGGATAATTAATTTACAACGCATATTTGCATGACATCAAATGATTCAAGTGTAAGGAAATGATGCTGACCTTGAGAACAGACACGGCATTAATCACAGCGCTCGCTTTTACTGCCTTCAAGTCGTGTCAGTGATTGAATTTATAAGATGCGCAGACGTGAACGACACCGCCATACTGTTATTAGAGATTTAGGTGTTTGTTATTAAAACAAGCTAAAAAACAATGTATAAATCTTATTGGAAGCAAACTGGTGAATTAACAATAATAATTAACCATGAGAATGAACTGAATTGTAGTTTAATCAGCTTCGCACACATATGGATTAAACACTGTTATTTTGCACCACAGTTTTGAAGCACAGACCAGAGAACAAATGTACAAAACAACAGATGTTAACTGATATCAACAGCACAAACAGTGGCCATTTTTCTAAAGTTGAACTAATATGTATTTTTTTTCTAATATGTATATGTAAGAGAAAATTAAAATTGAGATTAGCGGAGCATAAAAACGCAATACGTACCTGTAATCCACAACATCCAATGGCCTTACATTATAAAAATCAAGGTCACGGCAATCCCAGTTCATTAAAAATAGTTGGTACTGAACATATTCATATATTCTACAGGAGGAGGAGAGAGGATACAAAGATTAAAACAGAGAGAGACTTTCTAAATCGATACATTGACCGTTCATTTACCACGCAAGCCCGAGCCCGACCTCATCCAAAATGATAGAAATTAAGCCCGAACCCATCGAGTCCCCTCTGATTCGGGCAAAGATCTTCAGCTCTACCTTCGTGTCCCACTATTGACAATATACAGCCATATCGCACTGCTACGAGTGTGATACTGTTTATACAACAGTTAGACGGCATAATCTAGTATATAAAAAAGAAAATCAAACACGGAGACTCCTTTTGTACAAGGAACTACTTTCTTCCGTAGTCTTTAAATGATTCTCTAGTGTAACGTCTAAAATGATGACAAAACAGGAGATTTTGCTCACATTTTAAGATTACGAGGCTGAAAGGAAATCCCATCAGTCTACAGAGATTTCCCAGTATTTCTCTGTTGCAATTGGGAGATCACAGTAAGTAACACAGAAAAAGCCAAAGTGAAGCAAACACTAACAGATTACTATGGTATAAACACAGCACTACAACATACATGAGACATCAACTTAGAATGTAACTTACCTGTTCTGTAATGATTTGTTCACCTACAGTTTACTCTGAGAAAATGCTGTTTTCTCCCTTAAGGACTTCTTATTTGTTCTCTGTCGCCATCTTGTGGGGGAACGTCAACCTTTTTGCTCTGCTCAATATTAATATCAATATCAATATTAATAATCAATATCTGCTCAAGATTAATGGCTGCCAACATGCTGAATCTCCAAAATTATGAATATTTAAAAATAGGCACTGTCCTTATAAATAAACTGCAGTTGCAATCTAAACAAATAAATTCTGACCTAAAAAAGCCTCAAAAGTACATTATTTTGTCCAACAGCTGCAATACTTGTCAAACTGTAGTGAGTTTATTCATCTGCTGTCACTCAGTGTGGGCAGAGTAATAAACAAAGGTGAAGAGGCTGTACAAGGTCTGATTCATTCATTAATTCATTAATTTTTTTTTTCGGCTTAGTCCTTTTATTAATCCAGTGTCGCCACAGCGGTATGAACCGCCAACTTATCCAGCACGTTTTACGCAGAGAATGCCCTTCCAGCTGCAACCAATCTCTGGGAAACATCCACACACACTAATTTACTCTCTTACACTACAGTATACGGACAATTTAGCCTACCCAATTCACCTGTACCGCATGTCTTTGGACTAGTGGAGGAATCCGGAGCACCCGAAGGAAACCCACACGAACGTAGGGAGAACATCCAAACTCCACACAGAAACGCCAACTGGCCCAGCCGAGGCTCGAACCAGCAACCTTCGTGCTGTGGGGCAACACCACTACCTACTGCGCCCCTACAAGGTCTGATATTAAAGAATATTAGATTCGAGAACCAGACAGAACTGTTGTTTATATTAAAACACAAGTCTGGAGTTTCTTTGTTTATGTTTAAAAATGCTTTGTTTATCTAAAGATGCATTTTTTCAGTTTAAAAATATGAATTTCAGGTTATAAATATGAATTATTACTCCAGAATTCTCATGTCAAATAATTTTACAAAAATCATTTTAATTGATGATTTTAGTGCCCTATTTAATCAATCATTACTGATGCTCAATTAAGAAAAAAAGTTATTAAAAATGACATTGTACTGCTTTAAAAATAAGAATATATATTTATTTAATTAATTAATTTTAATTTTTAATTTTTTTAAGTAAAAGCTTGTAATAGGCATTTACCTCAAATCAAGTCAATATTTTATTAATAAAGAGATAAAATTTTATGAAAATATCTTGATTTCATTATATTAAAATATGAAAAATAACAATAAGAATAACATTTTTAATGAGATATACATATTTGATAGGTCATTGGGCCATTAGAAATGTAAAAAGAAAATCTGCAGGCTGAACTTTCTGACAAATATTATATCAGATTATCGTGTCATCCACGTCTATGTGCCTGCAAACATAAACCATAAGCATTTTATCCTGCAGAGTACGGTAGTAAACAGTAGTAAACATTCCAAATCAGAATAATTTAACAGTGATAGTCACAAACATTCTAACACTCTCTCAGTGCCCTTGAATACACAAAACAGTTCATTTATTCCTCTGGTGAATCTAGCAGGCAGTGAAAGACCCGAGGGAGAGAGGATACGCTGTCTGTCTGAGCTCCCTATAGGAACTGCAGTGTGTATGAGCATGTGTGTGTGTGTAGCTCATTAGCTCACTTACGTAATTCAGGAAGTGTATAATCCTCCCGGAGACGAACACAGCGGCATCAGGAGTGCCGTCAGCAAACACGCAGCCTGGGAATGCAGTGCAAATTTCAACACATTTCTCATTTCAACATACACAGATTTTAATGTGTGAATCTCAAATCTCTAGCACTGTTAGTGGCTTGTAGATTGGTGGTGCTCTTATCATTCATCCTGACTCACGCTGCAGCATGACAGCAAACTACAGAGCGTCATTTAACCTTTACAACACACATATTGATCCGTTTTGGTTATCGGGCTGCCATCAGAGCGCCACATTCAGTCCAACTCGGGTTCAGAAGCACTGACAAAGACAGATCACAGATCAGGTGTTGCGCTGGGAAAAGCCAAGAATGTGTTTCAATTACAAGCAGCCAGTATTACGATCATTAGTATATTCAGTGGGATGAAATAAAAAGTGGGTAAATTTAGGTGCTGAAAATGTCACCATTTCTCTCAGAAAACTTCTAAAGGATCAGTTAAAGGTGCTGTATGTTGGCTGTTCGCACCAGACGAAATACGACAGAAATTTAAATACTGCCATTCAGAAGCACTGAATACGCTCTAGCACATGAAATGGTAAGTTTTATAATCTAATTAATACATGTTAAACCTCTTTAACATTATTAAATGTACATGCTGAATCACTGATGCTGTATATGTCATATCACAATTGCAAAGTTCAATTTTAAATGGTTTATTTTATTTTGAAGATCTGAGCTGAACTGCTGCGGCTTTCAGTAGTATGACAATAACGTCATGTAAAATGGCATTCAAACTCACATTATTAGCATTTAACACTGAATAAAGCACATAAGGTGTCCCTGAGGTCATCATTGTCATCTAGTGTTCTGTTGTTCAGCTGTGAGAAATGGAAGCCATTTCTAATAAATCAATTCAGGTGTTGGTTAGAACAAAAAACTCCTTTTACTAGAGGTGTGAACCTACAGTGGTCTCACGGTTCGGTTCGGTTACGATTATCATGCTATCGATTCGGTTCAATTTGATATCTCGGTGCATCATTATGCATTGACGATGTTTTCCATACACAGTTTTATATTTCCTTCATGTCACAATAATTCTTGTATTAAAATGTATAAATATATTTGTATACTATTTGTAATACAATTTTTTCCTTTAATACAAGCAGTCAGATATATAAACTCTACCTTTAAAAACTCACGTACATGCACAGAATAACATAACAGCATTTATAGCAAATAAAAAAATGTAAATATCCCGCTAGCTTTCTGAGCCTTGTCTAGTGAGTTCGTTCTTACACCCCTATGATTGGTCACGCGCTCAGCAGGAAGGGCTGCTATTGGCTCTAACGCTCTGGCACTGTTCACCGATGATAAACAATAATAAACGGCAGCAGTGATCACAGCTGATCAGTGTCTGACTCGTGTCTGTATTTAGAAGTATCGCTGTAACCGCCGAGAGGAGAGGAAAAGTCACATCAGCATGTCAGCTGGGCCACAGTGAGAGAGAGAAAAGGAGTACTTTCATTTTCTCAGTCGCAGTGAAATAGGGGCTTCTCGCCATAGTAAGCTACGGAGACATAACGCAAATGAGATAAATTACGTCAGTACATAATAACCAGTTATGATCTATTACTGAACCGATACCGAATTGTCCACGTCTGCATCGCAGTGCACCAAAGAAACAATTAATTTTGACACCCCTACCTTTTACTATGAAAACATTCCTTCTATCGCCTAAATAGCACTCAATCTGGCAACCTGCGCTTGCGTTTGTTTTAATCCAGGAATGCAATACCTAGCTCAACCACTGACTGTCAAATTTACATACAGCACCTTTAAAATAGAATTTTTATCATATGGCAGTAACAACTAAAGTAATCCATCATACACACATAGCATGGCTGAACAATATTGGAAAAATCTGATGTTGCAATATTTAGTTTTTCTGCGACATTATATATGTTATACATGTACTTCGTATACGAAGTACGAAAAAATTACTATGGACGTCAACGGCTACGTTTACACTGCAGGCAAATGTAGCCCAAATCTGATTTTTTTGCCCACGTGACTCAGATCTGGTTTTGTCATGATAGTGTGAACAACCCAAACGATCGGAATCTGATGTTTTTGACTTTTTGATTTGTGCTACTTTCATATGTTCTATTAAATCTGATACAGATCTGATGTTTTGCACATCGACCGCAGTGTTATGTAGGACCGGTTATGTAGGAATTCATGTGACATTTACATATTTTTTTGATCATTACACATCATTATTCTGTACTGGTTTATGCTGCAAACAACCTCTACTAACCAGTGGTAAAGCAAAATAGCACAAGGGACCGGACAAATACAGTAGGTGCTAATTTAATATGGCCATTATCGCCGTGGCTTGTACCGCAGCCGAGAAAGAACGTGTTTTTAGGTATGACCGCAGTTTGCGACCGCAGTTTTGCCGCCACAAAAGGACAGGATGCGAACAGACAGAAATATACAGTAGGCCTAGCTGTAAATACCCTACTATTTGTGAATCAAGATGAAATAATAAGACAAAACACTATAATTGCTTCATTAATCATTAAAAACTTGTTAACAGCTTTATTATTATTGTAAACATGTTAAGTAAAATGAAGATTCATTTTGGAAAATGTAAAATTAAAGAAATAAAAGACCACTAAAATAAACGACAACTAAAATGAAAGTAGGTAAAAACATACATGCAAATAGGCCTAAATAAATAAATATATAAAGCAGTGTTTTAGCCTAAAAATAGAGAGATGTACAGTGTTTGATATTTTAAAGCGACTAAAACAGTTACTAAATAAGCTTTTTCATTTACGTTTTCATTTACATTTTCGTTGTTGGTTATAATTTACTATATCATTTTATGTCTCAATTATTGTCCATAAATAATAAATGAATAATTAAATAGGCCTAAATAATTATTTACTTAAAGACATTACCAGCAAAACATGAAGAAACGTCCAGCGCATGGTCTAAAGAGCTCTTAAGTTGAATGCTAAGTCATCAAAAGCATAAAAATAAACTGACCTACCTTAAGCAGAACATTAAAATTATAATAAAAGTAATTTTGCCACAGAACTTAAATTAGCCTAAGTCCTGCAAGTTTATTTTTAATAATTTAGTTTTCAAAACGTCACCGTTCTCCTTCAAATTATAATAGTTTTTAACTTGGGTGATTTTCATTTTTGGGTAAACTAGTGCTTTAATTGCATCATCCTCAGGATGTGACATCATATTTTCTGGAAATTCCCTTTTTTAATATTAACAGCATGTCCCCTTTACTATCTGACGCAGTCACCTTCATATCATTTTGTATTTTAGAAGGGAAAAAAAGCAATAAAAACCCATATAAGCACAGTGTTACAAAATACAAAAGGCAGAGTCATAATTAAACCATCCTTTAACAATTTAATACCTCCAAAGGTGAAGGATGTTAAGCAGCGGTGAGTGTTTGTGTGAAGAGGACAGTGATAATTCTGCTTACAAAGAATCACATGGCTTCCTTAAAAAAAAAATCACTGTTGTTGTTATTGTTGTTATGAACACAGGGGTGGTTATTATTGTTATAATATTCCCTGTTCATCCCAACCTGTCCAATGATGCAGTGAATAATGTCATCGACGGCACAGGCCCCTCAACAATACTGACAGTGTGTCACAGATAGAGACGCTCGCTAGAGAGCCTCTCGAATTTCCTCGACATGCTGATAACAGAGCGATTCGCCATCAAGAGAGCCACTTTAATAGGCTTTTTAACTCTTGATCTCGAGGCAAAATTAAACATACAGTTTAATTGAATCGCAGGTTCAAATGACACTCATCCCATGATAAATTATTCTCTGTGCTTCTTACTGATTTGGTCTCTTTCTCTCGTAAAGGAAATGTTTTTTTTATTTATTTTTTTTCAGTGCTAATAAATTACACAAATTCTAAAGTGAATGGCTGGCTGCTTCTGGGAGATATCACGTCTACGCTTGGTGAATATTTCGATTTCATGATTAGATTAAAATGCAGTCCACAGCGTTCAATTGGGAGGAGAAACAAAGATCTTTTCCTTTTTATATATGAAAAGGATTGCAAAGCAGCTGATACGGACTGGAATTAGAAAGAGTCGAATGCATGTTTTTTTCTTTTCGTCTGGTATCATCACAAATTTGGATTTCAGTGAAATGATCCCCGGCTATGGGAAATTATCATACCGCTCTTTCGGTTTACTTTGCCGTCTCAAGGATGAAATTTGTTGTCTGGGATTTACAGAGTGAAACAAGAGAACGTTTGACTTTATTGGCCATTTGCTTCTTGTTTCGGAGATAATTTGACTTCTTTTTATTCCTGGTCTTATACTCCTGTTCTGGAATTAAATGTTGAAATCGTTTCTTGTTTGTTCTTGGTATTCGATTCTTTTAAAACAAGCAGTCAGTTTGAGTTGTGCAAGACACATTTGCATCAACAGTTCACATTTTTCTATATAAATGCATCAGTAGTAAGGCCACATAAGGGCAAGGGTTGTACAGTTCTCTCAGATTTAATGGCTGGAAAACCCAATTAGAAATTTAGCTTACAACAATCTCTAAATTACATGAAAGAAACAAATTATAACATCCAGATGGTAGTATACTTATTTTCTAGTAGTGTTGAAAAACTCATTTTGACGCAATGTGTGTGTGTGTGTGTTTTTCCCCATTGATGCCATTTTATAGTTTATACCTGTATATATAAAAAATATATAAAAATAAAATATTTTGCAGTGCTAACCCTAACCGACTGTAGCTACCTAGCTGGGGACTATTTTCAGGTACAGCGTAAAAAAAAACGTTTAAATGTTAAATTAAACCAGCTGCAGCCATGGTGCAACAGCCAAGTTCCTTTGCTATTACACTGGAACGACTAAAGCCTGGTTCATACTTCTGCATCAAGTGATCAGCGTGACCCACACCGCATGCAATGCACGTTGTCGTGCATTTATACTTCTGGTTGCTGTATGTGCTGCTCTACAACAGCACTTCCGAAACAATAGCTGGCAGTAAGTTTATGTTCCTCTGTGTCGAGTATCTTGGTTGGTGTTTTTTTTTTCTTTTTCTAAACACTACCTTAACGTACAACTGGCTCAAACTCGCTCATTTTGAGGCAGGAACCAGCAGACATGCAACAACTTTAATCATATCGTAAACATGAAACAACAGTTACCATCTTGAGCTACTTAACGGGCCTTGACACTTGTAAACACTCGCTCTATCGGGATCGCGCGGCTATACCCTTCGCCCACACTCGTCAGCCGGACGAATCTGACCAATCAAAGAGCTTGCGCTACGCATAGTTTCGATGTGTAGTTACTTTTTTTGAGAGGTGTGCGTCAGCATCGGCGATGACCACGGCGACCACGCGCAGGCTGCGCCGAAGCATACGCATGCGCCTGACGCAGAAGTATAAATCAGCCTTAAGAGTATAGTTCCTTGCCATATCGGCCTAGAAAATAGCAAAAAGGAGCTAAACTCATATTATTTACATTTTTGAGCGAAATGCTGATGGTCTAATCTGATTCAATGATCTATGCTAAGCTAAAATAATTGCAAATGTCTGTTCAGAATATATGATTTCGTTTCCTGATTTTGGCATGATTTGCATAACATAGGGTATCTTGGGGATTCGTAAACAACAAATGGACAATGAGACGAAAGATTCAATTGTTTCTTCTCATCTAATGTCTAATATTTTACAACAATCAATGCCATAACTGTGATGCTTCATGACATCAACACAAAGTCTAGAATGTTTCATTTTTTTTCTGCTGCGCATGACTGTCATATGGTTTGTGTTGACCAATAGGAACACAGAATCTCTTCCATATGAAGTTTTTTTAAAAGGCAATTAAAATGTGAGCACAGGGCTGCTTTGTTTACAGTCGTTGCTGAGAAACTGCTTCTGCAGCTCCAAAAACATACATATGTGCGTCATGCGTGCTGCCTGTGGGAAACACTGTGGGAATTCGGGAGCAGATGAACTCTGCAGCCGTTTTCATATCAAACTTATAAGGGACTGAAGCAGTTCAATAATGTACAGTTCATGAGCTAATTGCAAAAGTTTTAGGGGGGCTGAAAATCAATATAGAGGGCTACAGTCCCCCTAAAAAAGAGCCTAGCAATGCCCATCTCAATACACTATATAAAAAAAAAATCAACTTAAATATGTACTTTTTAGTACTGCACTTGACTGAATTTAAGTTGAGTCAACCAAACAAGCTCTGCAACAGTTGCCTTACAGTTTTCATCATCTTTTTAGTTAACTTTTTTTTTTTAAGTGTACAAAGGACTTCTAATGCAGATTTGACCCTGCTTTGGACGACAGAGTTTTAGGCCAGTTTAGGCAAGCAACTGCCTTTGTGTTGGTCATTGAGCAATTTGACTACCTTGATTGAAGGCAATTTGTTCTGGCCCTCCAAATAGTGTGACCAAGACATTAGAAATAAATATAGTTCAGTTGAAAAACGGCCGCTATAGTTATGAAGTGATATGCGTCTGTTCAATATACAAGCTGCAGCACGGTGCAGAGCGTGAGTCGAGCGGGCAGCTGAAAACATTTGGATATGTTTGTAGAAAAGGCCTTTTTTTACAATGCACTGAGATCATTAACTGCATTAACTGCACTTTAATTCGTCAAGGTTAATTAATCATAAAAGCTTCTCAACGTCGTGTTTCTGTTGCACAGAACGAAACTGCTCCAACTAAACAAAGTTATGCCACCTGTGCGCTAGTTTAAAGTTCCAAGCTTGTACACCGAGGCAATACGCACGCTCACTGGATTAACTATAGCGGTGGGCCGTTCCAATATCATGTCCTTTCCGCGCACAAGTTTGTTATTTCTAATGTAACAATACTGTATATGCCAATATGCGTGCGCTAGCGGCTTTCCGGGTGCACACAGTAGAAAACATCTCATGCTGTAGCGATGAGGTTGTGTGTGGCTTTCAGTGCAATGTAAACAAAAGATATGTTAGATGAATTGTTATTAAAATGATTATGTATGTATGAACACAGATGATAACAACATTTATATATCTAAATATCTAAATACTTTGGCCTACCTAATATAAAGCTTAAATTTACATTAGATAACCGAGAAACCATGATTATTCTTCAGACTATAATCGTACATCCAGCATCTATAATTGTTGCATCCATAATTGTCATGCAGTTCAAAACATATGAATGTGTTTGAATGTAGAAGCCTACTTAAGCAATGCACTGCTTTTGTTGTACTTTAAAATACAACATTTGAATGTTTGTTGAAAAAAAAAAAAAAAGCCACATTGTACAATGCAGTGATGTTACGTAGTTTCAAAATACAACATATTTACACTTTAATGTAGAAAAAGCCAAAGTGGGTGTCTTAAGGAGCAAAAACGCAGCAGTTATTGCAAGTCATACCTCTCCGGCCCTTCATTTGGGATGCTTTTCATGAACTGGCCCCCATGACAAACTAATTGAATAGTCCTGTTGTATGCAGCTACACCACCACACACACATACACAGAGTAAGAAAAAATCTTCCTGCCTTAATTGTTTTTAGTTAAATCAAATGAACTTTTCTAGTCATCTCAACTTAAATCAGACAAACTGACTAAAATATATATTTTACTGAACTGTATAGCCGCAAAAAAATGTTGAAACCTGATTAACTTATTAAATTAAGTCAAAGTAACATAAAACATTTATTAATATTTAATTTAAAAATATATATTAATAATTTATTAATAATTCAATACATCCCAAAAGACTTCTCCACTCCATTAGTGCTTGCGTAACTCAAACAACCCAACAGCAAACACAGAAGCTGTATACTGCGTGCTAGTTTACATTTCAGCTCATTCTGACAAACCCTTCATGTGCACAAACTCACTCATGAAAGCGAGTCAGTGGAGGATTTGTGTTTTCTCTCGATGTGGTTTGAGGCTCTTCGCTGCGAGCCGCAGGATGGAGCCGAGGGGGCCCGACAGCTGTACCGCGTCTCCCGGGACGGTCCAGAGGAGATCGGGCCGTGGTGACACGCCGCTCATTAGCAGGAGAGAAAGAAACCCTTTCGCAGATGGCTGTCAGCGTTCAAAACACGCTCGGCTACACCAGACATGTCAATTGAGGTTTGAGTTCCTTCTGCTTGATTCGATGACACCGTAATATTCGTGCGCCGTTTATTTCTCCCATTCCTCCACCCCGAAAGAACGGAGGAGCACGCTGACATGTGAAAATGTGTTTTCTAATGAGCGCGCCGTCTACCTAACAAGAGTCCCGGCTTGTCATTCATCAGCACAAATTACCGGCTCCGCGTTTGACGCGTTCTCACCGCCGCAGATGACAGCTTCGTCTGTTCGGCAAACAGAAAAGTGGAAAACGTGGCAGCTTCTGTTTCCGCGGGGCCTCGGAAATCAATTAGTTTGTTTACCT
>CAIGQQ010032566.1:12450025-12462420 GCA_903798035.1 Danio albolineatus
TATATTGTGTTCAAAGGGGAAAAAGGTTTTATTTTTTAGCCAGACATTTAAAAAGAATATATTTTAGAGCAGTAATTACTATACCGTCAAACCGTGAAACCGTGATATTTTTATCCAAGGTCATCATACCGTCAGAATCTTATATCGGCCCATGCCTACTTTAACGTGGCATGGTTGTTGGTGTCAGACCGGTTGGTCTAAGTATTTCAGAAACTGCTGATCTACTGAAATTTTCACACACAACCATCTCTAGGGCTTACTGAGAATGGCCAGAAAAAGAGAAAATATCCAGTGAGCGGCAGGTCATAGGAGAATGGCCAGACTGGTTCAAGCTAATAGAAAGGCAACAGTCACTCAAATAACCACTCGTTACAACAGAGATATGCAGAAGAGCATCTCTGAACGCACAACATGTCAAACCTTGAGGCGGATGGGCTACAGCAGCAGAAGACCACAGGGTGCCACTCCTGTTCAGGCATGGGATGATAACCATTTTCAAGGTATACCGCGGTTTGGAAAAGTCCAAATACTTCTGCTATACCGTTCCTAATGTATGTGTAAGATTTATTATTTAATTTTTTTGTAGTTTTTTTAGGACAGAAAAGATATCTAAATATGCTGTTGTAAATTGTAAAGACATCTGTGTGATGTCAAGGATTCATCTGTGTGAAGTTTACTGTCCCAAAGTATTTGAAATGTTTCTCAAATAAAATATATTTTATATATACCCTAGGGCTTGTATAGACTAGTCGACTAGTCGAGCGATCGACTACTTCAACCACTAGTCGGCGCTCTCAAAAACAATCTAAAAAAAGACTACTCGAGCGTGCATTTATAAATGACATCAAAACAACAAACTTATTCAACAAAACCACGATTCAAGGTTAAAGCTTCCAACTACAACTGAGGATTAAATTCAAGATTATTTACATTATTAACATCAGCATCAACACCACAGGGAATCCTCTCGAAGTGTAATGAACATCGGTTTCCTCTACTATCCAAGCAAGCGAAGTCATTTCTTGCTATCCCCGCCACCAGCTCACAATGCGAAAGAATTTTTTCAGGCAAAGAGCAAAGAGCAAGCCTGCATCCCTCTCACGGATGCGCTTGTACAAACCAGCGATCCACGATCCAAAGACTGTGGCTAGAAGATGAGAGCGGATGAAGTAAGATTCTATTCCTTATTTCTGTCGAAAACATGGTAAATATAAAATGATTCAATTGCAAGACACGCTTTTTATTCATAGTTGGGTTGCTATTTTTTTTCTATGACTTTTCAATATGAAATACATTTCTCATAGGCTACATTATGTCTGCATGTTAAAATATCATGCAGTCGTTTGTTTATTGTGTCTACGAATATTTTATTAATTATTTTAATATATTTTTTTTATTTAGTTAAATAATTTTTTTATACATAGTTTATTTTTTTATTTTTTTCGTTTGGCTGTATAGGCTATTGACACTTGTTGAACTGCTTCTTTTCTGAACCAAAATAATTTTCATTCTTGTTATAACTGCTCGAAACTTAAATATTAAAGTTTTTTTTTTTATAAGACTACTTGTTGTATAACAGCCTATTACTCACACGCACATGGTAGTTTGCATAATCTTCATGCCGGTTGAAGTAGGCTAATATATTAGTTCATTTTGTTATTTTAATAACTGTTGAAACGTAGCAGAAATTAAATGATTGAATGAGATTTAGCCTAGCTCAGAATAATTTTTAAAATATTTTAATTAGTTTTATGAATACTGCTATATGAATATGAGTTGCAAGATGCATTTTAGGTTTCGGGTGAGGCTACTTTTACTTTCTATAGCCTACATTTAATGCATAACTAAAATGTAATGATAACCATACAGCTTTTTTCTTTTTTTCGTTAGTGTTATTAATATATTATTTATTTATTATTTATTTCGTTGCGGGTCAGCTGAATTGTTGACGAGAACTATTTTTGTCTTTCTGAACTAGTTTAAGTTCACTTATTTCTTATTACTGCTGAAAACATGTTAAACAATAAAGTTATTGTAATAACTTATTAAAGTATTGCAGGATGAACACGAGTTCAAGTCGCATATACTGTACATGAAGCTTATGACGCAGGTGTTAAATTACAATGTTGCGTGCCGCTTTTTATTTTTAACTACTCTGTAACTTAAAGTAATATAAAGTCTTGACAATTTATGTTAGGCCTATGAAATTGATGCATTCGGCTATGAATTAATAAAATGTGTATTGAGAAGGATTTATTTGTGTCTTTTTAACTAGTAGCTCGAACCATGGGTAGTCGAGTAACTCGAGTATTGTTTTGAAAAGAAATCGATTAGCAGAAACCAATAGTCGTGCAAGCCCTAATATACCCAGACACTTAAAAAGAATATATTTTAGAGCAGCAATCACAATACCACGAAACCATAATATTTTTATCCAAGGTTTTGATACAGTCAGAATCTTATATTGGCCCATGCCTACTCCTGTTAGCTAAGCACAGAAAACTGAGGCTACAATTAGCACAGGCTCACCAAAATTGGACAACAAAAGGTTAGAAAAATGTTGCCTGCTCTGATGAGTCTCAATTGCTGCTGCGACGTTTGGATGGTAGGGTCAGAATTTGGCATCAACAACATGAAAGCATGAATCCATCCTGCCTTGTATCAACAGTTCAGGCTGGTGGTGGTGGTGGTGGTGGTGTAATGGTGTGGGGGATATTTTCTTAACATACTTTGGGCCCATTACTGTAGTACCAACTGAGCATTGTTTCAACACCACAGCCTCTGACTGGTTTCTTGAACATGACAACGAGCTCACTTTACTCAAATGGCCTCCACAGTCACTAGATCACAATCCAATAGAGCACCTTTGGGATGTGGTGGAACGGGAGCTTTGCATCATGGATGTGCAGCTGACAAATCTGCAGCAACTGCGTGATTCTCTCAATCGGCCCTTACCCATTATTCCCATCCACTGAATTGGCTCTATCACTGTCTCCACTCCACCTATAGCTGGGGTGTGGTGAGCGCACTGGCGCAGTTGTCCTGTGGCTGCTGTCGCATCATCCAAGTGGATACTGCACACTGGTGGTGGTGAGGAGACACCTCTCTCTCATAATTGTGAAGCGCTTTGGGTGTACGGCCATACATGATAATGTGCTATATAAATACACATTACTTATTATCACTTGCAAAGTGTGGCCCAAAAGTTATTAACTAATCAATAAAGTGGATAAATATTATGAAATATCCATCTTCTAAGAAATAAACAATAATGTCCGTTACCATTAATATGTAGCATCTACTAAATAAGAATTAACATAACTTCTTTCATTTCCATTGCCATCCCAGGTCTTTAAAAAAAGACACTGGCGTATCTGTTCTTCACCCATGAAAAAAAAAGAAAAAGTTATCAAAGCATTAAGATATGATTAGACTGACATTTTCTTAAGAAAACCCAATGAAAGAGAGGGAGATGGAGAAGGAGAGCGAGACAGACGGCGTCATGAAAGGAAAGGAGGACTCTATACTGCAGATCTTATCTGTCTCTAGCATACATAGTGATCTTTGAAGCAGCTTATTACAGAGTACACTAAGAAGACAAGTGGCTGGGTGTACAGATCAGAGGAGAGCGCGTCAACGCACCTGCTAGATTTCACTATCGTCGGGAGGGTGTCAGTCAGTCAGCACCGAGGCCTGCCAGCTCAACGCTTTAATATCTGACTGCTCGTCTTTCAGTGACTTGGGGGACTAGTTTAAATTCGTAGAGAAAAGATTTTACGATTATGAAAGCAATCGTTGGCATTGATGGTATATACAGTTGAAGTCAAAATGATTAGCCCTAATGTGTTTTTGTTTCTTTTTCAAATATTTCCTAAATGATGTTATCCCCTATTATGGATTTTTGTAACACAGCACTACATGAATGAAAACATCCAGCTGAGGTTTAAATCTGAAAGTGCACCGTATAAAAGTATTGATTCTTTAGCGAAATAGTTGACTCAAAGTCGAACAAATGAATCGAGTTGAGTTCGTATTGTTTGCTTGATCGCATCGACGTCAACACAGTACATCACTAATTATGTAGTTCCATCTGGTAAAATGTGAACGCGCTTTCCCTGCAGACACAAGCAGAGGCGCGGGGGATCACAGGACTGATCATGACACGAAGATGATGATCACTGACAGATTCGGCTGTGGGGAATAAAGGGTTAAAGTCCATTTTCACAATAAAACCACAGTTTAACCAACGTAGTGCTGTGTTCGTTCCGGTCATTTTTCTCATGATTAATACAATAACTTACACTGCAACGTAGGGCGCCACGGTGGCGTAGTGGTTAGCACGTTCGCCTCACAGCAAGAAGGTCGCTGGTTCGAGCCCCGGCTGGGTCAGTTGGCGTTTCTGTGTGGAGTTTGCATGTTCTCCCCGTGGTTGCGTGGGTTTCCTTCGGGTGCTCCGGTTTCCCCCACAAGTCCAAAGACATGTGGTATAGGTGAATAGGGTAGGCTAAATTGTCCGTATAGTGTATGAGTGTGCATGTGTGTGTATGGATGTTTCCCAGAGATGGGTTGTGGCTGGAAGGGCATCCGCTGCGTAAAAATATGCTGGATAAGTTGGCGGTTGATTCCGCTGTGGCGACCCCGGATTAATAAAGGGACTAAGCCGAAAAGAAAATGAATGAATGAATGACACTGCAACGTGAGATTGATTTGCTGTTGAAGGAGCAGCAGAGACTATGGGACATTGTCAGTAACTTATACAGTTTAAATAGACCGGTTTCTTCTTCCTCCAGATCATAACATGTAAGTGTAATTAAAATTGTAGCCTTGTTTTCTGTAGTTTGCAAAATATGCGTTTATTATGTGTTATAAGTTGTCATCGCCCCACGCGATCTATAACAGATCTACTGTTATAGATCACGTATCTATAACAGATCTACTGTATCTCTCAGGTTAAATCTTTATGGGTTGTTCACATACTGCGTCCAAAACTATGTTAAAAACGAGACGCGTCCTTCTACCTTTACCATTGTGTTTCAGAATCCTTGTCTGATCCTTTGTCGTTTGCCTTTGCTATGGCCACCATTAGCTGTTCCTCACATGCGCATCATGGTCAATTTTCAAAATAGTTCAACATTTGCCACAGTGTGGATAATACTGAGTTGGTGTCTTTGTTGATTGGGGTTAGGTTTAAGAGTAGAGTAATATGCTGGTGTTTAACTTATTGCATTCCTGCATTGGGCTCTCACAAACTTTCTGCTACAGTACTTCATACTGTAGCCACTTCATACTGGGCATTTCTCTCTGTCTCGCGCTGAACGCAGTCGATGAATCAGAGCAGACTGGGTCATCGGTCCAATCAGAGCAGATTAGCTTCGCGCTAAGGAGGGGTTTGGAAACAAATGAATCCCTGAAAGATTCATATGGGAGTCACTGGGATAATTAGATAAAAATAAATGCATATTATAAGACAATGAAAGTGTTTTAAGACCTTGCATGCATATCAGCCTGTTGATGGAGACCCCCTAAAACCTAAATATGACCTTTTTAATGCAAAATAGGGGCTCTTTAACAGAGTAAGGATTTTTTTTCCCACAGTATTTCCTACAAATTTTTTTCTTCTGGTGAAAGTCTTATTTGTTTTATTGCGGCTAGAATAAAAGCAGTTTTTAATTTTATTAAAACCATTTTAAGGTCATTAATATTAGCCCCCTAAAGCAATATTTCTATTTGGTTGTGTACAGAGCAAATCATTCTTTTACAAATAAATGCCTATTTGTCCTAACTTACCTAGTTTAATTAACCTAGTTAAACCTTTAAAATGCACTTGAAGCTGAATACTAACTGTCATCATGGCAAAGATAAAAGAAATCAGTCATTAGTTATTAGAAATGTGTTGAAATCAATCTTCTTTCCGGTTAACAGAACTTAGGGAAAAATATACAGGGAGGCTAATAATTCAGGAGGGCTGATAATTCTGACTTCAACTGTATACAGTTAGCGAATGTGAATCTGAAGCGCATTCTTTCGAGGAGAGCAGGTGCTGCAGACGGTCTTATTGCACATTGAGGAAAGAAAGGTTTGTTCATCAGAGTTAGTGACTGATGGACTCAAATCATGCATGAAAATGTTTCTTTCATATCTTCTGTTTGTCATGATGACCTGCTGTGATATGAATGAAAGCAAGCAATTTTACCATCAACAGATCTGGACATCTGCAGTTGCGTCTTTACTTTTTGGGTAACTTTGTAACCAGTGTGCCCTCCAGGCTTTTCATCTAGCGTATACCAGAGAACAAAACCGAAAACTATAAGATTAAATGTGTTTTGTTACTTGAAATAAAACAAATGTTGATTGAATTTTGAAAAATTGAACAAATTAATTTTTAGTTTAGCTAGTTGCTCGGAGGTCTGTGTTTGTTGCTGCATTACAAATTTACACTACAAATTCCACAACATATACCTTAAAAGAACAAAAGATGCATTTCAACAAACCGTATAGGCCCCTAATTTATAATAAGTGACCTTAACTAATATGTACTTACACTGAAATTAATAATGTTACAATGTGCCTTTTGTGTAAATACGTTTTTTTCACATTGTCCTTGATTACATGATGCTTCATTAATTACCAGTCTGTAAATACATCTGTAATTTATTTCAGTAATTTACATTTATTATTACACTACTGACCATCCCTTGCACCTTAACCCACCCTTAAACCTACCAATACAACCAAACCTGTTCCTAACAATACCCGTATCCTAACTCAAGTGCACCACAAGTGTTTTGAGATACATTATATACATTTGATGCAGGTACATAGTGGTTAAGTACTTAATATAAAGTGGGACCACCTTTCCCTCATTGGGGTGGAACTGAATAAATTTCTGCATCTATTGTTCCGATGCACTGTAAACAAATGGCTGGCTGAGATCTGTTCCTTAAAGCCCATCACACACCAAACACAAATTGCCAGTGTTTTTTTATTTCAGCTAGTTGCCTTCTGCTAGGTACCCGTGCACTGAACAAACATTTTTACAAATATTTGCTAATGTAAGCTATTTTTAAAAAGATGAATATAAGGTGTAAAATTGTACATTATTTATATTACTTCAATAAATTACATAACTTTTTTATTAATAGACAATTCACAGATATTGATGTTTCACAATGTTTTTACGCTACATTATTTGAATCAAGCTTAGTTTACAATGTTTACATTGCTCTACTCACATTAAATCTAAATCCCAAATATCAGAAATGACAACAGATTGTTAAGATTTAATTAATGTCCATTTTAATGTTATTGATTAATGCACTTACCTTACAGATTTTATTTATTCATTTTCCTTCTGCTTTGCCCTTGGTTTATCAGAGGTTACCACAGCAGAATAAACTACGACTTGACATATTTATGTATTTTTAATTTTAGTTGGAGTGTGTAATGTGTTTTATGTTCGGTAAAATAATTTCTAATTGCATCTTCAGTGATTTTTCAGCTAATTACACTGTCTTGTCCCAATGGTGGATTTAGAGGTTTTTGAAAAAAAAGCACAAACGGATTTAGCTGGTTTTGACGCAAAAGAAAATAGCTATACCTTGCTATAAACCAAAGAATTGTCTAAAGTGACATTTTTGAAAAAATAAAAATAAAAAATTATTTACTAGCTAATAACCTTTCCGTTAAAATGAAACTTCTGAACCTAATCAGAGGAGCCTGATAGAAAATGCTTATTTACAAAAAAAGAGCTCTGATGGATTTAGAGGTTTTTGCATCTGAACTCTTCCTATACACATATCTTGTGCACCGTGTTATTTTCCTCCTCAATCACTCAACAGAATAACAGATGCAGATCTCGCACTGATGTGAAGTCGCAGTGTTCCTGAAGAGCATTTCTTCGACTGTGGCGTCACTGCGTTCATCTCCTGCTGAGTGAAGACATCTGACCTCTGCTTAATTAAAACAGCACACTATCTACAGCTCTGCACAAGAATCAGCCAGTTTGAGAATAATTCTAACTAATCGCTAATTAAGATTTGGCAGAACAACAAAAAGACACTTATGAAAGAGGAGTCTATTTTTAGAGATGGGAAGAAGGTAATGTTCTGCAAAAGTTTGCTGGAAGTTTGTTATGGCAGTCGTAAAAGCGAAGACCCTGTCATGTATGCCTGAATGCATACATGCAAATTACCAAAAGTTTGATATTTGAGTCCACATTAATGCAAGTGATTATGAGCTGAATCTTCTGCATTATTATTCTTTTATTCAGTGTCACACGATTCTTCAGTGATCATTTTAATATGCTGATTTTGCTACTATATAAATATTTCTTTTTGATTTTTAAAAATAATTAAACAATCCCATCTGATTACAGTCTTTCTGGATTATTCAAAAGAACATTTTCTTGTCGGCTTAGTCCCTTTATTAATCTGGGGTAACCACAGCGGAATGACCCACCAAGTTATCCAGCATATGTTTTACGCAGCGGATGCCCTTCCAGCTGCAACCCATCACTGGGAAACATCCATACACTGTCATTCACACACATGCAGCAAAAAAATAGAGTTAGCCTACTAGAGAAATTTTATGTCTGATGGGATCTGAGCTGTATTGGTTTACTGGCGAGCATGAGCGGAATGGAGCGTTTGCTTTGGGCGGTTTGCACGACCTGCATGGAGGAATGTTTAGCGGAGCGTCACACCTCTCTGCTTTTGCTCACGTGACTCTGGCTGCTACTGTATGTTCACTATGTTACATAACTGTCCCCTGCTGGTCATGACCTTCTTGTGTTAGACCATGCTCTGCTTTGTCGCGCAGTACTGCAGTAAGATGCGACACCACTTTAGATCACTCGCGCGTTCTTAGTAGCCATATCTGTACACTACGGACAATTTAGCTTAGCCAATTCACCATGTCTTTGGACTTGTGGGGGAAACCGGAGCACCAGGAGGAAACCCACACGAACATGGGGAGAACATGCAAACTACATGTATAAAAATAAAATAGGACTACTATATTAGTATTAAACAACTGTGAAACAGCTAAAAACTTAATTAAACAGTACAGCAATTAACTAATCCTATATAGTGTTCGTAATTTTTTTCTCTTAGAGATTTAGGGCCCTTTTATACACCCAGCGCAATAAAGCGCAAGACGTGTATGGCGTGATTTGTTGCTACTTTCAGACCAGTGCAACAGTAATTTTCATGTTTTGCGCCTTGTTGTTTAAATAGAAAATCAATTTGCGGATTAATGGGTGTGCTGGACTAAAAAGGAGGTGTGTTAAGGTGCATTGTTGGAGTGTTGCTATTTTGAGGAACTGAAATAAACTGCGCCATTGACCAACTAATAGCTGGTCTAGAGTCCAGTTAGTCCACGTTACAAGCGTCTTCACAGGCTTACACATTGCTTAATGCACACAGGATGTACAACAATACACAAAAATTTTTACAAATGACAAAAATAAAGGATTAAAATGTTACAAAAATGATTATTTTCTACATAAATATAAAAACCACTGTCTCCATGCCTTCTTCATATCGGGGGGCTTTTTCAGTATATTCATGTCAATTCATGATAATTTTCATGTGTATAATGTTATTTTTATTAGCAGTATTATTTATTATATGCATATTTATATTTGTTCTAAAAAAAACTAGTTTAAATTTGTCCACCTGTCGGGTTTTGGAGAATTATGCGGCACCATATGGGGCATAAGTGTGTTTTTTTGACCACACTTCATTATTATTGTTCATTTATTCGTTCGCTGGAAATTCTAACTGAAATTAGAAACAAAATTTTGCTCTTAACAAACGCAATTAAATGTATAGGCTGATGGATGTCTTCAGTGGAGTGCGATGACACCGTTTCCTTATCCACGGAAGTAAAGGAATAAAGTAAAAAGTAAAGAGAAAGTAGAGAGGCTGAATGGAGGCGGCTCATTCTTTATCCTCGCTTTACAGATGGTCTGTTTTACTGTTTTCTCGCTAGTAAATTGTTCAGTGTTTCCACTTACAAAGTCGCTATGTACAGTTGAAGTCAGAATTATTAGCCCCCCGGGAAACAAGCCCCCGTTTATTTTTTCCCCCTATTTCTGTTTAACGGAGAGAAGATGACAACAATAAATAATATTTGACTAGATATTTTTCAAGACACTTCTACACAGCTTAAAAAGTGACATTTAAAGGCTTAACTAGGTTTATTAGGTTAACTAGGCAGGTTAGAGTAATTAGGCAAGATATTGTATAATGATGGTTTGTTCTGTAGACTATTGAAACAATATATAGCTTAAAGGAGCTAATAATATTGACTTTAAAATTGTGTTTAAAAATTTAAAGCTGCTTTTATTCTAGCCTAAACAAAACGCATAATACTTTGCCCAGAAAAAAAAATATTATCAGACATACTGTAAAAATTGCCTTGTTCTGTTAAACATAATTTGGGAAATATTTAAAAAAGAAAAAAAAATAATAATCAAAGGGGGCTAATAATTCTGACTTCAACTGTAAATAGTTAGTTAGTTAGTTAGTTAGTTAGTTAACTTTACTTGTCCCTGAAATTTCATTTGCAGCATACACTCACAGAGACTTCTGGCATTTCACATTTGGCATATATATGTACATAAATAAATCATTCAAGAACATGGAGCACCTATTTTAAATAAATATCCAATCTTCTAGCCATCAACTGAGGGAGGAGGAATTAAAAAACATAATTGCTTGGGGTATAAATGATCATTTTTTTTCAATAGCAAATGCACCACGGAGCTACGCAACTGACTCTTAAAGCGTATTGGGAAATGATACTCCGATTCGTTTAATGCACGTTATGCTCAAAACACACCCATAACTAGGGCCAGACAGAATCTGCGGACATTTTTTGCTATTTCTGCGCAGAATTTTGTTAAAAATCTGCGGATTTATGCGGAATGATTTTGGGAGTATCATAACTAAAACCTTAATATATGAAATAAAAAGTAATACCTTTTAAACTTTTATTTAATGTTTACAATGCAGATCCAATTAGATCTACTTTATTTGGTAAACAAAGCAAGCCTCTCATATAAAATCTTCACTAAAAGACAGAAAATATTACTCTACAAACTGTATTGTAAATAAATCATATGAATATTTTCATATAAGTCAATAATATTACTGAAACTAATTTAAAAACTGAATAAATATTAATTTACACACATTTACACAAGTAAATAAACAGAATCAATGATGGGCTAAAAATTCCGTGTGGCCCAACCCATAAATCATTATGAGAATAAGCACAACCCTGTTAGACCATGCAATAGGGTACAATTCATATTTTTCCATGCTTAAAATAGAAAAAGTGGATTCGGACAGCCCTTAATGCTTTTGCACCATGCACTTTAGACTTTGCCCCTAGATCGTTAAAATAGAGCCCAAAGAGTCACATCAGACTTAACTATAAATATCTGTACAAACACCACAATGACTCTATCCAGCAGGGATTAATAGTCCGTATTAGTAGATTCCAGTAAATCTGTTTGTGTTTCTCTATGGCTGACTCTGTTTTCTTCTCCATCTTTCTCTGGCTGCTTCAGCACCATTGGCTGTCATTCAGTGGCGGCATTTGTTAAGAGGATATCATTATCATGTGCTCGTTGCAGTAAAGCTGTAGATTTGGTTAAATATAGCGATGATGCTTTGTTTCCCTTGCTTTTATTTGGGCGGGAAAAAAGAGAAGAAGCTGATCCCTCCCATGACCGTCTCGCTCTCTTATTGTGTCGCCGAAGCACTGCCAATATCAACGCACGGGCTGAAAACTGATTGAGAAGGGTCTTACACGTTTCAAAGCATGCTGGGAAATAGGGAGCAGGCGACAGACCAAAGTATTTATTGCAGCTTACTAGACATGTCTGCAAGCTGCATGACATTTCATAGAGAAACCTCTGATTCCGAGCTTAGTTTGTAATGATATTATAAGGAATATTCAGCCAAAAATAATGCATTTTGACTGCTCTCCCCTGCTGGAGAACTACACATGTGCCACTGATATGAACTACAACTCCCAGAGGTCTTTGCACTCATCGCTCCTGCCACAGCTGACAATCATAACCTGTAGCACTCCAAAGTGTTAATCCTGTCTAGTGTTTCTGTGTTTTGATCGTTGCCTTGTTTTCCCATTATTGATTCTTTTAGCCGCCTGTACTGACCATTCACATATTACTTGACTTTACATTTCGGATAACCTGTATGTACGGTACACGTTTGCTCCTGTGTTTGACCACTGCCTGTCTGACGAATCTCATAATAAACTGCACATGGATCCTCACGTCTGTCATCCAGTGTCATCTGTACAGTCAATAAAAACTAATAAATAAACAATATTTTACCATGTTTTTTTAATTGTTAGGATTAATT
>CAIGQQ010032566.1:12462520-12480821 GCA_903798035.1 Danio albolineatus
TTTAACAACTACATTAACTACATTCTGAAAATGTAGCCATATATACGGTTCTAAAGATCGCAAATTATGTAGCCAGAAGTACATATGGTTGCATTTTGTCTTTAAATCGAACGCTATAGGGCGGTATGACGCCGTACCTTTTTACACTTACTAGCAGATAGCTAAGCTAAAATGAAGCACATACTGTTTTACTTTATTCATTTTAGATTTTGAAAGGTTACTTTCTTCTTATACTTCATGCTTTTATTACTTTTTACAGTATCATCTTTAATAGTTTTAATATTTTTATATGTAATAGTTAACTTACTTTTGTTGACAGTTTTAGTTTATAATCTAGATTTATTTTTACAGTTTTTGCAAATTTAGTTTAAACAGTATGTTTACATTTTATTGTTTATGAATTCTTTTGTTTTCTTAAATTGTCTATATAGTTTTTTTCACTTTTATTGTAGTTACAGATTGTAAATAAACTAAATGAAAATAAAATATTTCCTTGGCCACTAAGTGAAATAAATGTTTGTTTGTTTTCTTCAGTTAATGTTCACTTTGTTTCAAACATTTTTTAATACAGTTTTATAGTTTGTCATTTTAATGTTTAAAGTTTAATTATTTTCATTTATTATGATTTAGCTTAACGGTAACACTATTTCGATGGTCAATTTGAGTATTAGTAGACTCTCTTCTTAATATCCGTTGATACTGACATTCAACAGACTGACTATACATACAAATACTTTGCAAGTACATGTCAACTTACACCAACCCTACACCTAACCCCAACCCTAACCCCAACCTAACAGTCTACTTAGAATCTAATGAGAATTAGTTGCAATGCAACTTAAAATCAACAAACGGACCATCAAAATGTGTGACCAGCTTAATAGACATTAAATAAAATTTATATTTCCTTCGCAACTAGCTAAAATTAAGTACATTTTATATTACTTTATTCATTTTCATTTTTGCAACGTTACTTTCTTTTGACTTTCTTTATGCTTTTACTATTTTTTTAACAATATAATCTTTAATAGTTGTAATTTTTATATTTAAAACAGTTAACTTTTGCTTTTGTTAACAGTTTTACTTTATTCACTAGATTTATTTTAATAGTTTTAGCATATACAGTTCACTGAAAAATCAAAAATTTTACTCATTCTCAACCATATGAATGTCTTCCTTCTTTATACTGGAGCTGAATTAAAAAAAAAAAATCTAAATTAATTACAGCAAATAATCATCTCGTTTTCAGATGTATATTAAAAGATATCATCTAACCCGGTGGCATTTTTCCCCCATCCAAACAATGGCGCACAAAATGGCACACTCGTAACACATTTATCAGCTTGAAGATGCAGCGATAAGGGAGAGATTAATTTAGCGTGCGTTCACACAATCACGCTCATCTCCTCTGGCGCTGGAGTTTTCCTCAGAGAGCTTGTAAGAATCTGCCGGATCTCCAGCGCAGCACCTTTACATATTTATTTAGCTGTCATGTGAATCAGTGCAGATGATCAGAGCTGATAGTCAGAGCGGATGAAGCAGTAATTGTTCTCTCTGATAGCGACTGCCTGCCATGAAGCCCGAGCTCCGGCAGCTTATATATACGGAGATGGTAAACATTTCAGAGCACTGCGACAGTCAAATTAACTTCTCAGTGTCATATAGGATACAGTGGGGTCTATATACTGTAGGCCTTTGACGATATACAGTTAAAGCCAGAATTATTAGCCCTTCCGAATTTTTTTTTTCACAATTTCTCTTTAAAGGAAAGAAGTTAATTTCAACAAATTTCTAAACATAATAGTTTTATTTATTTATTTCTAATAACTGGTTTCTTTCATCTTTGCCATAATGACGACAGCACACAGAATTTTACTAGATATTTTTCATGACACTAGTAATTCTAGATACATCATTTTATAACGATGGTTTGTTCTGTAGACAATCGTAAAAAAAATATTGCTTAAGAGGGCTAATAATATTGACCTTAAAACGGTTTCAAAACAATTAAAAACTGCTTTTATTCTAGCCGAAATAAAACAAATGAGACTTTCTCCAGAAGAAAAAATATTATAGGAAATACTGTAAAAAATTCCTTGCTCCGTTTTTGAGACATTTTTGAAAAAGAAAAAAAAAAAAATCACAGGAGGGCTATTAATTTTGACTAATATGCATAGTTTAATCATTGTGCCATAGAATACATTCACTGTTATTTCGCTAAGCCGATTGTTACTGTTTAGGTGAACAATTAACCCGAGTAAGTTAATTCACTTGAAGAAAGTTTGTTTTGGTCATCTTCAGTGAAGGTTTGAGCATTTGCTTCTGTGTTTTGAGTGGCGGCGCTTCTCTTACTGTAAGTTTGATACAAGGGAATGATGCGCAGAAGTAAAGACCCACCTCCTACTCAATATTCCATTTTAGTTGGAAGTACATCAACAAACTGAAATAAAAGTCTTGGCAACTTTCATTCATTCATTCATTCATTCATTTTCTTTTCGGCTTAGTCCCTTTATTAATTCGGGGTCGCCACAGCGGAATGAACCGCCAACTTATCCAGCATTTGTTTTACGCAGCGGATGCCCTTCCAGCTGCAACCTATCTCTGGGAAACATCCATACATTCTCATTCACACTCATACACTACAGACAATTTAGCTTACCCAATTCACCTGTACCGCATATCTTTGGACTGTGGGGGAAACCGGAGCACCCGGAGGAAACCCATGCAACCACGGGGAGAACATGCAAACTCCACACAAAAAAAGCCAACTGACCCAGCCGAAGCTCGAACCAGCGACCTTCTTGCTGTAGGGCGACAGCACTACCTACTGCTCCACCGTGTCGCCCTGGCAAACCTTCAGTTCACACATATTTTAAAATGTAAAAAAGAAATAGTCCGTTCCATGTGGTCAATACATATAAACCACTGTATTCATTGATTAAAATTACAGTAAAAGTACTAAATGGTTATTGGTTACTTTAATTAAAAGGCGGGTAAATCTGTTGGGACTTCAAACTGTTAAGCAGACTTCATTTTTATAATTATGCACAGTCAATTTACTTAATTATTTTAAGGCAACAGTTTTACTTACTTTAATAAGGATCTACTTGTTGATTTAAAAAGTCCACAAATGTATTTTAAAACAATGGGTTTTACTCACATTTTAATTTTTTTTTAAGTAGTCATTGCTTTTTACAGTGAATCCTGATGCATATTGTCATTATTAGGATATGAGTTTAGGCATGAAACGATAACCGTTTTCAAGGTATACCGCGGTTTGGATAAGTCAAGGTTTTAAAACCACTAAAATTGTCTGCTATACCATTCCTGAGGTATGAGTAAGATTTATTTTTTTTTCACTTTTTTGGGGGGGAAGTTTTTTAGGAAAACAGTATCTCCAGCAGAAAAGATATCTAAAGATGCTGTTGTAAATTGTAAAGAAATCTGTGTTTTTGAAACAAGACAGCAGAAGTCAATGACTACGTTTATATGGACATCAGTAATCAAATTATTTGCCTTAATCTAATTAAGATAATAATATGACGTCCTACATGATGGTAATAGTTTGATTGAGGTTACATGTCTGTACAGCACTTCAATAATGCGACTAAAAATCGACATACTCCACTCGTCTTAATTGGATTTCTCTTTAGTTTGATTATGACCTTAATTGGATTAATCAAAAATTGCTGTTTACATGGTGGACTCTTAATCACAGTATTGTCTTAATCGCATTAAAATTGAACTATTGGCGTCCATGTAAATATATTCACTGATTCATTTTCATTATTTACAGTAGCCTGACATGTTTAGTGCTCCAAAATATTTTAAATGTTTCTCAAAATAAAATATATTGTGTTCAAAGGGGGGGAAAAGGTTTTTATTTTTAGCCAGACATTTAAAAAGAATATATTTTAGAGCAGTAATCACAATACCGTCAAACCGTGATATTTTTATCTAAGGTCATCATACCGTCACAATCTTTTACTGGCCCATGCCTATATGAGATCTTAGAAATTTGTATTTTTAAGGTGCCAGGAAGAATTAAAAAGATGTTTTAACTGCATTTTTATAGAATAACTCCAAAAGTTAAAAGGTCTTCAAACAATGCTTTTGAGAAGAACATTTTTATAATTTTAAGAACTTTTTTCCACAGTAAAGATCTTTTAGTGAATGTAAAGGTTCCATGTATAGGCCTGCTCAACAGCTAATGGGGCAAAAAATCTGACACTGCAAGTTATACATTTTATGAGACATTAAATTGAGATATTTAAACAAGTGCAAATAATCAAAACAGCTCTATTTGGAAAGAATTTATCATTTAATAATGACTCTGGAGATACTGTAGGGGAGTGCATCTGCATATTGTATATTATAATAAACAAATGACAAGCACAGATAAAAGGAAAAGACAAAGATGATATGAAATAAACAGCACTCTATGATTTTCTTTAGAGTATAACAGTATATGCATAAGGTGAATAATCAGATGGAAAATTACTAATGGTAAATACTGAATAATCTCTAATAATTAAATACAATTTCAATTTATTAAAGCTACAAATGTTATAATTCCTTGCACCTGAATGTTTCAAACCCATTTGAAATGCAAAACACAATCACAAGCCTTAAAGTCCTGTAAAATCAAATAGTTATTTATTTTTTAGATTTTAGTATAGCTACGTTAGTCTTAAGGACATCAATAAGTCAGTGTGCTCAAAAACAATGATAAAATTTGCATTTAGAAGATATATACATCCTAAGCTTGCAGTTTGTCACTTCCGCCAAAGTGGATCGACAATTACTTTGATGTCACCTCATACTTCAGTTTCTCATCAAATCTTCTGATCAATAAAATGCTGTCTATAGTACCTGACATGCCTTCAAAACAATTCACATACGCTTGCATTTGATGCGATTGAGCTTAATCATTCTAACTTGCAGAGCTGGTACTAAAATTAAACTCTATTGGCTGCTTTTAAAAAGGGGAGGAGCTACTCTATGTCCCCATCAATGGCAATAAATATCCCTTTTATTAAGAGTGTAAACAGAGATCATTTAGAACAAAAACATACAATAAAGTAAAATGAATGTTTTAAATGTAGGAGTTCACTAATGAAATGTCAGCAAATCAGTGTCATTGACCTAGTAAGCAAAAGGTCAGATTTTGTTGCTTCTGCTGAAGCATAAAATGACAGAATAACATGGATCACTGAGTTTTGCATAAGCGTGTGGATGGAAAAATACAAAAAAAAAAGTGGATGTACAATTGCATTTAGTATTCCAGGCTCATTGGAAAGGCCTGCTACAGCTTAAATCTTTAGCAAAATGTAAAATACATTGCTCTGGGTGTGCTTCATTGCACATTTTAAATAACAAATCCACTAGAGGGCGCTGTCAATTTTTCTGCTAATCTAAAACACGTTACTTGGGGTATGATTTGTTTTATGTTTCAGATACACGTTCTTCTTGTGCATATCCACAAGAAGGCGAGACTTGCTGTAGAGATCACCTAGCAACCAACTGACCAACCAACAGTGTTTTCAAAAGCAAATGTCAGAGAAAAGTGCACTGCAAGTGTGTACTTTTACTTTGAATTTACATAGTTTTTACCTCTTATTTGGAACTGTGAAAGGTGAGGCAAAATTAATCAATTCCATCATAAACATTAAGCTGTTTTTTAGTATAAATGTAGTGTTACAAAAAAAAAATTATTGATAATATGTTGCTGTACAAAAAATATAATTAATGTGAAAAGGAACTAAAGTTGTTGATACAAAAAAATCGTTCATTCAGAGCTGTTTTACCTAGAAACTGCAGTCAAACGCATGTTAAAGCAAAAAAAAATATAGGTTGAAGCACGTATTTCCAATAAGCCTGCGTCACATAAATGCCATTTGATTTGACAATTTGTCAAGGGAATGACATTAATTATTTTTAATTTCCTGTCTAACTGCATTTGATCTAACCGTGTACTTATTTGAGATAACCTTGATAATTGGCGCCGTGTCAATTTCAGATGAGAGAAATTTAAGAGCATAACTAAATGGCAAGCAAGACTTAATGTGCATAATTGTGGAAAGCCAAAATTATAGATTTTTCATGCCACAAATCACTGCAATATTAAGTAAAGATCATCTAGCTTGAAGACATTTTGTCATTTTCTTACCATAAATATATCAAAACTTAATTTCTGATTAGTAATATGCATTCCTAATGACTTAATTTGAACAGATTTAAAGGAATTGTCAGTATGTAGATTTTTTTGGATAGCTTAATCTCTTAAAAAAAACACTACATCAATAGAAAGCTGATATATTCAGCTTTCAGGTGATGCACATCTATTTCTAGGTCCATGCGCACAAACATTTAAATATATCATATTCTGTCTTTTTTGTTGTATAACATTAAAAGACACTGGCATCTAAATGCACATATCTTTACTGCCATTTAAATGAACATTTAATACTTTCCCAGTTGTTTATGTGCATTTAAGGCATAACCAACAGTGTGCAGGTAAAAACACACCAAAACAGGACATTTTTGTACACTGTAAAAAAAAAATATATGGCAAAAAATCATGACAACAATTCATTTTATGCTACTTTAACTGATTTCAATAAGTTAACCAGGTTAAATTTAATTGTTTTCTCAGTTTGACTGATGTAAGTTAATTTGACCCAACTAAAAATAAGGCAACAATATTTTTACAGTTTATTTGTCTATTTAAGTGTACATCTGAATCCTAAAGTATCCTATATTTATCTCATTGGCTTAAATCTAGACTTACCTTTAACATTTACTAATTCAATAAAAGATATTATTGTTATTTTATAGACCTGAGCTAATATGAACTAACAATAAAGAGGTGTGTCTTAAAAAAAATGGATATAATTTGTAGTTTGAATTAAGTTGTATTACTCAATCTTATATTTATTTAAAATATTTAAATGTATAATTTGTTTGATTATTAAGCAGTTTTTCAGTTTTTTTTAATGAGCCTTTTAAATTTATTATGAGTTTCTTTTGATAAAAGTGCATTTCATCACAATTTATTCACTCTCAAATGGTATGACTTGCAAAATAATTACAGCAAATACCTCGCTTTTTCAAATCAACATTTAAAGATAGCATCTAAACTAATTGTTTATTTATCAGAACAATAGCCTATAAAGAATATAGGTAACACTTAAAAATAAGGTTAGTTAATGTTATTGATGCATTTATTAACATGAACAAACCATGAACAACATATCTATTACAGTAATTGTTCATGTTAGTTAATGTTAGTTAATGAAAATACAGTTGTCCATTGTTGCAGACCTTAATAAGGTAATAAAAAGTTGCCAGATTTTCTCTAGTGATTTTTAGACTATTAATGTTTAATTCAAATTTAATCTGGATATATTATCTGCACAAAAACATAAAAACAACATTAAAATAAAAGCAAAAATACAGATTTTTTTGGTCAGATCGATTCATGAGAACTCTCGTTCCCAGCACAGAATAGCTCTTCCAGCTTTTATCCTCCTTCTTTTTTTTTCCCCCTGAACTCGGTGACATTTGGGGAAGAGCTGGCCCCGGTCATGTTTTACCTCCAGTGAAAGGAGAATATTAACATCACGAAGAACTTGAGACACGGAAAATGTCCTCTTTGATTCCCGACCGATAAGAGCAAATATCAGCCTTTCTGTTCTAAACAGGATGTTATTGCGCTGCTCTCTGATTTCACAGGACCATTGACCCACAATCCTCTTCTACTTTTATAACGCTGCCATTTAAAGTATTTCAGAAACGCATCTGTAAGCGAGAATGTCACAAGGGTCCTGCAAATATCTGTCTTTGTGGATAAAACGCACAGATCGGGGCTGAAGCAAAGCTGCACCATTTAAATAAATAACATGCGCAGAGATGGAGAGAAAGAGAAAGCTCATTCACTTGCTCAATGATGCCATCTAGCCGTTCTGCATCCACAAACAGAGACGCTCATTCCACCAGAGAGACAATGATAGGAATAAATGTGCGCAGTGATCAGTATTTGCACTCGCGGTGCCTTTTGTTCTTGGATTTCTCCAACTTCAATGATAAGAATAGCATTAAAATATCAATTAATGCCTTGAGTGGTAAGTGGATTTATTGGTTGGAAATAAACATCAGATTGCTGCCGTAAATGATTTCTGCTGGGGACGGCAAGAAGCAGTTTGTGTGCGATTATCGGCTGACACGTGTTTGCAAATCTTTTAATTACACCGACGAGCAGCAGATTCCCGAGGTTTACAGGATGTACTGTAACTGCTGAAATTCACAAGCATGTGTTTTGGGTTTATGATTAGCATGCTGGAGGAATATATGTAGCTACATCTTTAAAAAACTGGTTATTGTTTGGTGTTATACTGAGCTACAGTTGATTAGTAAGAATATACACAATGATTAATAATTAAAAAGGGGCTTGAATGCATTTAAAATGTGTTTCATATCTTCTTCTTTTTTCATCTGAGCAAAATAATGACGGAATGAATCATTCTGTGATTTCAAGTAGACAGCCACTGACGTAATTTGGCACAACAGTTATATAGAGTCAACAGTATATATATACATATTTAAAACAAGATTCACACTGCAAGACTATTTAAGGATCACAGTTTAACCACAACATAATATTTGTCATCTTAAATACTTATTATTTCCCACTGTCTTTAAAAGCACTACCCATTAATTAGCAATGAGATTAAAAATATAGGTCACACTTTACAATAAGGTTTCATTAGTTAATGTATTTACTATTAGGAACTAACCATGGCTTGCATGGTTCGGGACTTGTAGAGCTGCGCATCGATGGATTTGCTCTTGAGTGTTTGAACTCTCAGTAGTGAATATTAAACCACACTGAACTGAACTAAACTGAACTCCAACACTGAAAACTGGACTGAAACTGTTTCAATTTACTATAACCTTCTATGTGAAGCTGCTTTGGCACAATCTACATTGTAAAAGCGCTATACAAATAAAGGTGAATTGAATTAAATTGAATTAATAATGAACAATACTTGTAAAGCAATTATTAACCCTTTTACCGCCCCAACAAGAAAATGTTTTTTGGATTGCATATCTTAACTCCTAATGTTGCTAGTAAACACACTCTATGCATTTTTTTCAGCACGTCCCATAATATCTAAACTATCAACCTCTACCAAATGGTTGATACTAAATGTCTGTTTATGGTAAAAGTACTGGAATTATCACATATACTGTGAAAATCGGAGGTCAATTTATTTAAAAACATAACCAAAATAAAACATTTTTGAATACTAAATCATCTTTATATTTTGAAGTATGTAATAATATATTTCAGATTCTCACTTAGCATGTTTTCTTTTCTTTTTACAACAAAACCAAAATTGAGTGTAGTAGTGCAAGAGGATTTGTTTGATATTTTTGTAAACCAACAATGCTGTGTGTGTAAACCATTTTGTGTGTAAAACATTGAAAATATGGTCAACCATTTGGTAGAGCAGGCAGTTAAAGGTTAATCATAGTTAAGCATTTACTAATGCATTATTAAAAACCAAATTCTTGCTTGTTAACATTAGGTAATGCACCTTGAGTTAGCAGGAACTAACAATAAACAACTTTATTTCCTTTATCATTTATAAAGAATTAAAGATTTTCCTTTTAAGATTAGCATGAGAGAGGAGCATATGTAAGCACATTTTTAAAAAATGGTTTGTAAGAATATACACAATGATTAATAAAAGACAAAAAGATAAATAAATAAAAGACAAAAAGATAAAAAATGCATTAAAATGTTTCATTTCTTTTTTCATCTGAGCATAAAATAATGACTGAATGATTTATTATTCTGTGATTTACTGTAGACAGTCACTGAAAATGAATTTTGCGCAACAACAGTTTTATATATACTGTATATATAATAACAAATCTGAAAATAACAATCTGACATGCATATGCATATTAATAGCAACCTGATTCATTTATTTGAACTGTACATACCCACTGTACATGTACATTTGTAATTAGGCTATCTATCTGCACGCTTCTGATTATTAATAGCAACCAGTACGTATAATCATTTACTGTAAATCTCTGTTCATAACTAATGAAACCTGTATATAATGTTCATAGTACATCTATTTGTAAATATCACCATAGTTTTTCTATAACTGCACTTTATAATTTATATCTTTATTCTGCACTTGCTGCTATTACACTATTGGTTAGACCTTAACTGCATTTCGTTGCCTTGTACCTGTACATGTGTAATGACAGTAACGTTGAATCTAATCTAATCTTATCTAATCTAAATATTTAAAACAAGATTCACACTGCAAGACTATTTAAGGGCCACAGTTTAACCACAACATAATAATTGTCATTTTAAATACTTATTATTTGCTACTGGCTTTTAAAATAGTCGGCTTTATATATTTCGAAGCAGGAAGATTAACGATTTAGGTCACACTTTACAATAAGGTTTCATTAGTTAATGTATTTACTATTAGGAACTAATAATGAACAATACTTGTACAGCAATTATTAATCAGCATTTATTATTGCATTAATAAATTCCAAGTTATTGCTTGTTAACATTTGTTAATGGACTGTGAGTTACCATAAACTAACAATGAACAACTTTTTTATGATTTATAAATAATAATGATTTTCCTTTTCTGATTTGCATATGGGAGGAATATATGTAGGCACATCTTTAAAAATTGTTATTTGTTTGGTGTCATAATGAGTTGATTAGTAAGAATATTCACAATGATTCAAAATGTCTCAAAAAGACAAAAGGAGCTTAAATGCATTAAAATGTGTTTTTTTTTTCGTCTGAGCAAAACAACATACAAAAAAAACAACTGAATGAATCATTATTCTGTGATTTACAGTAGACAGCCTCTGCAATGTAATTCTGCAAAACAACATATACATAATAGCCAATCTCAAAATGACAATCTGACATATTTAGAACAAGATTCACACTGCAAGACTAGTTAAAGGTTAACACTTTAGCCTTAACATAATAATTACTCGTAATTTTAAATATTTCTACTTTGCCACTGTCTTATAAAGCACTAGGCGTTACATATTTGTCAGAAAGAAGATTAAAAACTTTGTGTGTGTGTGTGATTACTGTCTTTTATGTAGACCATTTTGAAGGATGTAAACAAAAACAATGGTCCCAACGTATTTCCTGTTTTACATTTTTCATTTCTATAGAATCCTAGAATCCAAAAGAGAGCAACATATTGATAAATAATGTTATGATAGCAGTTTTAACATTAAGTTATGATTGAAATGCCTCGTTACAGTAATGAATTTGTTTGATAACAAGCAGGAAAAGTGCATGGCCCAATGAGATGACCACATTGAAATGGTTTATACAGGCCAATATTAATGTGTTTCATTTTTATATCATTATCATTATATCACCCATTTTAAAAGACTTTAATGTATAATACACACAACACTTGTATTTGATATGCTTACAGTAAAAAACACTTTTATAAATGCAGTTTGACCAGAGACCAAAATTGCATGACTAATAATATACCCAACACCCATCACCACATATTTTAAAAACAACAAAACCATTATGAAAACTCTATGCCTCCCCAAGCAGGAAAATACACGAATAAGACTTCATTGTTATTGGCCAAGCAACTACAAAAAGATTTAGTTCAGTGGTTTGCATCAGTAAACATCATATCAAGTATTGCTGATATTATTTTGCACTAAATAAATATATACTATAACTCTCCAAAGAGTATGCAACGGAGCAGATAGAGGCTGCTATAGTGAGCACTTAACAAAAAATTATAAACTACTCAACATATGTATTCAAGAACACAAATGTAATGATAACTGTTCAAAAATGTTTCAGTTTTTTTTTCTAGTAATACAATCTAGTTAGTTGAATTTATAAACAGAAGAATAGCAAATGTAGTAATAAAAAATCTATTATATTACCAATAAACAAATAAACCAAGGCATGCCAGACAAAATTGCAAAAATTACTAATCAAAACAGATCCAGAAATATACATGTATATTGTTTATAAACAGAATTGATATGGAATTAAACTAAATGTGCAGCATTCAATCAAAAGCGGTGCTTCTCAACTGGTTGACTGTAATATGTCTTTTCTGAAGAAGAAAAAAAGCACATAATCCTATTGTATGTCACAGAATATATTTTGATAGAAAGTAATTTGCTGAATCCAAAAAAGGAGGATACAGTACATGCCATATACTGCCTTAATTGTCCATGTTGACGTCAAAGCATGTGCATCCAATCAAATTCAGTTTTATTTAGTAGCAGTTGCATCTACTTTACTGTTCGGTAGAAGCACATTGCATACAAACAGGCTGTGACTTCTAATAGTAATTTAAAAAAATACTAAAATAAATAAATGAATAAAAAATATATAAATATATAAATATAATAAAAACATAAAAAACAACTACAAATATAGACGTTGCTAAAATTAAGTAATACAGAATCATGTTAATTAAAAAGTACATTAAAACTACATTAAAAACAGGTTTGTTTGCAATGACTTACAAAATTTTGCATACTGAGCCTATGCTGTTCACATGATATTTAAATGTTTGAATTTAATTTTGTTCCTGAAAACAGATTTGCTGACTGAAATCTGAATTTGTCTGAAAATACATGATGCATTTGATCCTAAAGAGAGCTATAGCTCTGTTCTCGATTCCAAAAACACAACCGCACACAATAACACACCCTGAGAAAAACACGGGTCTGCTGGAGTCCTTCTAGCGCATACCGTCAGCATCTGAAAAGCTTCGGCGGAGATACTGTTAAAGAGCATGTAATACTTTCTTGATTTAAATGCAGTTTTTAATTGGATAGAGCCCCATTATTTTTCAATACAGAAAGGGCAGTGAGGCACGCAAAGCTCTTGAATATTTTTGCAAATCGTGTTCGACAGCATAATGATTAAGCATGGCACTAAATTTGCCTCACAAAATGAAAAGCAAACTTCATGCAAGGCGTAATTTAATTGTTCCCCTTCACATTTTCCGCCTCCCATTGTTGGAAGCTTTACATTCTCCGAGTCTCTGCACTGGTGCTTGACATGCCACTTTGTGACACATACAAACCCTGCGACGTTCGAGACACACGCGGCACAAACAAGCTTCAATCTACTGCAAATTATGAGTGCATGCAGTGCTGTTGTGATTTAACACATTATACATTGCGTGGAAATCCAGCAACGAGGGTAACAATAAAAGGAAAATACAACAACTGCTAACAGGAAATGCATTAAGGGATGTCTATTTATCATCCCAAATTTAGAAATTGTTCAAAAAGGCTAATTTTTACTAGTGTATACATAACCGTTAGCATATAATGAGCTATAGCTGTATCTAAAATAGCAACTGGCCATTAAAAATCAGATTTTTTTGTCATTTGGATCTTTTGTGTAATTTAGGAAAGGTTACAATTGAGTCCCTCTCATGCTCTCAATGCTCTGTAATACAGATAAATATTGCCATCTGCTGGCCTTCATGTACAGTCATGAAATCATTTTACACTAGTACATAATTTAAGGGATATATTAGGTATTTACTCTCCCTCACGTGGTTCTAATTCCTCAGTTTCTTTCTTCGGTTGAACTCAAAGGAAGATATTAGTATGCAGGTAGCAGGCAAACAATGACTTCCATAACGGGAAAAGAAATTACTGTGGAAGTCAATGGGTGTCAGATTTTCTTCAAAATATTTTCTGTTGCGTTTAACTGAAGAAAGAAACTCAAATAGGTTATGAGTGAAAGGTGAGTAAACGATGACAGATTTTTTTCTTTTTTGGGTCAATGATCTAATTATGATTAAATTTTTTTAAATACATTTATTTAAAATCTACTTATATTTTATTTTGTTTTACTTTAATTTACTTTACTTTACTGCCATATCAGCAGCATTGTCTGCATGGCAACATTGGTAATAAATATTAAGTTTAATATTTACAAATTACACTCCCAGTTGAAAGAGCAACAATTAATAACTGATTAATAATAATAATAATAATAATAATAATAATAATAATAATAATAATAATAATAATAATAATAGACTTCTAGTCCATCATTTGGAAAAGTGGCAGAAGGTAGATTTTCTGATGAATAATCTGTTGAACTGCATCCTAATCATCACAAATACTGCAGAAGACCTACTGGAACCTGCATGGACCAAGATTCGTGAAGAAAAAAATCATTGTTTAGGGAGATCTGCTAAGTGGATGGCAACATCAACAACCACAGGAGAGGGCAAATTCTCATACTTTAGCCTTCACATCAAAGTTTCTGAAAGCAAAGTAGGTCTAGGTGCTCTAGGATTGGCCAGCCCAGTCATCAGACATGAACATTATTGAGCATTGAAGATGATTCCAAAGAATCTTGATAAACTTTGGGAGTCCTGCAAGAACGCTTTCTTTGCCATTCCAGATAAAGAAAAATTTGATTGAAGTTTACCAAAATGTTTCCTTCGGTTAGTCTCTATAGTTAGTCTCTATTTATTATTTATTACAACCCACCGGGCTGGGAAACACCCATAGACACTAATTCACACACACACTCATACACTACAGCCAATTTAGTTTATTCAATTCACCAGTAGTGCATGACTTTGGACTGTGGGGGAAACTGGAGCACCCAGAGGAAACCCACAGGCACATGGGGAGAACATGCAAACTCTACTACAGAAACGCCAACTGGCCCAGCCGAGACTCAAACCAGAAAACTTCTTGCTGTGAGGCGACAGTGCTAACAACTGAGCGTCTGTACCAGCCTTAACATAACCAATGTCACTCATCAATCTACATATCGTTAATATTTATTTTAAATACAAACACTTGTATACAACATAATTATTAACTGAGCAATTTTACACAACGCAGCTTACAATTAATAAGTCACAAGCACAAACTTCTACTATTTCCAGCAACATAAATATAAATAGTGCGAGTTGTACGGCAGAATTTGCAATGTAATGGTCATAATATGAAAGCCACTCCGGAAAACCGCAGAGGCGTCAGTGGCGTCTGGCGACTGATGATCACGTTATACAAACACAAGCGCTTCGATAAACAAACAACACTTTCTGAACTCTTCCAGACTTGACGAGCGAAAGTAAATTCTTATCCCCGTCTGCAGAGGCGCAGTGTAGATGCCCTGGCTTTCTTAATATTTCATACTCTGATTACACTTCAAATCACCCTGTAAATCCTCTTAAGGCATGCAGAATTGTTCAGCGCGTGTATGTGTGTGTGAGAGAGAAAATGAGTGAGAGAAAAAATAAAGATAAAGAGAGAGACAGAGAGAGAGGTTAGGTACTTATAAACCCTAAAGGCTTGCTTATCTTTCCAGCACATGCATCTTTGTGTCTCTCGTGCATGTCAGTTTTCTATTTTTTAACGCAGCAAAGACAAAGTAAGCTGCACAAGATGCTGTGACAGTGAAAAGACTTTCCCTGAACCGGCTGATGCAATTCACAGCTTTGTGGATATTCCTGCGCTTCAACAAAAAGACCCAACGGAACCAACAACAACAACAACAACAACACCAACAAAATAAATCAATATAGTCATTATTCATACACTTCGTCAAATCATGACAAATAAAAAAAAAATAAAAAAACAATGCAGCCAATACAAATTAACCAATGAATACAGCAACAGTCCAACTGGAAGAAACTTTTGGTGCAAATATAACATAAAGACGAATGAAATTGAGCGACTGCAAGACCAAAAACAAAATGTAATGTTTTGAAGACACATAAAAGTTGTTAAGAAAAGATGCTTTGTTGCTACTCTGACAGTTATTGGTTATAAATTACATATATGAATACAGAAACAGGCCATGTTTTTGGTGAAAGTAGAGAAATCTGACATAAATTGACACTATATGACTCCTTAAAAGTTGAGAACTTTCATTCATTCTTTTTCCTTCAGCTTAGTGTTTAATCATCAGGGGTTGCCCCAGTGGAATGAACCGTCAACTTGTCCAGCATATGCTTTACACAGTGGATTCCCTTCCAGCTGCAACCCACTACTGGGAAACATCCATACACACTCATTCACAACAGCCAATTTAGTTTATTCAAGTTACCTATAGCACGTCTTTGGACTGTGAGGGAAATCGGAGCACCTGGAGGAAACCCACGACAACATGGGGAGAACATGCAAACTCCACACAGAAATGCCAAGTGACCCAGCTGGGACTCGAAGCAGAGACCTTCTTGCTGTGAGGCGACAGTGCTAACCACTGAGCCACTATGTCACCCCTAAGATGAGAACTTAAAATATTAATTATTATTATTATTGTTATTATAACCTTTATTTTACCCGGAAAGACACACTGAGATTAAAAATCTCTTTTACAGAGCGTCCTGGCCAAGATTAGGCAGTATTCATGTTACATGGGTCTAACAGACGACAAACTAAAAACAGTTGACAGTTTGACGAATCACACATTAACAAACAAACTATTCAAAACATCTAAAAGCCTGTGTTTCAATTAAAATATATAAATATTAAATATATTAATATAAAAATATATACAGTATGGTTTCTATGGGCATATACTGAACTTCAGTGAATTATGTCATAATGCTATTCAAACTAAACTCAGGGCTCGCAAAACGTCTAATTTCCTGGTAGCTCTCGGGCAGGCATTCTTCAGTTTTTGGTAGCGAGAATATAAAATACATTATTTATTAAATAAAAACAAAAACATACATTTACTGAATAAAAAAAATATATATATAAAAATATATAATGGCATTTGTTATAGGCTATACAGTAATTTTTAAATAACCAAAATTGTATTATTTAACTTTTTAAATTTTTTGCAGCTATAAAGACTTTCCAATATATGCATAGATACACTGCAATAAGTCCATATTTTCATTATTTCATTAAAAAAATTGCTTGAATAAAACAAATGAATAAAGAGTTAAACTGATAAAAACATACAATAATCGAATAATCTAGCCAATTATAAAATAATTAATCAAAATATATATATATCAGCAAGAATTTTGGAATAATCATCCCAAATCTGAGTAAAACACGTAAAAAGAGAGATTATAAAAAATGTAATTTGATTTGAATAAAATAAAGATACATTTGTTTGTAGATCAATTCAGAAATGTAACTTTTAGTAAATGCAAAGAATTTTCATAATTATACTTATACACTTTACAGGTGTTTATAAAACGAGTCTTTCACAGCGTACATCTTTTAAACAAGAAATAATTCAAATGCTTTTAAATAAGATTTTAGGATGAGAGTCCCTTACTGAAGGAGGATATTTTGAGAGTATGGCATTTAAACAATTGGAAAACCGTTTTAGTGTATACACTTTCCAAAGTTAGTTTTACAATGGTGCCACATTAATGACAGCTTGAAAATAAATATGTAGGGTTTTTTCCCAAGAAAAATACGTTAATTAATTGTTTTTATATTCCAATATTATTATTAGGAGGACATGGCAGTATGGTCACTTAATTTTAATACAGTAACATGATAAATAATCACATTCAAATAATCAATTATTACAAATTCTACTTTTACATTTTTAAAACATAGAGCTGCAAAGCAGAAATGGCTCTGACAGCTGAAGTAATCTATCTTGACAAACAGCACCTCCGTGTGGTCTTACAAAAGTAGCCTACTTGAAATAAATCCGGGAGCAATTTGGCGTTTCCTGAAATTATATTCCCGTAGGTTATGTTTAAAGACATCAAGGTAGCCTATCATTTGTGGCCATTACTCCCATGTCCACAAATGCTACCTCGACATCTTTAAACATATCCTACTGAGATATAATTTCTGCAAACACCAAACAACAAGTGTAAATTACATAACAAAACACGCATTATATCCATATCAACATCTACAACTCACCTGATGATGAAGTAGGCCTACAGTATACACGTTCAGTCTTGCTCTGTCAGAAAATATATAGGCTATATATACATATATCTCAGTTCACCTTAAACAAAAACAACAGGTTTAATGATTATCAAGGTGTTGAAAGCTGATTTGCTTGAATTAAGTTTGAAGCTCTGACTACAGATTTCCTACAAAACATTTTTGTCTACCAGCTCACCGTGTGTAAATAATTTAACAGATGCCCGCACACTCATTCTACTATTTATTCGAAAGTGTGACAGTTATGCCAACTAGGGTTAAAAATGTAGGTAAAAGTATTGGTATACAGTAGGATATCTAAACAAGGGAAAACGACTGAATA
>CAIGQQ010032566.1:12495821-12506962 GCA_903798035.1 Danio albolineatus
GATTGAAAAACACAGAAACACAGACAGCATCGCACTGCTCCATTAATTTTACATCGCTTACATGCTCATTCAGTTTCCTTCGACTCTCTATACAGGGATTCTCAATCTTGGTCCTGGTGTCCAGCAGATTTTTGCTCCAACCCCCATCAGACACACCTGTGCTAGCTAATCAAGCTCTTACTAGGCTTTCTAGAAACACCATTGCAGGTGTTTTGAGACAAGTTTGAGCTAAAGTCTGCAGGACACTGGACCTCCAGGACTGAGTTATTTATAACCAGGGCCAGACAGAATCTGCGGACATATTTTGCTATTTCTGCTGAGTATTTTGTTAAAAATCTGCGGATTTTTGTGGAATAATTTTAGGAGTATCATAACTAAAACCTTAATATATGAAATAAAAAGTAATACCTTTTTAACTTTTATTTAATGTTTAAAATGCAAATCCAATTAGATCCACTTTATTTGGTAAACAAAGCAAGTCTCTCGTATAAGTTTTTTTCTAGAAGACAGAAAATAATACTTTACAAACTGTGTTGTAAGAAAACCATTTGAATATTTTCATATTTATTTTTACTGAAATTAATTTGAAAACTGAATAAATATAAATGTATACACATTTACACTAGTAAATAAACAGAATCAATGATTGGCTAAAAATCTGCAGAAATCTGCGGAATTCTGCACGTGCAGATTCCTTGTGGCCCTATTTATAACCAATGAAAAAAAAATCAAAAAGTATTGCCAAATACACAACGTGACTGAATTGTTTTTCTTTTTTCCCTCTGAAACTGAAAATGTATATAAATATTTTTTTTTAAATGAAACTTTAAATGAAAAAATAAAAGTCTAAAAAACACACCATGTTTTGCAAGGCTCTTGTATTTAATGACAATGATGTTAAAAATCTACTGTATATCACAAATATGCATGATGTTCTCTAAATGAAATAATTCTTACGTTCTCAGTTTCCACAAATGATTAAGCAGCACAATGTTTATGATTACAATAAGAAATGTTATTAGAGATTACAATAAGAAATCAAAAAATGATTTAATGAAAGAGTAATTCAACACTGAAGACTGGAGTAATATAAATTGTTTGCAACCACTTGAAACCACCTTTAAAAACTATAAATCCAATTAATCTTTTTATTCAGTGTAGCCAATTATGTTTCAGATTAGCTTGCACAAACCTTGGGTTTTACACAGCTCGACTAATCACTCTTTGTTGCCATAGTATTGTGTTATATTATATACAACCCGATTGCAATTAATTGGCACATGGCAAGAACTGCAAACCAGAGCTGTGCAGATGCAAACAGTATATAGTGCAAAAAAGCTTGCAACTCTGGTTTGCATTTCTTCCCATGTGCCCTTAATTGTATTGGTTATACTTGTTTTTTTTAGTTATTAGCTTTAGGCTAATCTAGTGTCATGGTACAGGCCCCATGCCAGTGGATCTACTGTAAAGTTTTAAGCCCAAGTTAAATGATAACAATATTCCTGGTTGCTTATTAATGATGACCACTAAGACTCCTTGGTCAGCACAAACTAATCACTATCATGGCCAATAATACCATTTGCTGAACACTGTGTTTGGTCACCACAAAAAAAGAAAACCTTTCTGCATACAGCAATGCTATAGTGCAGTGTAAATGGTGACGCTTTCTTCAAGTACTCAAACCTGTGATTATGGCTGATTTGGAGACTTCAAACAGCATCAGAATCTGTCCTGTGCTTACGGAAGAGTAATGGGCACCAGAAATCAGGCTGCAAAAAAAAAAAAAAAAAAAGTTTTAATTAAAAGTTAAAGTTAAATACAATCTACATTTCAGCAGGTAAAGCAAGAACATGAACACCGATGTTTTCAGTCATAAGCTATAAGGAATTTCATGCATCAGTGTTTCAAGTATATGATGCATCATTACACCACATAAAAGTATTATAATGTTTCTGGGTCATTTACTGAAGAAGCAAAACAGAATTATTAGCAATATTAAATGCATTGATGTTTTATATTATGCAAATACATATTAGAATAAATCATTTTAAATACAAAAAAAATGAGTTTAGGGCGCCACGGTGGCGTAGTGAGTAGCACGTTCGCCTCACAGCAAGAAGGTCGCTGGTTCTAGCCCTGGCTGGGTCAGTTGGCATTTCTGTGTGGAGTTTGCATGTTCTCCCCGTGATTGCGTGGGTTTCCTCCGGGTGCTCTGGTTTCCCCCACAAGTCCAAAGACATGCGGTACAGGTGAATTGGGTAAGCTAAATTATCCGTAGTGTATGTGTGTGAATGAGTGTGTATGGATATTTCCTAGTGATGAGTTGCAGCTGAAAGGGCATCCGCTGCGTCAAACAAATGCTGGATAAGTTGGCGGTTCATTCCGCTGTGGCGACCCCGGATTAATAAAGGGACTAGGCCAACAAGAAAATGAATGAATGAATGAAAAATGAGTTTAAAAGCAAATTATTTTTTTTTTAATCATTCCACAAAAACAAATTGTTCAAATATTACTCAGTTAACAATATTTAAACTTTTTTGTATTTAAAAAATTTATGAAATTAAACAAACATTTTTAGACACTAATGTCCAGTGACTATTACCATTACCAAAAAAATGCCCCCCAAAAAGTATAAACCTACTAACCTGCACAGCTAAAGTCTTCAGATCCTGCTCATGTTTTTCCACTTTAGTTTTGTACCGCTTTCTTAAAATCTTTGCATGTAGATAGGCAGCACGTTTCTCTGCGACATCTGAGAAAAACTGCTCAGACAGCACAACCCTGAGCTGGACCATCTGTGATGACAGCAGAATCAGGACGAGAAGCAAGGCCAAAACCACAGACAGAGGCACCAGAGACTGGAAGAGCCACAGTTCCGGTTCAGGCAAACACTTCTTCTCAAACAGAGACACTGCGTAAGTGAAGTTTGCTCCTTTTGTGTGTTCATCAACAGGTAAACCTAAAAATAATGTCGCCTCCTATCCAAATAAAGGATTTAGAAAAAGACTATGAAACATTTAAGGTGAATATGAATGTTTGTACATTATAAGTGGTGATTTTCATACCATTTGATTATGAAAGAGATTGAAATCAGACTCTAGTACTTTAGAGTTCACTCAAAAATGCTTCAGTCATCATTTACTCACTCTCATGTATTGGCAAAACTGTATTGTCTTTCACTGTATGATCAAAACACACACATGCACATAACTATGTTTATGGGGACTTCATTGGCATAATGAATTGTATACTGTACAGACTGTTATCAGACAAATTTGTCTATGCTATGCTTTTTCTTATTTAGACCAAAACAAATGTCCACACAAGGCCAAATTTACTGTGATTTATTGCTATAGGCCTACTTGTGGGGACATACAAGGCACACTATTTAAACACATACACAGACAGATTGAGGACTTTAAAGCTTCAGATTTCTGTGACGAAATTTAAATGCAGTAAATGTTCATAAAGACAAAGTAACCTATTTTAGTAGGTTACTTGGTAGCTTATATGCGGATTCTCTCCCACCGGACGTTTTAAGTGTTACAACTTGAGTGAAGATACAAGAGGGACAAGAAATAGACGACGTCTCCACTTACTCACTTTCCTTCAGATTTGTCTGATTTATCAGGGGCCGGCACAGAGGAATGAACCGTCAATTACTTTAGCAAATGCTTTTTATACACTCTTAAAAAAAAGGTTCTTCAGTGGTTCTTCAGTAGTTCTTTACAGTATTTGAGGTGCTATTTAGTACTTTTACTGTGTAAAGAACCTTTAAAGCACCATAAAGGTTCTTCAGTGGTTCTTTAAGGTGGTCAGGGTGCTATATAGCACTTTTACTGTGTAAAGAACATTTAAAGCACCATAAAGGTTTTTCAGTGGTTCTTTGGGGGGTTTAAAGTGCTATATAGCACCACTACTACTGGTAAGTACTTGTTCTTATAGCTAATTCTCATAACTCTTATGCCGGCTTTATTTGCGGAAGGGTAAAGTAACATTATGAGCACCTTAAAATATAGGTGCTATATAGCACCATTTGACAAAAGTACTTTATAGCACCTATTTTTGAGGCGCTGTATAGCACCAAAAAAAAGGTTTCCCCCCTCGTTACGACCAAAGAACTAGTTTTGGTGCTATTTAGCACCTTTTTTTTAGAGTGTATGCAGCTGATGCCCTTCCAGCCGCAACGACGTCTTCATTTGTGTTTAATATGTTGAAAACAACTTGCTATACATGTTTTAAATTACTCGCGGGTGAGCAAAGGTTGAGATAATTTTCAGTGTAGCTTCGAACTAATCATTTAAAGTAGGCTATATGTTTTAAAAAAAAACTAAAACAACTAGATGGCAGCTTTCACCCTTACCTGAACTTTAATCCCGACAGGAACGCGAAGTGGCTCCAGTTCACCGAGCCGTTTGCTCAGAACAACAATTAGCCAGTAAATCAGAGCGTCCAGAGCGATAAACACCAGCCAGGTGAGGCAGTGGGTGAATATAGGAAGACTGAACTTCAGCATGGCTTTCCACTGCCGACCTCTCGGACGTATGGACGGCGTCACGACATATCGTTCGGATTCGCTTTTGTTGAGCGGCAGGACGCACGGTTTTCCCTCCTCCTTCTGCTGCGCGTCAAAACAGCGAAACGTTTTCGTGATGTATATATTGTTATACTTTTTATCTACCTGAAATCTCCTCAGGTATAAAGCAGTGAGAATCACAAGGAACAAAAGACCCATTGCAGGAGACACAATCTTTCCTATGGAAGACAGAGCATTGGCTAATGCTAACACACTTTGCATAGTGTAGTTTAAATTCTGTTCGGCCTTGCTGAGGTGATTTTTGAAGTTCTCCGAGTCCACCTTTGCTTTAAGCCTAAAATCTGCTTGGTAACTCACTAACGTGACACTTTTGAAGTAAAACTCAAGTTGCTTTCCCACCCACTTGAGCATCTTAATATAATTTCCTAAGGGTTCAGTATTAATATCCAGTAACTTCTCCTCTAAGTTGCAGAGGAGGCCTTTTGCAAGCAGTTTCATGTTTTGTAATGTGTTCTGGATGTTGAAGAAAACCACCGAACTGGTTCCTAAGGTGAGAAGAAGACTCTTCACTTGTTTCATACCCATCGAGATCAAGATCAAGGCTCCGAAACAGCGGATCCTTTCACAGAAATACATCGCTGGTGTTAAAATTATGCAGAAAACACAAGCGAGGGGAACTGAGACCTCTTGAATGCATCTGAAGGAAAGGTGGAGGATGAGGAAGAGGAAGGTGCTGAGAATGAAGCTGGTTGTAAAACAGGTAAACAAAAGGAGATGTTTCTCCTTCCAGCTTTTTGTGGTGTTGGATGTGTAGAGAGCAGATATCCTGGACCAGACTTGCCGTAGTGTTTCTGACAGCTGATAAAGTTTTGTTTGGATTATCTTCATCTTGCAAACCTGATAGGAACAGATGTTTTAAAAATAGGAAATAGTGGTTGCTTATGATTTCATCACTAAATGACTAATGAAGCTTAACCTTTTGATTCAAAAGCTTTGAAAAAAAAACTTGTAATGCACAACATGGGTCTAAAATTCTCAAATTATTTTTGGAAGTCAAAGACAAGATTTTTAAAGAACATCTGGAATAATAATTTATATCTATATATAACACTTATGTAGGAGATTCTCAAATAAAAAATTGGATGGATAATTTGAGACCCATGCCATGAAATATAAGGCTAGATTCACAAAAATGATTCTTATTCAAAATGTAAGAAAGAAAAAAATGTAAATTAAAATTTGTGATGATCAAAAATGGGTTGTTTGAAGAATTCCTGGAATGCCAAGGGATGAAATTAATTTCAAGGTAATAAATATGCATCATTTGAGCCCCTTGCCATGAATTGGAAGGGTGGAGTCACAAAAATGATTCTTATTCAAAATGTAAGAAAGAAAAATAAGAATTTGTGATGATCAAAAAATAGGTTCATTGAAGAATTCCTGGAATACCAAAGGATGAAATTAATGTATTGCTAACATAAAGAAAAGATAAAGTCATTTGGGTCACAGGGGTGTCAAACTCAGTTTGTGGAGAGCCGCAGCTTGTTTAGTTCCAACCCTGCTTCAACACACTTACCTGTAGTTTGCAAACAAGCATGAAGGACTTAATTATTTTGATCAGGTTATTTAGGGTTGGAACTAAACTGTGCAGAGCTGCGACCCTCCAGAAACTGAGTTTGACACCTGTGCTTTAAACCATGTAATGTATCAAAGGGTAATTTTTTATATAGTTTGATCTGATCACAAAACAAGTGCATTTATTTTAAGCAAAAGGTTATAATAAGACTTCAAATTATAAAAAAAAATTGTATATACCTTGCGGTTTATTCATGCATTTGTTAAACTGAATAACACAAAAACTGTATTTAAATATGATTAAAGCATATATAATTTGTAGATGTCACTTTATATGACATACAGACAGGTATAACTTGTTTCACCAATACTAAAATTTATTAATGCAATGTTTAGCAAAGCTGTTATTTCTTCAATCAACATTACAATATCAAATTTTGTGCAGTGATGATCTAAATAAATAATCCCCATTCCACTAATTTGAGCTGTACATATACTGTACAATAAGTTATTATAGTTATTATTATTTTACCTTACCTTGTGTATTGTCAGCAGTCTTGTCAGCTCATGAGTGTTGTGACTGTCCAACAACCACGTTTTTAAAGGGAAGCAGGAGGAAGTTTAATTGTTCGCTTCCTTTTTTAGACAAAATCTCAGCCTTTACTCATAACCACAGAGCAGCACTGAGAAGACCACCTCATGATTAATCTGTTTTCTGACAAAATGCCACATGTGAGCCTGCTTTCTAAATATTTTGATTATTTTGAGATCATGATCATTTTCGTGATTTTCACATCAACTACTGTAAATGTTCAATATAATTAGTACATTAATAATTTAATTAGGCAAGTATCATGTTGTAATAATAATAATAAGCAAAAACAAAAACTGGAGAAATTTTATACCAGCTAAATAAAAAAAGCATTATGATTGTAGCTAATTGTGCTTATATAATACTATTTATAAAATATTATTTATAAACTAAGATGTAGAAAAGTACTACATTTACAATATATTAAACAGCTGAATAAATGATAAATAAATAATAGCGTATATTTATTATTATTATTAAACTTATATATGATTGACATTATTAATAAACAATGAAAAATATTCCATTGCTACATTTATAACTGAATAATCTAATAAATGAAACAAGCGGTATTGTTTATTTTATTAATGTAGCAGATCACACTACTGTAATATAAGTAATATTAATACACAATGGCTAGGAAAATGATACCAGTACTGCATTATAATGAATAATCATTAAATAAGAAAGCTATATAATCTTATTGTTATAATATAAACATTATTACTCATGTAGCTCACCATGCTGCTGTAATATTATGATAAATAATACACAAGACCTATGACAAATTATTCCAGTACTATATAAAAACGAATGAATTAATTAAATAAAACATGCATTATTATTATTATTATTGATTTAGACCAGGGGTCCCCAAACTTTTAAGCCCACAACCTCCAAAATAGCAATGCCAGTGACAACTCTGAGGTGGTTATAAATATATAAACCTTGCACACTACGGCGCAGACATTTAATAGGCCCAAGTCTATTCATCTTGGATCGTTTAATTTCAGAGAATGCCACTCGGAGACAATCCTTCATGTTCAGTTTTGGCCTGTATTTACTTTGAATGCTCATGAGTGCAGTAAAATTGTCAGCAAGTTTAACCTTTAAGCCATAAAATCAATGTGCTGCATCTGACGAATGTTGCTGTGTCTTTAATATAACGTAATCACCCCCGAGGTGGCAAAAAATGTCAATGTTTATTATTAACATGTTAATAATGTTACCATTAACTGCTGTTTTGTTTTTCAGTTATGGGCAAAATATGGTAATTTTAATAGTTTAATAAAATGAATTGGATTTTTGGAAATCGCAAAGACCCCCCCCCCCCCCCCCCACACCCCATTTTCTTACAAACTTCTCTTTGGGAACCACTGATTCAGACAATGATGTTTGTATATGATTAAGTATAATTAAGTAAAATGAAAAGAAGATATTTTGTCAAAAGCTTGGTATCTGAACAGTTGATAGTCACCATTGACTTGCATAGTACATTAAGTACAAAGTATACACTAATTACTTCCAAGCAATCGACCCCGTTAATGGCTATATATGAAGTAAACTGCTACATTCAATACACAGTTCTGAGAAATATATAAATATATCAATTCCAGTAATGTCATGTCAGGAAACATTATAAATAGAGACTTCTTGCTTTTGTTTGCGAACGCTCGTTTTCCAGTGTAATATCCATTTTTTATTTTTTTAATTTGAAAAATAACTTACATAAATCTCTGTACTCAACCATACTTGACCAAGACATAGCCTTGGCATGAACACATTGCACCAAAAAAAGAAAATAAGAAAAAACAAACAAACAAAAACAGAGAAGGCATTTGAAATAGAACAGAACATACCTTAAACATGAGACATTATCCCACTTCAAAAAGCTTTAACAACAGCGCGAGAGTCTCTTTAATGGAAACTTTTGTGATGTACACAGAAATCATAAGCAGACTAAATGCTTGATAAGTAAAAAAAAAAAAGTCACATTGAGCAATTAACAAAACAAAAAAACGGAAGGAAGAGGTATAATGTCTCGCTGTATAATTCCATTCAGGCATTAAAACTATGAGTCATAAACTTCTCAGATATAAGTAGCTCTGATTATTACTAAAAAATAGAAAATGAAAAATAAATAGGTCTTGGCTTGTAAATAAACTAACAAAAATATATTAAATGACTTCTACTTTCTGGAAAAGGAAGAAATAAAAAGCAAAGGTATATCGTGTGGCAATATCATCGTCCCGATGTGCATTTCTCTGCAGACAGCATCATGCTCGGAAAAACTGTACAGCACAATACTGCCAAAGTCAGTGAGCTGCAGCGCCTCCGGTAAAAAGTGAAACTCTGGGCTCTTTAATCAGGAATACTGCAGCTCCATAAAGATAGAAAAATCCCTGGTCACGTTTTTCCCTTAAATTTGTCAACAACAAAGTATGATTTTACAAGGTGGAATGTTCATTCGGATTTTTTTTTCTTTCTTTCTTTCTTTTTTTTTTTTGTTCTTCTGGTCTGCGTGAGACCACTGCCTAATTTCACTAAAATTCAATTCAGGGTGAAGAAGGGGATCGTCGTCGACATGCACTGTACATTTTTTTTTCTCCAAATATCGTCTTTATCAAAACATGCTGAGTTACTGTAAGATGTGCCCAAGCCATGTTGCCTAAAACCCTTTTCAACATGCTTGTTAAACCAATGAACTCCAAACAAATATACAGACTAAAACTAGAAGAGCTGCGCCAAACCGACAGCCCTGAAAATGAAAACTAAAAACTGGAACAATTTCAGGGGGGAAAAATCTGACAACAGAAGTACAGAGAGCTTACCCTGGGACAAGGGAGAAGTAGAGAAACGTACAATTTGCACATCATCTTTAGCTTCATAAGGCTTACGCCTTTACAATAATAAATCATAGACATTTATTCTTATACGTCTTTGTCACATGAACAGATTTTTGTACTGTAAATAAAATGTTAAACTCGTCATTTATCTGTAAAAATACAGTAGAGAGACCAATGAACGGTCTACAGGACAAAAAAACTATTTTTTTGTAGTTTTTTCAAATCACACTATAGCATTCACTCCCCATGAAAACCATGCACTAGTGAAATTTATCTTTAAAAATAATAGAAATCGTTGAAAATGGCTGATCTGGTTAGTTTTTTCTTTTTTTCCTCATCATCATTTTTTTTTGCAAGTAGCATCTGAGAAAATTATTTTCTATTCGCTTTTTTTGTTTTTTGTTTTTTTAAGTTCAGCTAAAGTTGTGTCCATGCAACAAAAAACTCCTAATTTCTTCTTTAAGTTTCATACAGCATCAAGAAAAGGAGTTCAATTTGATCTTGAAAGACGATTCAAACCTACATATCATCTCTGTATTGATCTAGCAGGATCATGTATCTGGGGAGTGAGGTGCTCATTCCCACGTCATGTTTTTTTTTGTTTGTTTGTTTTTGCGTGTACATTTCTGGGTCTGTTGGCATGGCTTGACCCAAGGAACACTGTTAGCCCATGTAGATACAAATACATCGACATTAAAAGAAACATAAATGCAAAACGAAAGTTGACGCTCCACCCCGTTGCAAAAAAAAGGGCTTCTGAAGAACTCGATCTCGTCTCGGTTCTCAGTTCAAACTCCACTCCAATGGCTTCAAATAGGATCTAAAAGCAGGAATTGTGACGTTCCTTGAGCAAAGGAGCCCGTTTCCAGCTTCCTCTTGTCCTTTCCCTCAAGAGGGCGCTCATTTTTGCGCACAATATGTGCGTCGTTTTTTTTTTTTTTGCGAGCAAAAACAGGTCCGCTTTTTTCTCCCCTAAGAAACAAGCTCTGAACACACAACATCAAGCATGCAGTGTTTACCGGGGAACGGGACCTGTCGCCAATCTCAAACTCCACCCAATGGCTGCTACAATAACGCTAGATTTCGGGAAACTGCTACGAGCGAGCAAATGGCCCGGACCCGCTGTCCAGAGATGTCTGGGAAGCTCTTCTGGTCAACGGGGCCAAGGTGGGGTCGACCAGTGAAGATGGGGGAAACAGCTTAAACCAGCCAATAACCATGTTGGACAAGTCCAGATCATCTAACAGTATCTGAGCGGCTCCCATGAAAGATTTGTGGTCCATACGTCCATAATCTCCCCACACTATGATCTACAATGGGAAGAGAATGACCGGCTGTCAATATTAAGTCGCACTCATAGAAAAACAATGATAAAACTACAGAATAGCAAGGTTGGGTAGCTAAAATTTGTGCTCATTTAATTCCATAATTGTATTTAACCTTTTATTTACTATTTGCTTTAATCCTTTTATTTTGTAAATATATATACTGTGTGTGTACAGTATGTGTGTGTGTGTGTGTATATAAATATGTATGTATGTATGTATGTATGTATGTATGTATGTATGTATGTATGTATGTATGTATGTAT
>CAIGQQ010032566.1:12524868-12540106 GCA_903798035.1 Danio albolineatus
AATAATAATAATAATAATAATAATAATAATAATAATAATAATAATAACAACAATACATTATATTTATAACATGCTTTTCTAAAACCCAAAGCGATACAACAACAGAGGAATCAAACATGCAATAAAGTACAAGCATACATTAAAAAAATAAATAATAAAAAATATGCACACATTAGAATAATCAAGAATTTAAAAATGCAGTCTTAAAAAGATGAGTATTTAACATCCTCTTAAAACTAGCTAGTGTGGAAACATTTCTTACAGAATAAGGGAGAGCATTCCAGGGTGCAGCAAAAGAGAAGGCTCTCTCCCCCATTGATTTTAATCTAAAGGGTGGCTGTTAAAGGGTAAGAGTATAAGCAGACCGCAAGGAACAAGAAGGTGTGTACTGAGAGACAATGTCACACATATAGGAAGGAGCTGCACCATGTAGACCTTTATATGCAAGTGTGAGTGTTTTAAAAATCATACTGGACTGAACAGGGAGCCGATGCAAGCTATGAAGCACACCAGTGATGTGCTGGCATGGTGGAGTGTGTGAGAGAACGCCTGCTGCTGAGTTTTGAATGCACTGCAGCCATTTGGTTCATTTAGCAGGTAAACCAACAAAGAGCGCATTACGATCAATACATTACGTCAATCCTGTCTATAGTCAATTTCCGTAAATTAGCAGTTTTCCGTATATTTTTAATTCATGTTTTTAATTATTTTTGTTTCTTCATGTTTATTTATGCTTTTGAATTGCATTATGGGACCTTGATCTTTCTTCCAACGACTTTTCACCTTCAAAAGTTAGAAAAAGTGACTTTTATTAACATTGTAAATAGTTTAAAAAGCAGGGGTGCCCAAACCTTTGCTTATGAAGAGCCAGTAACCAAACTTGTTGGGTGGTGTACCGAAGGTAAACATACCATTAAAGCTACCATGGTAATTTACTAAGGTATTAATATTCAAAAATAAATAGAAAAAACACTTAACATCCTATTAATTTTTTTTTATTTTTAAAAAAATGTATAATGAACTTCTTACAATAAAAACACAAACACATTTCTAACACTGGTGTTCAATGCTGAATCCACGAGCCATATTCGAGTGACAGCATTTACATTTTTAAAAATCTGATTCATGCACAACATTTAATCGAAACATTTCATTTCAGTTGGCTGTTTTTTTTGTAGCTCAACAATTAAACAAACAAAGGTTAAACTAAGGGTTACATTAAATCAGAAATGACAATCTTTGTTGAAGGCATTCGCTCCAACGCTCCCATCATTCTAAGTCTCTTTTCAGATGGGATGGTGGGCCTAATCAAAGGTTACCATGGGCCAACTTTTTTGGCCGCAGACCCTAGTTTGGGCATCTCTGGTTTAAAGGTACATGCTGTCTAGGTTGGTGTTGTAGACTGTACTAAAACCTTGTTATAAACAGCCAGTACATCTTGTTATTTTACAGACTTATTTCTCTATATATTATTTCCTATTCACCTTATTGTCCACATGCGAGTGGGCGCAGCCATTTGAATCTTTTTGGCTGGAGACTTCCGGTCTCATTCACTTCATTCATTTTTCCACATTAAAAACAGCTCGTTATGCTGCTTGATGTTGCAAACAGATGTTTTCTTATTATATTATTCTACTTTTTCTGTATAGTCATGAACACTTGTTTGTAGAGCGAGTAGTTTTCTGCCATTTATTATTCCTAGTCATTTCTCCCATAGGCGACTAAATCGGAAGTTAAAAAAAAATCGAAAAAACGAGCGGACTACCACACTGAAGAATAAGGTCCATACATTATATTATTTCAAACCACTAAAATGTCAATGAAAGTCAGTTTGTTAAACTGTAAAACAAAGGTTTAAATGTTGACAGAGTAAAAATCAAGGTCCCATAACACCATTCACAACCATAAACAAACAGAAAACTTTACAAAATACAAAACTTTTAATTAACCGATATTCTTTACAGTGTATCTTTTTTTTTCTGGTTTCGCAATAGCCAGTGATATTATTCACAATATTGCACGATCTCCCAAGATTTGCATATATCAATTGGAGGTCTCCTAAAATAGGTTTAAATGCTTTTTTACAGTAAAAAAAGGCTGAAAGAAGCTCCATTATCTGCCCTTAGATCATTGACTCTTTGCACAAACTGCTGTTACACACTGCGTGAGATGTACTGTATCACCTAAAAAATGTATAACCGTTGCACTTTAAGGTCATGAATAAAGTACAGAACTGTCATTGCAACTTTGCTTTGTAACATTTAAAACTGTTGCATGATCAAACGATAATATGTCCTGAAGGTGGCAAAAACAGCAGAATAAAACCCAGTCGGATCATCTTCGCTTTCAACACAGTGTCTTTGTGAATCTAGTTCATACAGCGGTGATCATCTCTGTCACCATGGTGACTCTGCTGGATATGAATTATCTTTATCTTTACAGCTGATGATCAGAGATAAACCCATGACGATCATCATGGCCTGACCTTTAAAGTCGAAAATAACACGCTTTATGAATACAGAGAAAATGAACCTAATTACATTCACAATACACTTTGATTCCATATTGTTTGAACGTGGTCTTTGATTGTGTGTGACCTAAATATCTCAGTGGGATTTTTTTCCCAAACTGGGAAAAATATGGTCACATAAAACAATCTTTATTTGTTGTTGGTTTGAACAACTCAACATATGCTATAGTCAGAAGTCAGAAGTGTAATTATTATCCAATGAACACCCACCACATTATTATTCTTCATGACATTTTATCTACACATTTCTACTTCCAAAAATGTGTTGGCATTCATTTCAAATTTATTACAAATAAAAAAACAGGAAAATTACATGTACATAAGTATTCACAACCTTTGCCGTGAAGCTCTACATTGAGCTCAGGTACATTCTGTTTCCACTGATCATTCTTGAGATGTTTCAGCAGCTTAACTGGAGTTCACCTGAGGTAAATTCAGTTGATTGGACATGATTTGAAAAGGCATACACCTGTCTATATAAGGTCCCAGGGTTGACAGTGCATGTCAAAGCACAAACCAAGCATCAAGACAAAGCAATTGTCTGTAGACCTCCGAGACAAGATTGTCTCAAGGCACAAGGCTGGGGAAGGTTACAGAAAAATCTCTGCTGCTCTGAACATTCCAATGAGCACAGTGGCCTCCATCATCCATAAGTGGAAGATATTTGAACCACCATGACTCTTACTAAAGCTGGCCGGCCATCTAAGCTGAGTAATCAGGGGAGAAGGGCCTTACTCAGGGAGGTGATCAACAACCTGATGGTCACTCTGTCTGAGCTCCAGCGTTCTTCTGTGGAGAGAGAACAACCTTACGGAAAGACAACCATCTGTGCAGCAATCCAGCAATCAGGCCTGTGCTGTGGGGATGTTTTTCAGCAGCAGGAACTGGAACACTAGTCAGGATAGAGGGAAAGATGAATGCAGCAATGTACAGAGACATCTTGAATGAAAACCTGCTTCAGAGTGCTTTTGACCTCAGACTGCGGCGACGGTTCATCTTCCAGCAGGATAATGACCCAAAGCACACCACCAAAATATCAATGTTGCTTCACAACAACTTGGTGAATGTCCTTGAGGGGCCCAGCCAGAGCCCAGACCTAACATTTCTGGAGAAATCTGAAAATGGCTGTACACCGTCGCTTCCCAACCAACCTGATAGAGTTTGAGAGGTACTGCAAAGAGGAATGGGCAAGAATTCCCAAAGACAGGTGTTCCAAGCTTGTGGCATCATATTCAAAAGGCCTTGAGGCTGTAATTGCTACCGAAGGTGCATCAACAAGGTATTGAGCAAAGGCTGTGAATACTTATATATACATCCATTTTAGAATAAGGCTGTAACGTAAAGAAATATGGAAAAACTGAAGTGCTATGAATACTTTCCGGATGCACTGTATGTTACCAAAACCTAAGAATTCAGTAAAAGCAGTACACCTGTGATATGCGTACGTCTTTCCATTTTGGCGCCTTGGCTTTCATGGCTTTCACCTAGCAACAACTGTACACACAACAGCAGTTTGATGACACAAGCGTACTCTGGTTCAGAAGGAAAAAAGATGGTGTGAACACAAACCAGCTGAGAAGGAGGCAAGTGGGAGGACAATCAAACTTGGTCCCCATGAAATCCAAATTTATGTTTATTTACGCACATTGTTCTTTAGAATTAAAGTTATTCACTGATAAATTTTTTTCTGATCTGAAAAATGATCTTTTTCTCAAAATCTGTAATGTGATCTGAAGCATGAGATTTGTGATTTGTTACCCCACTAGCATTATACTGTTAATTTATTAAGTTGCTGAGAATAACTTCTCTAAGGCAAAGAACGGTCGGGACCAGAAATGGACCATCAAAATAAAGTGTTACCCAAAGAACAAACTTTCATCCACACACTAAAAGCAGGGTTTGGTGGACGTGAAGTCCACAGAAGAGAGGAATCCAGACAAAATCAGTATCTCATCTACGGCCACACAGACACACAAAACCCCACTGAGACCAATTACTTCTTCATCAAACAAAGCACAGCGCAGAGATCAGCCGTACAACATGATGAATTACCGCTTCATCTTCATATCCTCAGTTCCAGCATCTGCGGAACAAGCTGACCGACATTCAGAGAGCCCATAATATGCATAACATTTACAAAGTGCGTCAACATTCATAAAGTATGTTTTCTTATCTTTACTACAGATAGGAAAAGATTATTACAGAGGCATCTTAATTCACTATATATATACCGTATATTTACAAGGGTTGGACAAGGAAACTGAAACACCTGGTTTTAGGGCACAATAATTCATTAGCATAGTGTAGGGCCTCCTTTTAGCGGACAATACAGCATCAATTCATCTCGGGAATGACAGATACAAATCCTGCAAAGTGGCCAGAGAGATTTTGAGATATTCCTCTTTCAGAATAGTGGCCAGGTCACTACATGATGTTGGTGGAGGAAAACGTTTCCTGACTCGCTCTCCCAAAACACCCCAAAATGGCTCAATAATATTTGGGTCTGGTGTTTGTGCAGGCCATGGGAGATGTTCAGCTTCACTTTTATGTTTATCAAACCACTCTGTCAACAGTCTTGTGTGTACCCATCTTGCACATATTGTATTGGACCTAGGAAATGCCATGACATTGCAGCCCAAACAATACTGATCCACCCCAATGCTTTCACTCTGGGCATGTAACAGTCTGGGTGGTACTCTTCTTTGGGATTGCTCCACACTGTAACTCTCCCAGATGTGGGCAAGGCAGTGAAGGTGAACTCATCAGAGAACAATATATGTTTCACATTGTCCACAGCCCAAGATTTTCACTGCTTGCTCCATTGAAACTGAGGTTTGGCATTGGCCTGAGTGACCAAAGGTTTGATTATAGCAGCCCGGCCATGTATATTGACCCTGTGGAGCTCCTGACCAATAGCTTTGGTAGTATAAGGAAAGTTGAGGTGCACATTTAATTGTTTTTTTTTTTTTGATACAATCCTAAAATTCCTTTCAGACAGCTTCCTCTTGTATCCACAGTTACTCCTGATGGATGTGGTTCATCCTTCTTGGTGGTATGCTGACATTACTCTGGATACCATGGCTCTTGATACATCACAAAGACTTACATTTATGTATTTAGCAGAAGCTTTAATCCAAAGCGATTTACACCCTTGAACACACACCCAGGAGCAGTTAACGATCCGGAGCTTTGCTTAAAGGAATCACCTCAGCTGTGGTTTTTACACCAACAATCCCTGCTGGTACAGGGACTAAAACCTGTGACCTTTGCATCACAAGTCCAACTCTCTAACCATTAGGCCACGGCGGCACGATTTGCTATCTTGGTCACAGATACGCCAGCGAGATAAGCACCAAAAATGTGTCCTTTTTGTACTCTGATATGTCACGCATAATGTCTAAATCTCAATTTTGTAATTTAATTGCATTTTAAAGGCCATCTATACATACATTTCTTTGGTTTATAAGCTACAAAAGAGCAACATGTTGACGTCCTGGGTAACTGTTCTCAGACTCTACTAATAAGTGCTAACAAGAAGTAGTTTAGCGTTTACAATAATGTAAATTTGTGGAGATCAGAGGTCTTCCATCATACAGTAGTGTTTGGAGGAGCTGCTGTAACGTTCAATATAGGCACAGAGTGTTTGTTCTAGCGGATGAAGGGTTTCATCTGCTCTTCTGTCGGGTCAGGATGAAAACTTCTGACCGTGTCGGACACGCGTGACCTTCACTGGGCCAAACTCCAAACAAGACAAGCTGAAACTCATCTGAGGGCTCTTCTGTTTAACCTCACGCTTCTTACCGCTCATAAACACAGTTGCAAAGAGACAACTTAGTATGTCTGTCGCCAGAGGTCTGACAGCTTCCAGTGATTCAAATAATCTAAATACAACTGTATAAACCACAGGCTGCTTTCTATGAACAAGGAACAAAGTAAAATATATAAATAAATAATTAAACATATAAATAATTTTAAGAAAACTCGTTGTTTATTGACATGTTAATTGACCAAAATATATATACAGTTGAAATCAGAATTATTAACTTCAACTGTATGTGTAATACTGTATGTGTATGTGTAAAACTGTATATATATGTCAACTGTATATAAAACTGTCAAGAGACAAATTGTGCGATGAAAAAATAAGGTTATAGTTAATTATTAATAATAATAAATAATTAAAAGAATAAATTAATACAATTTTAATTAAAACTAAAGCATTAATTTAAAATACAATAATTTAAAGGTACAAACATCGTTTAATTATACTAGATAAATGTTATTTTATTATATCATTTATTTAATCATTATAAAAGTAAGAAAAAATGTGCCTCTAATGCTTAAAAAATATTTGTAAGCATGAAAAAATACAGATAAAATCAAATCAAAACAAATAATTACAATCAAATCACCAAAGTTCAACATTTTAAGAGTTGATTTAAACTTTGTGCTTAATCAGAACAATTTAAGGTTATATTAGGATTGAAGATATTTTAAAATACTTCATTAATTCCTACTTATACACAAAAAAAGCAACCGGAAATTGCAAAATCAAAATAAGCCATATTAAGTGTGAACTGAAAAATTCTTCTAAAATGAGCATTTTTCTCATCCTCCTATGTTTATGTCCAATGATCTCACTTTAAAGGCAGTGAAAAGAAACCATCTATTATCATAAATGCAAAGTTACTCAACCTACACACAAAAACTGCTCATTTTAGAAGAACATTTTTATTTTCGGAACTCTTCATATTCACTGTGTAAACTGTTGTTTATTCACTCTTAATCTGATTGAACTCTACAGTGAAGAACCTAAACAAACAGGCTGCCAAATCGCATCTTGTGATCAGTCTCTCTCTGTCGGCGTCTACTCATCCGACATCCCTTCTGCTCGGCCTCAAACTCAAAGATTCAACAACCACTCAATGAAGCTTCTCAAGAGCATGCCATATATTTCCACACCGCTCATTTCCCAAACCCCAATGTTTATGAATTAACACTGCATACAGTATACTACAACCTCAGGGGAAAAAAGCATGCAGCATGGAAAAAAACGAGCTAAAATAAGAGCTACAAGAGGTTGTCTGTAATTAAACAGACTCTATTTTCAAATGGCCACGTGTGAGTGTGTGTGTGTTTGGAAACAATAAAAAGTGAACGCCTCCCGAATACCTCAAACACATGCCGTTGACTGAAACCCATGTGCACATTTAAGGACACCAGGACAAACTCGCTAAAGAGTCGAGCTACTTTTGCATGCAGCGTAAGTGCTAAAAGCTGTAAAGTTTTCAGTGCTGTGCCCATGAGTATTTATATTGCATAGGATATTCCAAGATATGGTAGAAGATCTATTTTGGGTTGCTCAAATTACAGTACTTTGGAAAATGATCAACAGGGCATTTTTAAAAGTATTAATTTGCAGTATTAGTGAGTGGCTTATAACCTGTTGTGGGTATGAAATGATCTTTTATTAAGATATTGACTGTTTATTAATACTTACACAGTACATGATTATATTCTACATCCCTAATCATACACTGTAAAATTTTTGTTAAATTTTTAAGTTGAACCAATTTAATCCTTTCATGCATGAGTTTCCAATACTCTAGCTGACCCTCCTGCTTGAGGTTCTGTTAATAATAATAATTCCTTGCATTTTTATATTCATTCATTTATTCATTCATTTTCTTTTCGGCTTAGTCCCTTTATTAATCTGGGGTCACCACAGCGGAATGAACCGCCAACATATGTTTAATGCAACTGGGAAATATCCATATAATCATTCTCACACATACACTACGGACAATTTAGCTTACCCAATTCACCTATGGTGCATGTCTTTGGACTTGAGGGGGAAACCAGAGCACCTGAAGGCTTGAACTAGCAACTGTCCTAATGTGAGGCGATTGTGCTACTCACTGCACCACTGTGACGCCATACACTGAGGTGTTAGGACCCACACAGACCACAGGTTGAGCGCCCCTTCTGGCCTCACTAACACTACTTCCGGCAGCAAGCTAGCTTTGCCATGTGGTCCCCCATCCAGGTACTCACCAGGCACAGCTTCAGAGGGTGAGTTGGAGAGTTCGACCATGTGAGTTGTCGAGAGCTAGCTGCTGGTACAATATATGTATATATAGGGGGAGGGGGGACCTCCTCATCATGGATGATGCAGCGACAGCCATATTGTGTCAGACTGCACACCACATACCAGCTGATTGGCGGAAAGGAGACAGTGATGAAGCCAATAACGATATGGTTAGGAAGCCATGATGTAAAGAGGCTAGTTGGCATACTTACATATTTACGAGGTTATACCCCTACTGTTTTTTCAAAGGAAATCCTGGTATTTTTAATGACCACAGAGAGTCAAGACCTCAGTTTAATGTCTCATTTGAAAGATGAACAGTATAGAGTCCCCATCAATTTACTGGGGAGTTAGGACCCACACAGACCACAAGTTGAGTGCCCCCTGCTGGTCTCACTAACACCACTTCTGGCAGCAACCTAGCTTTCCCATGTGGTCACCAATCCAGGTAGTGACCAGGCTCAGCCCCAACAAGCTTAGAGTAACTGGTCTTGGGCTGCAGGGTGTTATGGCTGAGCCCCCTTAAGCACTATTTTTTTGCTGGCTTTTTGTGACCATCACTTAGAATACATTGCTTTCTAAAGTTCCATGGTGAGTTTATCACCTGCCCCAGCAGCCCTAATGATCTATGTTAATGTCGTATTTTGTTTCGTTTTGCCCTTTTCTGTAAATACTGACAAATGTTCTAATTATATTGTGAAATTTCTGATACTCTGATTCTCAAATATGTGATAGAACATGTGTTTTGTCTGTTAAACAGCTTAATAATGATCATATTATTTGTTATTTGACGGGTAACAGGCACCATCGTTGTTGGGATACAACTGCGATCCAAAGTTAACAAGAAGTATTTATATTATTTAATAAATTACGCATTAATTGTATTTTATTAGCATCTACCCCTTCCTCAACCCTAAACACAACCCTCAAGGTAATGTTAAAATATTATTTGTTGTATAGCGTCACAAAATGCTATATTGATGCTATATTGACGTGAGTATCCTCAGCTGTATCTCATCTAGACTTCACTCTCTCCTGCAGCGCGCTGTCTGAAATACTCCATTCTGATTAGTCAGTCGTGACAATCCAAGGTATGTTATCCCAAGATAACAACTGCTAAATAACACAGGCTCATCCGAGAACTTCGAATCACTTTGACAGTAAATAAATTCAAATTCATAGACTTTCATCCACATCCATTGACATGCTTGACTGTCACGCGATGGTTTTTGACAGTTTGGCGCCATCTTGTGGATGAATAATATGTAGGTTAGTCTATGCTTTATTTAACCCGTTTCGTTTCTGCCAGCTTTGTTTTTTATTGTCAGTGCCATCTTGTGGATGAATATTATGTAGGTTAGTCTATGCTTTATTTAATCAGTTTAGTTTCTACCAGCTTTGGGGTTTTTTTTTACTGTTGACGCCATCTTGTGGATGAATATTATGTAGGTTAGTCTATGCTTTATTTATCCAGTTTCGCTTCTGCCAGCTTTGTTTGTTTACTGTTTGGTGCCATGTTGTGGATGAATAATATGTAGGTTAGTCTATACTTTATTTAAACAGTTTCGTTTTTGCCGGTTGTGTTTTTTTATTGTTGGCACCATCTTGTGGATGAATAATATGTAGGTTAGTCTCTGCTTCATTAACCAGTTTCATTTCTGCCAGCTTTGTTTGTTTACTGGTTGGTGCCATGTTGTGGATGAATAATATGTAGGTTAGTCTATGCTTTATTTAACCAGTTTCGTTGCTGTCCTGTCAGCTTTGTGTTTTTTGACAGTTTGGCACCATCTTGCGACTGAATAATGCGCAGGTTAGTGTATACTCCATTAGCTGTTTGAGTTCCTATCGGTTTTGAGTTTAATTAAAGGATTAATAAACTATTACAGCTCAGAACAATGTTTTGTGTCTAATTTTTATGTTTTGTGGCAAGTAGCCGATAAAAATAATAACAGGTGCATACTATTACCAAAAAAACAGCGATCCTGTAGCATGTGCTTGCCTCAATGGCACCTATTGTGAAAAACCGCTTCCTCGTCCGGGAAATATATGGGGATGAAGCATATGAGCCCTCCTTGAGAATGGCAGAAGCTCAAATGGCTCCAGGACTAAAGGCTAAGGGCACACGGATGAGATTTCATCGATTACACTGATGGGCACACTGGCGGTTTCAGCTTTCCCTGGATGCATTAGGAGCCTGTGGGATTTTTCGAAAATCTATTATAATGCTGCAGAGAGAGAGAGAGAGAGAGAGAGGGAGAGAGAGAAAGAGAGAGATGATCCAAAAGGAAAACAAGAAAAATGAAGGACCACTAATTTTTATTTTTTTTATCTATTTCTCCTAAATAGCAATGGATCAGCATAAAATGGGCATTTTTAATTAGATGTGCTGCTCAACTTCAACAACAGCATCCTGTAATTTTTGTAAAATTTTTTATACCGTATATATACACATGTCATAAATTACCCAAATAAAGCGTTTTAAAAATGAGGCTAAAGAAGTCACAGTCTGCCAATGAATCATTCATTCAACAAATTAGTTTAAACAGCAGGCAAGTCACTGAATCACTGATTTGTTTGATTTGTTCAATAGAAATCAAATTCAGATTCATTCATCAAGAGGCTGTACTTTCTTCGTCAGCTGAGGAAGTTCAACCTCCCAAAGGAGCTTCTGAAACAGTTCTACACCTCCATCATTGAATCAGTCATCTGCACTTCAATAACTGTCTGGCTTAGCTCAGCTACCAAATCTGACCTTCGAAGACTACGTCGAATAGTTTGGACTGCTGAGCGAATCATTGGTACAACCCTTCCTACTCTCCAAGAACTGTACTTATCCAGAGCGAGCAGAAGGGCTGCCAAAATCACTCTGGACCCCTCACACCCAGCACACTGCCTCTTTAAACTGTTACCTTCTGGTCGACGCTACAGAGCACTGCGCACCAGAACAGCCCGACACAGAAACAGTTTCTTCCTTCAGGCAATCCATCTCATGAACACTTGATGATAATAACTGTGGAACCAACATCACTACTTGCAATACACTCTTACACACACATACACTTATTTAACAACACACTTTACATGCCAATTTGCAAGTAACAGCTGCACATGTAATGTTGTAGTAATACACCCGCACATACACTTGTCCATCTGTATATTTGCATTTAACACTTACTTCTATTTTTTGAATATATTTATTATCTGTTTTTTGTCCTGTCTCTGTAATTCTGTGGCACTGTAGAAGCTCTGTCACCAAAACAAATTCCTCGTATGTGTGAACATACCTGGCAATAAAGCTCTTTCTGATTCTGATTCTGATTCATTGAATACCATAGAGCTGCATAAAGCACTGAACTCATTTGTAAAGACTTCACGTTTCATTACTGGATGAATCAGCATTACTGAATGAGTCTTTTGACTTAAATTGCATTTGAACTTGATTATTACCAATAAAACAATGTAATTTCTACAACCATTTCATTTAAAGTATTAAATTATGCAGATTTATGTGTTTATATCCCAACTGTAAACTCTTCTATGAGTATTTCTGTGACAATTAGAATGTTTGTAACCCTGAAACAATAATACCTGTTAAAAAGAGTAAAGAGGTTCTCTCTCTCTCTCACTATACTGTATATAGCAACATTTTTCACGAGTGTACAATTTAATTTAAATATTGCTTATTTGTGTTTTGCTTTAATTTGTTGGTTGTGAATAAGTGTGTGGAATGAAGTACATTCTAAAAAAATTCCCGCTGTCATGCTTTGGCAGTCCAATCAAAAGTCTAAAATACATATGCAAATTGCAATCATTCATTCATTTTCTTTTCAGCTTAGTCCCTTTATTAATCTGGGGATGACACAGCGGAATGAACCGCCAACTTATCCAGCACATTTTACGCAGCGGATGCCCTTCCAGCTGCAACCCATCTCTGGGAAACATCCATAGACACTCATTCACACTCATACACTAAGGACAATTTAGCCTACTCAATTCACCTGTACCACATGTCTTTGGACTGTGGGGGAAACCGGAGCACCCGGAAGACACTCACGCGAATGCAGGGAGAACATGCAAATTCCACACAGAAACGCCAATTGACCCAGCCGAGGCTCGAACCAGCAACCTTCTTGCTGTGAGGCGACAGCACTACCTACTGCGCCACTGCGTCGCCCAAATTGCAATCATTTAAAATTAATATTAAGCAAGTGTGTTAATTAAGCGATCGAAATGTGTATATTCCATACAAGCTAAAGCTGATTGGTCAGTTCTTGTCACATGACTCACAGTGCGTTCACGGCTATCAATCAACTGGGTGCATCTGGAAGGCATGAACGAATCACACTGCTTTTTTATTTTTTGACCGGGTTGGGTTGTGATATTGCTCACATGACACGTCAAACAGACACGGGGGCTCCTGCCAAATTTACACTCATTTTCCCTCCATTTCTTGGGTCAGAATAAACTGAAAATTAGCACTTTTAACTTCTTCCCCAATCTCCCGCTGGCCTGCAGGTAGGTACCCACACTAGTGAATGCTGCTCTCACATTGGCTGTAGGCGATCGCCGACGTTATGTTCAGTCAAAACACATTTCACATGGCATGATTTGAATCGCCGACAGCTCCAGATATTCAGCACGCCAAATATCTCCCGGGCATCGGCGACTCATCCGCGATTCTCTCAGATCACGTCTTTAATAGTTCATATTGTGTGATTGTAACTCGCGTGCACGAGCACCGATTTGCCTGTGATTTCAGGCATTTGTCGGTGATTTCTCAAAACCTGTCTGCGAGTCAAAATCGGGGCTAAAATCATGCCGTCTGAACTCGGCATTAGCTGTTCGTGGGTCCTTCACTGAGCGTTTTCCCCTTCATCTTTGGACAGCTTTCCAAAGATGTCTGTTTCTTACCCATTTTGCTGCTTGTGGGTTAAATTTGGCCGCTCAGGTGACCGAGATGTAAGCAAGAGAATAAGGTAATTTTTAAAATTTATATATATATTTTTTCAAAATAAAAAATCTTTCCGACTTTAGTTATAAAAAAATAAAACGAAAATAATTAATGATATCTTGTGCGGCCCAGGACCAATTGACCCATGGACCTTTACTGGTCCGCAGCCCTACTGTTACCACTGTTTTAAAAGACACTTGCACCAGTTTGTGCACTTGCATCAGACTCTAACAATTACTCCATATCTCTATAAAAACATTGTGCATTTCTTAAGTGTGCCTCACACAGGTGAGTGGGCTTGACAAACCACCCGCAGAAACATTCTTCTCTCCATATGCAGCGGACACTTTACTTAAACTCCATCTTACAAGTACTAAACAAGGAAAACAATGTGAATGCACCACAAATCCAGTTGCACTACTTGTGTTCTTCTACCTTAAATACCTCTTTTGCACAATTTCACACAATTGATTTGTGTTGGGACAACATGAAGGAATTAAGCCAACTTATTGTTTACAAACTAAAGTGTATCGAACATAAAACAAGTAAGTTGTCCCAAAAACAACTTAAGAATTGTGTTTATTTCAGCTTATTTAAAATAAGTAGTTTGAACAAGCAACACTTCTTGTGTGTGTTTTAGGACTAAAATAGTCTTTTAGCTCATGCTTTGCCAGGGTGTGAATACAAAAATCTGCAGAGAGTCCAGAACATGGCCTGTTTGCTGACACAGATCTGGAGTCAGAAGAGGATCAGCAGAGGTTAGATGCGAGATGGTCCTCTACGGAGCTTTGGGTATAATTACATGAGAACTCAGGCCTCCTAAACGCCGAGAGGAACAATCGGCCGCCATAAATCAGGCCAATGATTCAGCTTGGTCATGAATAAAAGTGTGAGGCTTCGGCTTCATGAAGCTCTCTTGTCATCAAAGATTAATTAGAGCGGCCTGCAGGACTCCAGCGGTCTCTCGTGGACTCCAACACTGCTGAGATACACTCAAAATAACCTGGAATATTCTGGGGGGGGAAAAAATTGTCCATGCAAATGCAAAATGAACAGGTTCTGGATGCGGATGCACTAAAAATAGTAACATCTCTGACGCAAAACACCTGTCACTGCACTGCATTATCCACAATAACTGGATTTTTAGACAAAAAAGTTATATAGTTCCAAAGTTTGAGGTCAGGAAGGATCTTTTTTTATGTCTTTCAGAAAGATGAACGCATTTATTTGATGGAAAAATACAGTAATAATAAGGAAAATGATTATTATATTTGAATATATGTCAAAATGCCATTATTTTTTATCTTCGGTGTCATGTGATTCTTCTGAAATCATTCTAATATGCTAAAAAAATACTGAATATTAATATTATGATCATCTATGGGAAGAAAATATAATAAAGGGTTATATAAAGTGATATTTCACTCTAAAAAAATGTAAATTCTATTATTACACGGCTGTCTGGAATAGTCAAACCTGATTGGTCAGTCACGACATTCCAAGGTAATAACACCTGTTTGAGTTTCTTCTGTTGAACAAAAAAGAAGATATTTTGAAGTATGTTGAAATTCTGTAACCATTAATCTCCATAGTATTTGTTTTTTTCTACAATGGATGTCAATAGTTTCTCGTTTATACAGTAACATTCTTCAAAGTATCTTCTTTTATG
>CAIGQQ010032566.1:12540506-12561151 GCA_903798035.1 Danio albolineatus
TTCAAAATATCTTCTTTTGTGTTCAACAGAAGCAAGAAACTCATAAATGCTTAGCACTTGATATGCGAGTAAAATGTGAGTAAACCTTTATTTGTGGGTGATCTATCCCTTTAAATGAATATATTTCGAAAAGAAATGCATTTACTTGAAATAGTAAGAGCCTGTTTGTAAATTAAAGAAAGAAAAAAAAGTGTAACTTCCAATTCATTTAATGCTCCTTATATGGAATAAAACTTCATTAATTAATTTGCAAATAATAATAATAATAAAGAAAAGAAAATCAAAAATAATAATAATAATAAAGTTTAGTTTAGTTTAAGACAACCAAATGAAATATACAGCACTAAAATGAAACAAAATAAAATAAAAGCGCCATGGCCCTGAAAATCTAAATGCTTGATGAAACTGCAGGCAACAGCAAAAATACTAAAAATGCACAAATGCATTTTTTTCTAGTTTGCCTAAAACAGCATGTGCCATAAAGTCAAGTATTCGAACGAGAAGAAGCGGGCCAGTCTCACAGAACTTGTGGTCTCAGGAGATCTTCTGCAGTCTAGTGAGTGTATATGTGCATTTCAAACACACAAAACCCTCTATTTGCACAGAAAAGGGCCCAGAATAACCTCTCTTTGAAATGTGTATCTGTGCAGTACAGCCTCTCTAAAACGCTGTCAGGCTTTCTGAATTAAGCACAATAAAGTGGAGCAGGAAGCAGGCGGAGAGTCAGAAACAGGCCAGGGATTTGAAACGCCAGCTAAAAAGCTCTGGTTGAAAAATTGATGCTCTATGATTCACATCTCGTGAGCCGCTGCTGTTTTTTTAGAGCCACGATTGGTAAAAGTGTGTTTCTGTATTAAACCTTACACTGAGCAGGTCAATCTCTAATGCAGCAAAGAAAATACACACCAGAGCTCTCACTACCTACATCCATCTCTCACATGTTTGGTCGGATGTCTCAAATCTTCAAATTTTTCACCAATGTGGAAGAAAATGCTGCGTATTTAGTTTCAAGCATTTTTTTTTGATATCATTGCAGGCATTTTGTTTGTTACGTAGGTTTTTAAAAGATCCAAAACAGGTCTAAACATGGAAAACCGTCACCAAATAAATGAGTTTATGGGGACTGAAAATGTCATGTGAATGAATAATTTGCTTAGAGACACATTGATAAAATTCACAGAGCATCTGAACTGTTGCTCTGCTATCAAAGACGGATTTTAATAATTGAAATATAATTGAAAAATGTCAAATGAACACGTTTAAAATGACAAATACAAATGTGACCCCATATAATTGTGACCCTAGTTTAAAAAAGAAAAATTAAAAGGATACACTTTAAAAAAATGAGACTTACACATCATTTGAAAGCAAAAAATAAATAAATAAAATAAAATAAAATAAAATAAAATAAAATAAAATAAAATAAAATAAAATAAAATAAAATAAAATAAAATAAAATAAAATAAAATAAAATAAAATAAAATAAATCCATGTACAGTATGTATGGTTTGTTGTGATTTGGCTGGGAAATAAATTTGAGGTAAACTTTTATTTTGATGGTTCCTATTGCACATTTTGTTGACTAAAAGCATTGCAACTACTTGCCAATTACGTCTCATTTGAGTGTTAGTTGACTGTCTGCTTAATATCTGCTGATACTGCTCCTTCAACAGACATTTAACAGAGTATACAAGAAACTTTGTAAGTACATGTCAACTTACACTAACCCTAACTCCAACCTAACAGTCTACTTATAATCTGTTGCGAAATAGTTAGCATGTAGACGCAATGTAGCTTAAATTCAACATGTGTTAAAGGGACCATCAAAATAAAATGATACCAAATTTGGAAATCTGAAATCTGAAGATTAAAAAAAATTAAAACTGTCCTAATTTTTCAGTGCAAATAGCCTAAATAATAAAATCATTATAGATAAAAATGTAAGTTGTATAAATTAAGATATAGTAAAAAAAATTAAATAATAACCAATACAATTAAACATTGAAAAATAACTAAAACTGAAAGTGAAAATATACATAAAAAGGCTAAATATGATCAATGACTGCTATTATTCATCTCGAATGTTACTGCTGCTTTAGGCACAATGTTTTGGTAGAATATTCAGATTTTCCACATAAAATAAATTCACAATTTGATCAAACCTGATCAAGATGACCAAGATATGATACATATACAGCAGGGACATTGAACATGTCACTGTTTTACATATTTCTAAAGGTGCTGTTGACTTGAAATGTTCCCCTGATGTTAGTAACAACCAAAGAAATCCATATGCGCAAAGAAAGCAAATCTAATTATTTTACAAATTAAGTTAAAATGAAACGACGAGGGGAAAAAGTATTGAACAGATGAAGAAAGGAAGGCATAGAAAGGCAGTGAAAGCCCAGACTGCAGCTGAAAACTCTTAGTTATTCAGCAACCCTCTGCCCATCGTCAGTGTAAATGAATATCAGCTGCATCAGTCCAACATTATCAGGAAGATGAAGATGAAGATGAACATGGTGGCCATTTCAGAAAGACAGCCAAGGAAACTCTCAAATGCTTTCAGAGAAAGAAAATCAAGCTGTAGAATGGCCCAGCCAATGACCTGACCTGAATCCAACAGAGAATACAAAATAAAACTCAGATTTGATAGACGAAACCCACAGAACCATCAAGATTTTTACACTCTGTTGAAGTCTGAGGAAAACTCACAACCTGAGCAATTCACGTGGCTTCATTCTCCATATGAGAGGCGTCTTTAAGCTGCCATCACCAAAAAAGCCTTGTATATAAAGTATTAAATACATTTCAGTAGTTCAGTATTTTCTCCTTGTGTCATTTCATTGTTGTTACACACATCAAACTCATGTTTCAGATTTTGTTTTGTTTTGTTTTATGTTTATGTTTGTATTGTTTGGGTTTTTCCCAAAATCTGGTTCAATTCCATGTCAACAGCTCCTTTAGACATATTATTCCCAGGAAAACTGAGGAGTTCAATACTTATTTTCCCTGCTGTACATACAACATACTGTACAACATCATGGATAAATAGAGCTCTAATGATACTGAAAAATAGGGATTCTTATTTATTTATTTATTTTAGTCAAAGCGTTTTAGCAACGACTGCATTCATCCCCTTAACACAAGAGCAAATTCCCAAATTTCTTTCAGATAAAAAACCCCCTGCAGTCTCTGTGTTTGTCCTCATTTCAGCAAGCCGAGAGGCTGTTAGTGAAAGGATGCTGAAAGACATCACAGACAGGCTGAAGACACAACACCAGACATGACAGAGCGCTACAGCCAATAGCAAAGCAGCCTGACTTATTAAAAACACACTGCCATGTGCAGGCTGAGCACGAGTCCACTGACAGTCTCTCTTCAGGCATGTGATCTACCTGCAAGTCCAGCATTCAGACTGCGGATGCTCACTGCACACAGATGAGCTGATTAATACACACACGCACACTCGAGACATTCAACTGACCCCAGGATAACACATCTGCATTCTTAAAAGAGGCTTTTATCAGCCGCTCACCCACACCAGCAGATGAGATAAACAGGGCCACGCTGGAGGAGAAGATCATAACACAGAATAACTCGGGAAGAGATGATCACAACAAGAGCTTAGCTGGAAGGAGAGAGCTGAAAAGCGAAAGCTGTAAAAGACAAACAGGGCTGCGTTTCCCAAACGACATAACTCGTGGCTAAACTATCACAGTACGATGCACTGTATGGGAAAAGATCGATGTAATGAGGAGTGTTTCCCAAAACCGTAGTTTCTCTGTCGCAGATGCATCGTTTGAACCATGTTAGTTATAACATAAAATGTCCATAATGAGTAAAAACTTCTTTACAGGAAAAAAATAAACATTATTGTAAGGTTATATTATACTGTTTTAAAAGCACATCCATTTAAAAAAAAATAAAAAAAATCCAATGCTAGTTTTGGTAAAAACATGCACTCGTTTTCTATATTAATTTAAATGCATGTAAATGGAACATTTAGGGTCTATGCTTCCTTTTACAAATATTATTGAGAATATTCCATATTCTATTCTAAAACATAAAACCAATTAGCCAACACATATTTTAATCTCATATATAAATCATATAGGGCGCCATGGTGGCGTAGTGGGTAGCATGTTCACCTCACAGTAGGACCAGTTGGCATTTCTGTGTGGAGTTTGCATGTTCTCCTCGTGGTTGCGTTGGTTTCCTCCGGGTGCTCCGGTTTGTGATATACATGTGATATAAATGAATTGGGTAGGCTAAATTGTTCGTAGTGTATGAGTGTGAATGAGTGTGTATGGATGTTTCCCAGGGATGGGTTGCAGCTGGAAGGGCATCCGAAAAACTATTTATTCCAAAAACGAACGTCTACATTTCTGGAGACTGCGAAATATGTATCCAGAATAGGGCTGAGCAGTTTGGCCTAAAATCAAAATATCGATTAATTGAACATTTTACACAATTATGATTAATGAACGATTATTATAAATGCCTGGGTTTAAAATAGACCAATTTTCAATATTTAGCTAAATAAATAAAAATAAACTGAATTAACTAAGAAAAAACTTAATAAAATAATAATTATTATTATCAAATTATCAAAAATCTAATTATTTTTTATTTTTATTTTAGTCATTCTTGTTTTTTTTTTTGTTTTTTTGCAGTAGATAGTAGATACAGGGCGACATGGTGGCGCAGTAGGTAGTGGTATCGCCTCACAGCAAGAAGGTTGCTGGTTCGAGCCTCGGCTGGGTCAGTTGGCATTTCTGTGTGGAGTTTGCATGTTCTCCCCGTGGTCGCGTGGTTTCCCCCTCAAGTCCAAATACATGTGCTATAGGTGAATTTGGTAAGCTAAATTATCTGTAGTGTATGTGTGTGAATGAGTGTGTATGGATATTTCCCAGTGATGGGTTGCAGCTGAAAGGGCATCCGCTACGTAAAACAAATGCTGGATAAGTTGGCGGTTCATTCCGCTGTGGCAACCCCGGATTAATAAAGGGACTAAGCCGACATGAAAATGAATGAATGAATAAAGAGTAGATACATTTTAAGATATTTCCATTTCTGTGGGAGTCGTATGAATAGTTATTTTTCCACAACTTGCACAAACATGAGGACCTTTATCGTGCGGTAGAACAGGTCAGAATATTCACACTGGAGTGATCCTATTGCATTGAAGTTTTAAATAATTAGCTTCTTCATGTGATCACAAAAACAGCAATGATAAATATCCAAAAACATTGCATCACCAAGCAAGCAGTTCTGTCTAAAACAACATAATACCGTGTTGCTTTAGCTTCTAATCTAAACAAACCAAAGCAACAGCACTGAAATAGCACCCCAAGATTTAAGCAGTTGGATTTTCATTAGTCGCACACTTGACTGAAAAACAAAATGAAGCCTGGAAACAATCAGAGAACTTTTGTCACGACAAGAAAGAGATGTAAAACACAGAGAGACTTAATTATTCAGCGGTCTTCTGTCCTGTTTTGACCCAATTTACACTTATTTCCAGAAACAGGCTGCTTAAACAAAAAGTGAAGTCGTTAGAGCTGATACAAGAAAAGCAGACTCATTAAAGCCATCGGGACGAAGAAAGCAGTTAACTAAAGGAAAATAAAGGACTGTGGGTTAGAGACGAACACAACGACATGAGACATGACGGGTGTCCTACCTGTCTGACCGAGCTGTGAGGCGCTGCGACTCTTCCGGCTCAATCCCACCACCGCCGCCATCTTGGCTCCGATGCTGGAGCGCCGTTTCTTGTCGTCCGTTCCCACCAGGCTCACGGCCGTGTCCGACTGGCTGCCGTCGGTCTTCTCCAGGCTGCACATGTCTCCGCCGATGCTGGTGCTCTTGGTCATGTTGCCTCCAGCCGCCGTTCCCATTTGCCTGTTTTTCATTTTGGATGTAAATTCACTGTCAGTGGCGACCCGTGGTGGACAGATGTGAAGAGAGGAGGAGAGCAGTGAAGGACAGATGAATGGAGGGATGGATGGATGGATGGATGGATAGATGGACGGATGGATAATGGAGGAGAGAAAGGAGAGAGTTAGGTAACTGGAGGGAGAAGTGGAATGGAGATTCAGGTCAAAGGGTAAATGGTTAGGCCTCCAATCAGCTCAGGGTGCTTCATAGTATTGCTTCAGTATGGGTTGTGATGTTTGAATGTTTTCCCTGTAAGCACCAAACAGGGGCGCCGCTAAGGGGGGGAAGTTAGGATGATTCTAAGGGCCCATGCACTCTAGGGGCCCACAGAGATCTGCTTTATAATTAATAACAGTACTATAATGTAATATAAATTATGAATGTATCTCTAAATTACAAGTAAAACAATCTATTAGAAATATAAAAATAAAAATACGGCTTATATCTGCCCCTCGTGTCTGTCACAACTGTCACTGTCAAATTACACCCCCCTCCTTTCGCTGTATGGTTCAGTCCGTCAGTAGCGGGAAGAGAGTTGAATGCGATCGTCAGGTAAACTGTCAAAACAGCGATGTCCTCGAGGTTAACATCAGCTGCGTCCCAAATCACATACTTATGCACTATTCTAGGCCATTTTGTAGTTAAACAGTGTAAGTAGTGCGTTCACACTGAAAACTCTAACAATAATAAGTGCACTTTAATTACCCGGATGATAATGAAGGGGCGGAGCTATCCGGTGCACATGTTGGATAACTGGATTGTGAGAGCAGTATTCTCCTGTGAGAGTGATTATAGCGCCCCCCCGATGGTGAATGCGGTTATACTCATGCAGGTATTATTTGGTATTTTGGTCATTTACTTCATCAGCTGCATGCCAAATGACACACTATACACTAAATCAATAAGACACAAAATTATACTACAATGAGACCCATAAATAAAAAATGTTCTTTTGTTTAAACTGACCATTACTTAAATGGCAAAACCCTGGCCGTCTTGCTGGCAAAATCCGCAATCAAATTTTTTTTTAACAAATTTATATTAACAGAGTGCAAAATCCAGCACACTGCAAACCAAATAAACACAACATAAATACATTTGAAACGGTCTGTTGATTAACCTGACAGTAACTTAAATTCCAAGTGCCAAACGCCTGGCCTTCTTGCTTGCAAAATCCTCAATCAAAGTGTATTGCACATTGTATGAGCCACTATTACAGTACAGTTATTTAAATAGTGACACACTGGTGTTTTGTGTGTTTAAAAAATGTAAAATTTTCAGTGAATATTTGATTACTGTTCCTGTTTTTGTACTACATTTACATTTGAACCATAAATCATCTGCTAGCTACAGTCATGGCCGTTCTCTTACTAAATACTGATAAGTAGTGGACAAAATCAATAATAAAATGCATAGGTCAGTATAACTACATTGCAGACAGTGAGTTTGGATAGCTAGTTTGGTAGTAGGGGGCCCATCCTCATATTTTTTCATGGGGCCCAAAATTGCTAGCGGCGCCCCTGGCACCAAACAACATCAATTTTACATCAAAAAAGCAAATCAATTTGATGTCAAAACATTGATGTTTATAGAGTGGAGGAACTATGACATCACCTTGTAGGCTAATCGGCTGCTAGCATAAAACTGGTTCCCTCAACAAAATCCCCATAGGATTATCCCATAGGCTTTTCGAAGATTGCAAATAATAAGCTCCATACACGTTTTGTCCAGCCGGATAATCCTCACACGAAAATACAACTTTTATCACTTTTGGGTCGTAAATGCAAATGCAAGAACTGAAAAGCTAACATCAGGCTATAAACAGACTACAGTGCCTTCGGGGCGCTCGCCTGTGATGTCAGCACCACCCTGCTACGGACAACTCTTCAAGCTTATTTTTTAAGAAATATGGTCCATGAAAAAGGTTTAATCTCTCGGTTTATTAAAATATAATCCGCGTTATATATTATAAACAAATAAATACGCAAAAACACGTGCCTTTTGGATAGTTTTTAACGTGGGAAATACATTTAGTTTTGCTTTACGGTTGTTGTAAAAGGTTTAAAACTGTATATATAAGTGTGCCTAGATAGTGTCATCGTAAGACATATTTAAATAAGTGTATTGTTCGTGTGTATACAGCCCGCTTACCTTAGGTAAAGACGACAGAAATGAGGCGTGAGGGACAAGTCTATCAAATGCATGAAGTTCCATCATGGATAGAGAACAACATTTAATATTCTTTTTTTTTTTTTTGTCAAGAAGTACAGCGAAAAGCAGCCCATACAGTCACATATGCTTTACATTTAAAGGAGGAGTGTATTATGACAGAGTCCATCAGTGTTCAGATGGAGAAAAAAAACTAGGAAAAATCTTTTGATCACGTTAAAATCACGGTTAACATGTATGTATTTTTTACACATTTATTCACACGTTTGCATTACTGGGAGCAGGAAAGAGACCCCTAATATTATTTTAATTAAAATACATTTAAATCTGTCATGACGGTCTCTACAAGTTAAGGCATTATCTACACACAATATGAATTCCCAATTAGAAAAATACTACAAACAATGAAACACTATTCATGGAAATACTTAAATAACAGACAAATCCAAATGTCCAACACAAGCGGGCTGCGTTCCAGAGCAGTGCAGCTCGATGGCGTATAATGTCTCCGACACCGTCTGTAGTCCCGTTTAGCAACATGATAGCAACCGTCTTTTAAAAGAAGTGTAACAGATTTAAAAAATCAAGAGTGTTCTGTAACTGATGTGTTTTATGTCGTAGAATAAAACGTGAAAGTATCTTGAGTTTGTGTTAGTCAAGGACCTTATTTAAGCAATCTCACTGAAATCCCATTGAAAAAACCCATTGACTTTGGGACGAGGGTACCAGAACTGCTAAAATGCCAACTCGCTTCCAGATTTTTGCATACAAATTGACACAATAGTTCCTCCACTCTGGTTGACGTCCACACTTTGATGCCTGTTTGACCATCAAAATAATGTCTAAAATATTACCACATAAGAAAAGTATTTCTCATTTAAAAGATTCAGAGCAAATTACAAATTTAAACTGTATTTTGTGTCCCTATAATGCATGTAAACTTCCTTGATGTCAAAACGACATCTAAAATGTTACAATGCAGCATGCTACTTATTTTGGTTTTATTCAAATGTGATTTTCCTTTGCTGAATAATATTCACTATAGATCTCATTTTTGAACTATTTAATCCTGAATGAACCTGAGCTTGTCAATGCATCATGGAATTGCGAGTCACGTGTTTATAATGCTTAAAAAAAAAGCTGTCTAGAGGGTCACTGTGAGTCAGAAATCACACGCTTCCCTCAAACTGCTCCAAATAAAACAAAAAACCTCCAGCTAGTCCACCAATTTGACCCTCACTGAAGTCAACATCTCACGCATGAAGCGCTTTGTAAACTGACACTGCGTCTGATTTTACGTCACTCACTCAACAGTGAAATACACGCTGCTCTATATTCCACACACTGCTCTATTTTCCTATCTGCATAACACACACACAAAACGAAGACACGTGTTGAAAGATTGAATTAGCATCTCGTGCCGCTGTGAGTCGACCGTGAAGCGAAGAGATAAATGACTTGCCGGACAAAGGATCCTAATTGAATCTTAACGATTATAAATGTGTTTAAATGACACACGTGCGGCTGTGGAGAGGTCTGCTCTTTTTCGTTCTCATCATCAATGCAATTAGCAGAAACCTGTGCTGGAAATCAATGAGCTCTGACAACAACTTCTTTAATTATTACGATTAGCCAATTGGAAATGAAGCCCATTCAAAACTTCACGTAAAATGGATCCGGAAATATTTGGCACTGATGAGAAAAAGCAGGTGTCAAACACACTGAGAAATAGCACCAAATAAGAATGATGGATTCTCATCCATGTCTTAATTCTTTCCATGAGAAAACAGCGAGACGGAGATTGCTCTTTTAAGCAAGTGTTTTGCTAATGGGGGTGTTTAAATGACATTAAAAAGTGGGAGAAAATAAAAAGTTATGAATTTTTTTACATTAGCAATGTCTTTCACTTAGATTTGCCAAGACATCAAACTATATAGCAAAAAAAGTGAACAAGCAATATTCAATAAAATACTCAATACAAAGTTATGACTGTATTTATTTATTCGATTGTTTGTTCATTCGTTCGTTTGTTCGTTCGTTCATCCATTTATTTATTTATTTATTTATTTATCTTTAGTTATTTATTACTGCAGTATAATAAAATATATTATCTGTCATGTTAAATATGTACTGCTACATACACTGTAAAAAATTCTTGTGGCCTTTAATTTTTTAGTACAAGTTAAAGTTAAACTTTATATTACTTAAAAAAATTTAATTTGTTGAAACGTGATTAAAATAAGTTTAAACAACATAAAATATTTGATATCTTGTTATCTTTTTGTAATGGTTTGTTTTACAGCGTGGAGATCTTGTTTTCTTTTGTATTGTGTCCTAAATAAAACATTTTTAAAAAGTAATGGCAAACCTGTCATCGAGCTACTTTAATTCTTCACAAGAAAAAAGAGAGAGAAAAAAATAATAAGTAAACATACCATATGAATGCATACCATTCCAGAATTTATTTATATTTTGCATTGGATTTAATTGTTATAATAGTTATATAATATACAGGGTTCATACACATTTTTACAACTAAAATTCAATGACTTTTCCATGATTTTTTCAAGAATTTCAAGAAAAATTTCATAACCTAATGTTTCATGCAATGTCTACATATATGTGCTAAAAGAAAAACAATGATCCAACAATGATCCTTCAAACTTATTACAGCATATCGAAAAACACGCAACAATCTATTTAGTTTCAATTTAGATTTATATATGTAAAATGTATTTAGATAATGCTTATACATCACTAATAATGTGAGAGCATGTGATTGGCCAAGGACAGAAAAGAAGTAAAGACAACTAACCTATTGTATATTCAAGTATACAGATATCTGTTTTCCATGACGTTTGCAAACCTTTGTTTTACTGGGTTTTACTGTTTTTCCAAAACTTTTCCGAGCCTGAAAATGCCTTGTCAAAATTCCATGACTTTTCCAGATTTTCCATGAGCGTATGAACCCTGAATATAGTTTATAATATAGTTTTCAGCTGAATTTTAGTCTTTGCTTCAGCAATTTTACTATTTATATTCAGCTTTACATAATTTCAGATGTCTAATTTAGTACTTTAAGTACTTCCTTCATGCAACCACATATTTTTTTTTACTTGTTTGTCTGTTTAAACCAGTGTTTAGTAATATTTACAGACAAAATACAAGTGTTTTGTTGTTGTTGTTGCACTTTATTAATGTATCTACTGAATATTTCAATTACAATGCACATTTTTAAATATTTTCTCAAAATATTTTTTTCCCTCATAAATTTCATCAATACTTAAACAGCAAAACTTTATTCAAACCTGTATTCAAATTTTAATAATAATAATAATAATAATAATTCATTTTCTTGTCGGCTTAGTCCCTTTATTAGCATGGGGTCGCCACAATGGAATGAACCACCAACTTATCCAGCATTGTTTTATGCAGCGGATGCCCTTCCAGCTGCAACCCATCTCTGGGAAACATCCATACACACTCATCAACTACTGACAATTTAGCCTAACCAATTCACTTATACCACATCTTTGGACTTGTGGGGGAAACCGGAAAACCCGGAGGAAACCTTCTTGCTGTGAGGCGAACGTTCTACTCACTACGACACCATGGTACCCAATAATAATAATAATAATAATAATAATAATAATTTAAGAATCCATTTTTAATCATTTATGTTTGCAAAATGTTCTATTTATAGAGTTATAAAAAATAAAATCCCTCAAATCAATCTCTAAAAACCTTCGATTCCAATATAATCAAAACAAGAATTGAAACTCCATTCAAGGATTTTTGTGCAAGAAATCTATTCAATCTATTAGTGTATATTTAAATAACTGATGCTTGATTGAAATATTTAAACTTGTGATACAAATATATTACAATTCCTATAATATAATCAATCAACTGGGGGACAAAAATGGGTGATAACTATGATGAGTTAATTTTTTCACCCTATGCACGTGCAGTGTCTTGCCCTCATGCCAGCTCTACAAAAGTAGCTCTCATTGCCTGATTGATTGGACGGATGGTGCCAGACACTGTATTTATCATGCAGACAGTTTTGTGCAGCACGTGAGATGTTGGCAGATGGAGAAAAGTGTCGCAGTGCCACGGGCTTCAGATGGCCATTACCTCTCTCTCATCACTGTAATGAGAACAGCAGCGGAGACAGACACAAAACCTAGGTGCGGATTAACACTGGACGCCAATTTACCCCATCCTTTATGTTGCTGTGAAGACAACACACTCGTCTGTCTCAATGCATCATGTTTCATCGTCTGATCGATAGGCAGTCAGAGGATTACTATGCTACATTGTTTATGTTTTCTATCCAAATTTAAACAATCAATGTTTCTTGAAAGATTATATAAAAATACTGGATTATTTAAACCCCAAATTTGGATAGGTTATGAACAAACTCAATAACTGGGATAACATTTTTATTTAAAATAATTTCAGAAAATAAACAACAGTTGGGTGTGTCCATATTTCACTTTGAATTTGAGTTAAATTTGAGTTGATGTATCACACTGCTTTTGGAGTGTAATATATTGATACTAATATCTACCCAGGCCTAAAGCATTTTTTAAATTTATTTATTTATTTGTTTATTTGTTTGTTTGTTTGTTTGTTTGTTTGTTTCATTTTTCTCCTTTAATTTTATGTCAAGTACAGACGTCATTGTTTATACAAAGATATATATATATTTTTTTTATAAACCCACTTTAACAAATCCTAAACACAACGCCTAATGTACTGACAGTAATGATAATAAAAAATAGTCACAAGAAAAAAATACTAATAAAAAAACTCATGCAAAATTGTATAAAATAAGATAGTAATAAATAAGATAGTAATAAATAAATAAATAAATAAATAAATAAATAAATAAATAAATAAATAAATAAATAAATAAATAAAATAAAAAGACAACAATAATGGATGTTACAATCAGGAGTAGTGCTGTGCTATCTTACAATGGTAGGCTAGCGTAGGCTAAGCTTGAGGATCTGGACAGTTACATACAGGATAAGTCACGTTATTATCCGGGAAGTACATTAATAGCGGAGAAATATGCTATTAAGGGGTCAAACATATGAAAATTAGCTAGAAAATGAAAATGAAAATAACATTTAATCAAATATTAATTTTTTTTTCCAAGTGTAGATATAACATCAGATCTTAAAGCCAGTGTGATGCAGGTGGATTTATAAAGCATTTTATTATTACTATTATTATTATTATTATTATTATTATTAATAACGATAATAATAATAATGACAAAAAAAAACAAAAAAATAAAAATAAATAAATAAATAAAAATGCTCTATTTATAAATTTGCTATACAAAAATAGCAAATAAAATATTTTTGGGCTTTGATTTTATATAATACAAATTATAATTGCTCTGTAAAATATTGACAAAACAAAACAAAACAAATTATATGATATTGTGAAATATCAATATGATATAATGAAATTCATAATTGCTTTGTAAAATGTTGCCTTACCAAAAATGAAAAAAAAAAAAAAAAAATCAAAACAACCCCACCCCAACCCCCCAAAAAACAAGCAAAAAAAGTAAAAAATAAATAAATAAAAATATAATAGTTAATAATAACAATAAAAATATAATAATAATAATTATTATTAATACTAATAAAATAGACATCTCTGCAAAAAATATAAAAAAATTATTATGGGATTTGATTTGATATAGTAAAATTCATAATTGCTCTGTTAAATATTGCCAAAGCTAAACAAAACAAAATATATGATTTTGTGAAATATCAATATAAAATGAAAGCCATAATTGCTTTGTAAAATGTTGCCTTACCAGAAATGCCACACAAAGCACACAAAGCACCCCCCCCCCCCCCCAAAAAAAAATATAAATAAACAAATAAACAAATAAATAAATAAATAAATAAATAAATAAATAAATAACAATAAAATAGACTTCTCTGCAAAAAATGGCAAATAAAATATTTATGGGATTTGATTTGATAAATTTTAAAGAGCTAAATAAATGAATACCTTTCTTCAAAGTAAGGATGCCTAACAGACGCAGCAATAAAAACTGTTAACTATTATACTGCATATAAGGTATAGTAGCTCAGATTCTACAACAGACCCATAGTTTACAGTTCCAGCCGTATAACAACATCAGCTCATCTAATTCTACATAAAAGGCCATGTGGCACTGACATCCACTGGAGTCATATAACAGGATCATTAAAAAGGGCATTGCATCTCCTGCCAAAGTGGCCATCTCTCCACCAGATCTCCTCCTGACGGTCCACAAGGAGGTCTTGGCAAACCAGACCATGTTCTTGGAGTGTCACAGACTCTCTCTCTCGGGGGATATTTTTGCTCATCCACCGCCGAACAGACTGTTCCTTTTCATGCAGATTTCACTAAGTGCATTTTCATCTAGGCCACGATGTTCCTTTAGACCAAACAAAACCCGAGTGCAATTTGTGTGTGTGAGTGTGAGTGTGTGTGTGTGCATACATAGCTCAAAACCCTATTCGTGATTTAGATTCGCCCTACACCTCGCTGAAGTGATAAAACTGCATAAAGCATCCTCTCTCTCCGTGAAGGAATGCGCACGTTTATTGGGATTATTTTTCAGGTTCAAGGTTGAGCACGCAACCCTGAATTCAGCTCATATTCTAGTAACTTGAGCAATGTCTAAAGCGCTTGAAAATTATCCAGCCAACCAACATTGGAAGGGACTGCAAAAAATATGACAGAAAAAAACATCAGGAATACAATCACCATCACTGTCCTTGAATGCATATAGAGGCGGCGATGCAGAAAATGCATTTCTATGGAAACAGAGCCCTGAGTCCTTGGTTAATTGTCTGTCTAAACGAATGTGGCCTATTAAGGACACCAAATTCACTGATGGAATGAATTTTAACCATCAGGGCTATTAATACGTACTCTTTTCAAGGCAAACGCTCTAGGGACCCCAATGGCCTGAATATAATAAAATATGCCCTTGAGCTGAGTGCTAATACAGTATTTTATCAACATTCTATAGATATTTTTAGATACTGACAGGGTGCGTGTTTGATGGATGGAAGATAGGAGATCTTTTCTTAATTCACGTTGCAAATAGAAGGGAAAAACTGGTTTTGCAAACTGGTTAATGTACTGTAAATAATGTTCGGTTTATTGTACAGGCTGAATGCTTCACTTCATAATTCATAATTAGTAATCATCAGCAGGAGTCATAGTGGCTAATTCTGTTTGGCGTGTATGTCGGCAGCTAGCTCTCTACAACTCTCACATGGTCGCCCACTGAAGCTAAGCAGGGCTGTGCCCGGTCAGTACCTGGATGGGAGACCACATGGGAAAGCTAGGTTGCTCCCTGAAATGGTGTTAGTGAGGCCAGCAGGTGGCGCCCAACCTGCGGTCTGAGTGGGTCCTAATGCCCCAGTATAGACGGGGAGTCTATACTGCTCTGTGAGCGGCGTCTTTCAGATGAGACGTTAAACCGGTTAAACCGAGGTACTGACTCTCTGTGGTCGTTAAAAATCCCAGGATTTTCTTCGTAAAAGAGTAGGGGTTAAACCCCGGCATCCTGGCCAGATCTGCCCATTGGCCTCTGTCCATCATGGCCTCCTAACCATCCCCATACCATAACTGGCTCAATCGCTCTGTCTCCTCTCCACCAATCAGCTGGTGTGTGGTGTGTGGTGTGCGGTCTGGCGCAAAATGGCGGCCGGCGCGTCATCCAGGTGGATGCTGCACATTGGTGGTGGGTGAGGAGATCCACCATTGTGTAAAGCGCTTTGAGTGCCCAGAAAAGCGCTATATAAATGTAAGGTATTATTATTATTATTATTATGTCTTTTGGATACTGAAAGTGCTTGTAGCTGATGACTTGCATTTCAAGAATCACCAATGACCAAGGTTTCAGCAACAAATATTTACAAAATAAATGAATAAATAAATAAATAAATAAATAAATAAATAAATATTTGGAATGAACTATTTAAAACAACCAAAACAATAAATAAAACAATAATACTTTTTAAATAAAATATATACAAAAACTTAATAAAATAAAATAAATAAATAAATAAATAAATAAATAAATAAATAAATAAATAAATAAATAAAATAAAATAAAATAAAATAAAATAAAATAAAATAAAATAAAATAAAATAAAATAAAATGTAAAAAATGCAGCAAATGAACCCTGGACCAATGGCTAGCAAGACACAGGATGTGTCAAAAGCTGATTGGTTAGTTGTAATGTTCCATGCTAGTTTTGTATATTTATTTTCCTCACCCTCCTCTCTCCGCTTCTCACTCCACTTTTAAGGTGCTTTCACACCTGTGGTTTGGTTCATTTGGTCTGGACCAAGGGCAACAAATGATACATTGCAGCATTTTTCTGCCGTTTTGGGTCCTTTTCACACCACACTGATTGCTTTGGTCTGAACCAGTTGAAAAGAACTAAAATGCAGTCATGTGACAAAATCCACATCAATCATTGGCCAGATGTCATTGAACTTATTTCCTAAACTGTCTTTCGATTAGTCAGAATTAACATGCGGGAAAATGGCAATGGAACTACCGCAAGTAAACAAACCAGCAGACACAAAATGTCGCTGACAAACTATACATTTCAAGAATGAAGCGCAACTGCGGCTGGAAAACAATGCTTTAATGCATTGCAATCGACGAAGGTGTACGGAGGAGGCATGAATTAATTTAGCTAAACTACGACATGGTCATCTTCCGAAAAGATTACCAACGATCCATCAGGTAATGTTTTTCCCGCTCTCTTTCTCTCTCTCTCTCTCTCTCTCTCTGTTTAAAACTGTTGGTAAAGTGCTGTCAACAAATACTTTTCCTCCAAACCACATAAGATTGGACAGCGCATCGGACTACAGCAGCTGGATTAGTCCATAAGTCGGCTCCAGGGTTCGTTTGAAAGCGTACCGAGACCACCTCTTCAAGCAGGACTTGGTACGCTTTTTTGGTCCGCTTTTGGTGAACACTTGAGTGCGATTGCTACATTCACACCAGCCCAAATGAACCGCACCAAGAGGGAAAACGAACACTAGTACGATTCAACCGAACTAAATAAGGCAGGTGTGAACGCACTCTTAGGTTTCTAATTAGTTCAGTTAACTGTCCATCATCGTTATGACGGTGCCAGTTCTACCAATCCCTGGACGAGCCGCAAGGATTTAAATCTCTGACAGAGGTCGTGTACAGTACCTTCATGCTCCACGCTTTTGTGTTTTTGGCATGCTCATTTGGTGATTTATTATCTCCGTTTACTGTAGTAATTCGAGTTTACTTGTTAAACTTTGTTGGCTTTAAGTAACTGCTTTGATTGTTGTTATTTGATTCTAAATGACATTCTTGTTAGGTTTGTTTTAGTTTAGCTTGTTTTTTGTTAGATTAGCTTGAGTGTTTTTCCATCTGTGCAATTTTTAAATAAATTTTGTAGTTTAATTAGTTTAGATCAGTTGTCGTGAGCACTAACAATATCGGTTTCATTTTCATTATTATTATTTTTTTTCACCATGTTTAGACGTTAGACCTAAGGAGTGTTTCGTTTTGTTAATCTTTTGATTCGGCTTCCACTTGTTTTCATTTAAAGAGTAGTAAACATAAATGTAGTAAATGTAAACTTTTTTCTCTTTATTATTGTTACATCCTTTGCTTAAACCATTAGTCGATTGAGTCGATTCCTGCCTCATCCTTGATCTGTCGCACACTACATTTTGTCTCACCTAACTGTTACAGCATCCCTTTTAAACATCATAAACTTGTAACACAACTGGACATGTCGGTAAGCAGATCAGGAGGTTTAAGCTTTATTATAATCAAGAGGGATGCACTGAGTATAAACTGGCCAAGGTATTACCCATTTTCAGTCTGTTTGGAACAATTGCCTTGTGAAACTAAATCAAACCAAATCCAAAAATTACAACATTGTAACCGTTTTCATTCCTGCCAAAATGTACCGACTATACAATACACTTTTATTGATCTATCATCCATCCATCTATCCATCCATCTCAGTAGGTTTTTAGCACAGAGCTCTACTATTTTCTGCTCTACTCTAGAGAGAAATGACCTTTAAATGTAATGTGACGCAGTGCTAAACCGCTGTAGGCGATGCTAATGAAATATAGTTGCATCATCATCATCATCTTCTTCCAGTGACGATCAAATATGCCATAACCGTTCTGATTTTGAAAGCCAAATGTGCTTTTGTAATTTAGAGTAAATACTAGAGTGTTTCTGAACCATATTCTAAATTACTGTACAGTTTTACAATGTTTAGAGGAAATAGATTTTATTGTCATTGTAGTGATCAAACGAACTGTGCTTTGTTACAGCTGCTAATGAATGATACAGCATATTGTAGGATTGAACTGTAATAAATATTGTAGTACACTTATATTTTTGACTACGGTACACTGGGGTTGAGAGTTTCCTTGGCTGTGTTTTGGATCATTGTCTAGCTAAAATGTCCACTCTGGTTTCATCTTCATCCTCCTGCTAATGTAGATGTTGGAGCAGCTAATATTCATACACACTGAGAAAGAGCAGGAGGGTTGCTGAAGAACTACTGAGAGATTTCAGCTGCAGTCTGGGCCTTCACTGCCTTTCTACACCTCCCTTTCTTCATATGTTCAGTACTTTTTTCCTGTGTCATTTCTCTGTGACAAACACACAACTTAATTTGTGAAATAAATAGATTTGTTTTCTTTTCATATATGAATTTCTTTGGCTGTTATCAACGTCTGGTGAGACTGTCAAGTCAGTAGCTTTGTTTCCATCCAAAAATGCAAAACATTGACAGAGAATTTTTTGAGTATTTCTAAAATACTGTAAAATACTTGCTTACACAAAAATCCTAGAAATGGTTTCTGTATTTTGGTGAAAACTTTTTTTTTCATGGCAAGGTTGACATTTTCATGTAATTGCTCATATACTGTAGTTGTGTTTTTGCCTGAGTAACAAAGGTATTATGTGTAGATGTACAGTAAGTACTTCAAAACACTTGAACATTATAAATGAATAAAATATGGCTATTTACCATAAAAAGGGGGAAATTAGTTTAATGGTTTGTACCATATTTTTAATGGCAAAATATTGGCAACTGCAGCTGTCGTTTTTTTATTTATTTATTTTTTTTTTTACCACAAATGTTATGTATTTTTAAGGACAGTTCCTATTTACATCAGCCTAGAAAATAACAACTTTTCACTTTCTTAGTACACACGCTTTAATTAGAAAAATCTGACATTTTTGAATAACATGCTAATGGTCTAATCTGATTCAATGAACTTTGCTAAGATAAGCTAAAAGTGCAAAACAAAATGAAAAACATTCATTCATTAATTTTTTTTCTTCTTTGGCTTAGTCTCGTACAGTATTTATCAGGGGCTGGCACAGCGGAATGAACCGCCAACTATTCCAACATATATTTTACACAGCGGATGTCCTTCCAGCTGCAACCCAGTACTGGAAAACACCCATACACTACGGCCAATTTAATTCGTTCATTTCACCTGCAGCGCATGTCTTTGGACTGTGGGGGAAAGCGTAGGACTCGGAGGAAACATGCACAAACACAGGAAGAACAGGCAAACTCCACATAGAAATGCCACCTGGCCCTGCTGGGACTCGAACCAGCAACCTTTTTGCTGTGAGGCTAAACACTGAGCCTCTGTGCCTCCCAAAATGAAAGACAATTACCTATTTCACTCTAAAGGAGACGTAAAATGAGTCTACTTCCCAAAAAAGTAGTGCTTCTTTAAACTTGGGAATTTGAGACTAAAATCTCTTGAAATCTGAAACTGTAGAGGCAAATACCACAAAACCAACAGTAATCAAAAAAAGGAGATCTTATGACTGTAAGAAACCTGTCGAGCAACCCCTCCATGGCTTTGTTTTCCTTCATCTTTTTTTTTTTTTTTGCTGCCTGTTGGTTTCATTTGCGTTTATTAGTCACGAGATTGCGTAACAAACACCGCAGAAAAACTGCCACCAGAACACATGCATCTCACGCACCACACAAATCACGTAAAGATAATCCTCCAGCATCGTCAATCTAACCACTGCTGACCTCACTTCCTGTTTTTCCACAGAACATAGAGTATATATTGGCTGCTCAAACACAAACAGACAGAAGATCACCTGGAGAACGCATGATACTCACTGAAGACAAACACTTTTCGCTTGTTCAGCCCGTTATAAACAATCTGCCGTGTGTTCATTTAACAAATATGATGAGCGACACGCTTCAGAGGTCTGTGTATGCTTTTAGTGACTTATTAACTAAGAGAATTGTGTTCCTATGTGTCTTATTACAAAGCAGACGAGCGTTCAGATGTTCAGATGAGAAGTACAGGGTCAACACTCTCACAGAGATGGCTTCAAAAATGGCACAGATATAGCCTGCACTGAAACAAATTAAACTTTTTTTTTTGTTTAATCAAAGTAGCCTTATTATTACATTAAACTGACTTTAAAAAAAGCATAT
>CAIGQQ010032566.1:12576541-12589150 GCA_903798035.1 Danio albolineatus
CTAGTGATGTCCCGGGAGAGACTAGTGTAGTATTGTGAGAGACTAGTGATGTCCTGGAGAGACTAGTGATGTCCTGTGAGAGACTAGTGATGCCCTGTGAGAGATTGGTGATGACCTGAAAAGCTATAGATGTCCTTTGAAAGACTAGTAATGTCCAGTGAGAGACTAATAATGTTTTGTGATTCAGATGTGCTGAAATCATTAAAGGCAAGGACCTCTAGCCTTCACACTCATTATTGACTGCAGTAATCATCAGAAACTTAGTTGTGATCTTTCTCCATGCTGCAATCATTGCTGTTCTCTAATTATGATCAGTGTTTTTCACAAAATGAAGAGTTTTTGTTGAGTCGTTATTTCGTAAAACACTGTTCAACTAGCAGGGCACAGTTACAACTAAATGGAAAACAAATGTAGTCTTCAAATTTTGAATGATGAAATATACATTGCAAAATGAAGTGTTCATCAATTGTCTGCTAATTTTGATCTCCACAAAGTAGATTAATAAATCCAAAATGCTTTTTACGAGCACACTGAAGCCTGACCGGCTGGAATATTCATAATAATCAGTTTTTGATGGTTTCGAGCTGTTCCAAACTAGCGAGCTAGCTAACTCTAAGGGTGCTTTCACACCTATAGATCGATTGTTATTTTCCAAAACAGGGATTAAAATTGTTACAGTGTTGCTTTTCGTTCTTGGCACGGTTCACTTTCACACGGCAAAGTTTCTAAACAGACTAAAATAGTCAAAAGAAGTCATGTGCGAGTACACTCTCCACACATTGGTCAGAGTTTGGTTTATTTTCCGGGATTCCGCTCAGCAGTCATACATCATTATTTGAATTTATGACGATGAGAAATGAGACATAAGCAAAAAAGAGTGCTTTAATTTTGAATGGTGTCAACCACAGACATAGTCATCACCAAAAGAAAATCAGAGGTAAGACTCTCTCATATATAGCCTCATTTCAATTGTCAAAGGTTGTGAAATATATATCAATTATGTATCAGAATTCGAGTTGACCAAAAAGTTAATATTATATACATTTTTATTAGTTCAGCTTGAGATCTTTACTTATCATTCTCTCTTCTTATAGCCAAATAAGTGTTCTCACTATACTGGAATTCGGTACCAATCGATACTGAAATTTTAAAATGTCCACTTAAACACTGGGGAACACGTTTTTAAACAGCGCTGATCAGCCGTTGTGTTTACGTGCTGAACAGAAATGACTGACTGGCTGTGAAGGTCATCAGTTCACCGAACTCAATGCTGTTCACCGAGTGTAAACACAGATACAGGTACACTGGTGTGTTTTAAAGCCGCAAAGATCAGCTGGTTTGTCTATTGACCTTATTCTCAGCTAATGAGCGATTTGAGTGTTTTAGTCTCAAGACTTCCGATCTCAATCACTTCCATTCATTTTTAGACAATAAAAACAGCTCGTTTTGCTGCTTGATGTTGCAAACGGATGTTTTCTTATTATATTATTCTACTTTTTGTGTATACTCATGAACACTTGTTTGTAGAGCGAGTAATTTGACCTTTTTCTGCCGTTTATTATTCCTAGTCATTCCTCACATAGGCGACTGAATCGGAAGTTCTAAAACAATCACAAAAAAAACGAGCGCACTTCTGCATTAAAGAATAATAATAACCTCACAAATGAAGACATTTGACCAGATACATGGTCTGCTAATGGTAACCAAGTCAGCAGCTGTGTATTATTACACAAATACGTTAGCATACTGTTTACATTTTTGGCTTACTTATGTTAACACAGACCTTACAAGATATTACTATTTATTTATTTATTTACTTGCCTTATATTTACTTTATAATATAAAGACTGCATGGCTACAGGACCTTCCTAAACCAGCGATGCACGAACATCCTGTAGTCTCCACTGATCCCTGCTTACTAAGTAGCCCCCAGGCTGAGTGGCCTGGACTGCTCGACTGGCTGGGGTGCACATTTTTCTTTTAAAAAGACGAACTCCCCCTTACTGTGTAGTAGAACACGACCAATCTTCCCGCTATGTAAATATTGGTAGGCCTCGGTACTTCTATAAGTGTTCATAAACGCTCCATCTACTCCTTGTGACAGGACAAAGTAATTAAAAAGATCCCCGTAAGTTACCTCTGGCCCATATCGTCTACCCACATTAACGGTAACGATGGATGGGGCGATATGAGACCATCTGATCGTTGCAGGGAGGTTTCACCGTACTCCCAGCTCAAAACATTTACTGAACTAGCAATATATGCCTTTTTTCTAAAATTACAGCTAACTATATATAATATGTAATGACTTTCCGAAACAGTCATCCGATGTACTGTGTCAGCGTACCGGAAGTTGGATGACAAAATGCGGAAGAGCGAAGTATTAAAAGTGGGCGGGACTAATAAGGACAATAAGCAGGCATATGAGCGATCCGCTGATGAATCGCAGCTTTAAAATGCTCCAGTGTCCCTGTATCTATGTTTACACTCAGTAAACAGTGTTGAGTTCGGTGAACTGATGACCTTCACAGCCAATCACAGTCATTTCAGTTGAGCATGGAACACAATGGCAAATCAGCGGTGTTTAAGAACGTGCTCAACAGCGCTCAAATCTTAGCAGCAAATTGACATATTTTTCAATTTCAATATTGATTGGTACTGAATTCCAGTATCGTCACAACCCTACGCCACACATATGCCTATTACATATCCATAATACACTGTGATATAGCCTGGTTTGTTAGTTTGCTGGATGGTATTGCTTTCTCACTACCACCAAACCGCTCTAGAGTTCCTTTTAAGCATGCCGAGACCAGGCGATCTTGGGCCAGTTGTTTTGGTGTGGATCAGAACATGATTGTGGGTTTCACATATGCCCAAACGAACCGAACTAATGGGGCAAACGTGTCATGTTCTGAAACATAAGTGTAGGCGTGAAAGCACCCTAAGTTTGTGACTATGCTCAAGCAGTGCTCTGTTTTTGGGTGAGCTGTTCCTTTAAGATGGTGGTTGCTGTGGTTCTTCCAGCAGGTGAATGAAGAGCGACAAACATAGAGGAGCTGAGGTATGCATGGTGGACGAGGAGAAAAGCAAAGCAGAAGAAAGGACAGACCTGAGTTTGTCCGACTGGGAGAGTCCGAGTCTTCTGGGGGTGAAGGGTGTGAAAGGTGAACGGGTCACATCACAAAAATGGACAGACAGACAGACAGAGGAAAGGGGTGTGAGAGGAGGAGTGCAGAAACAGAGGACAAGACACAAGGGGCAAAAACACAAGGGAGGAAACACAACCACAACAACAACAAACAAACAAACAAAAATGAAAGAAATACAACACGACAAGCAGATAAAAGCACAAACCACAAGATTTAAATTCAGTCAAACAGAAGGAAAACAGCTTTTAAGGAGAGGAAAAGAAATATAAACACAGTTCAGAGAATAAAGATGAAGAGCAGTCAGTCCTGCTTAAAAATAAAGCCTGAAACGCTAGAAGAATGTTAATAGCATGCGGACAACAATGGTTTTTTAAATACCTGTGGAAAGAAAGGGAGAGAAAGATCCTGAAGAGAAATACCTTGCTAGATTATTTAACATGACCGGGTCCTGTTTGGATTCTTAAGAATTACTGATTGATGTCCTGTTATAATATCCTAGTAAAAACAATAACCCTTTGATGCACAAAACAACCCAGCCTGATCTCAGACGGAAAGGTTTGGGATTTTTTTTTCTTGAAAGAATGCTCACAAAGGATTAGGGCTGCATGATTAATCAAAAAAGATAACGATCTCGATTCAACCCACACAATCTTAATCCAGCATCTATATATATTTTCATCTTCCATATATTTTCAAGTTCGATAGAAACATAAAGGAGGTCGCACAAGTCTTCACATTGTTTTACATACGCTGCTCACGCCTGTAAAATGACTGTGAGCTGTTTGTTTTCTACTGAAAGGACGTGTGCCTGCAAATGATGTCTACTTTATTGATCAAAACCTGCATAGGCTGTGAATAACAGCCCACATAGCAAAATATCTCTGGCCCAGCTCTGGCCCACACAACCAGCTTTTGCTTGGCCCATATGCCGCAGTGAATTACGGTACATGACTGGACCAAATCTAGCTTCCAGACAAGGGCCAAACATGGACCAAATCTGGGCCAAGACTCTAGCGCGCTATTTTTGGCGAAGCGATCTGATTGGTAGAACTTTTTTTCTTTATTTGACAATAATAATTTTTTTAAAAATGTGGGTCAAAAAAGGCGAAACTCATCTGGCCCAAGTTTTGGTTGCCGCCTTAAAGATATTGCCAGCTCTGCCAAACCAGGGCCATGTTTGGCCCAAATGCTGTATGCCAGTGGCAGATGAATGCCTGCTGTGCCAGATTTATGCCAAATCTGGGCCAGAATTTTTTGCTGCCTAGGAGGTAATAAAGTTGTAAACAACGTTCAGATTGTGGCACAGAGCGATCGTTTGGGAGCTGGGTGGGAAGTATGATTTGCTTCTATGTTTTTTTTTTCCTCAAAGTGATGCCAGCCATGACATAAACCGCACTCGGCAGTGAAAGTGAAACCAAAAGCACGCAACTCATTTAAATGATCATATCGCATTATAGAGTTATGATTACAGCAAGCATTTGATTTTTTTGTTTTGTTTTTTTGTTCATAGTGTTGTGCATGAAAATAAACAGTATCAGTATACTGTAACTACTCTAGCCTATCTAATGTTCAATATAACCCAGGAGAGAACCTGATAATGACAAATGTCTGATTTTAATAGTGAAAAAATGGTCTAACATCATTGTCAATGACAGATTGCAAGCACATGTCTCAAACATAGCTAATTCAACTTTAGAATTATGAATAGTTGTATTCTGATGTTATCACTTTACTGTGCATTTACATGCAGGACAAAGTCAAAGTCTATACAAGTCCACCATTCCAAGACTATACAAAATGCAGCATTTTAACCAACAGTAGACCTACACATAGGCCTAATATTAGTATTGTTGGTTTACCATATGTTTGAGAAATAACAATAATAACAGCCTACTCATATTAACCTTTATTTTAAATCTACAGACTTCCGAGAATATCGAGATCTTGATTTTAAGCAAAAAATATATAAATAAATAAATAAATCGTTATTCTCATTTTAGCCAGAATCATGCAGCCCTACAAAGGATGCATTAAGTCTTTAAACATTCTGAGTAAAAACACCCCCCCAAAAAAGTAATAAGCTTAAGAGGCTTCGTTCAACAAACATAAAAAAACTCCATGCTGGTGAGGGTGAAAAAAAAACAAAGCGTCAAAACCCTCTGGACACAGTAATTCTATGAGTGAGCAACATTATTGAAGTAACATTTAGAACTCTGATTTAATAACATGGAGCTTTAAACCCATTCTGCAGGCATTCATACTGCACACCAAAAATAGGAAATGTATAATGCATCACATCTTGAATGACGCACAAATCTGTAAATGGCCATAAGCTTTACTTCCATACAATCTCATCACATCCAAAATGGCCACAAGTGACACGTTTCAAATTAAACAACTAAATGCATGAGCCTTAAAAGAATGACACTAAAAGAGCCAAAGCTAAAAAAGCACCACTTGATCTGACAGACTGCCACCATCTGTAAAATTACAACACAAGAGCGTTTAACGTCCATAAAAACTTTCCATTGCGCAAACGATCCTGGAAAATATTAATTAAAATATTCTGTATGCTAAACAATTAGTTTGAGAAGCTCACTGAAAGGAAATTAAAAATGTATATAAAAATTCAGAGATATGTGGTCGCTGTGCGCGCGCGTATTGTTGTGCGAAGTCAATACCGGGAAGGCGGTACGTGTGGGGCGTGCGCGCTTATGATGGCGCAAAGTGAAGACCAGGGAGGTGGTACATGCGGGAAGTGCGTCCTTATGATGGCGCAAAGTGAAGACCGGGGAGGTGGTACATGCGGGAAGTGCGTCCTTATGATGGCGCAAAGTGAAGACCGAGGAGGGGGAGTGCGTACGCTGCAATGTTATGGCTGGGGTGTGTTATTTGGAGGTGGTAAGTTAAGAACGCACGAATTGATGACCGCGGGGCGATTGGAGATGAACTCTGTAGGAAGGTAGAGCTTCAGGAACAGGGTTGAGCACCCCTGGGTTATAGGGTTACTATATACAGTAGGTGCACAGTTTTTCTTTGTAAATGTGCTTGACGGATGTGCTTCTTGCATCTTTTGCACAGCTTCGCTGATGAGCGCCGCACAAGACTCCATGTAAAGTTAAAAAATAAATAATATATATATATTTTTTTAAATTATTATTTCACACGGCAGACATCAACATCAATTCTAAAGTAGATCAGCGGGCACCCTGATGACAAAACATCAAAAAACATGTCTAAAAACTTGAAAAAAAGTATTATAATATATAAAAAAAGCTGTATTCATCTCAAAGCTTCGACTCCTAATGACATTTTTACACTGGCTTTTGTCTCCCTACAGTACATTGCATGTAAACACTACTGTACCTTTATGTCAAAACAACATCAAAAAACACATCTAGAAATATATCAAGAATGGAAATTGGTTTGATGTCAAAATCTTGACGTCTATTTGACATCCACACAATGATGCCCTTTTTACCACCACAATAAGAACACAAAAAGTATCATATAGTTATATTTGTCTGAAAGCTTCAATTCTAAATGACAATTTTACACTGGCTTTTGTATCCCTACAATGCATGTAAATACTATATGTCAAAACAACCTCAAAACACACGTCATAAATCCTGTAATTGATTCCTTATGTGATTTTTGATGCCAGTGTTGGATATCATTTTGTTGTTGTTCCTGTAATTGATTTGTGACATATTTTTGACACCAATGTTAGATGTTAATTTGAAGTCATTTTGACATCAAGGTATTTGCATTTCGTCATGTTTTTGATGTTGTCTTGACTTTAGGAGTGGATATCAGAGTAACTCTGAGGCACGGCAAGTGTTGTAAGTTATTTATCGGCAAAATGGGAGAGAAGTTGCCCATTCCCGAGCAGTACATCTTGCATTTTAAAGACGAGCTAAGTGTGAATGGCCCCTAAAAGTCAATCAATCACACATCAGCCATTGGAAGTTACCACTAATTCCTATTAATCACGAATAGACTCCTCATTTAGCTTATTTGCTCATTCTTATGTAATGACACTGGCATCTAAGGACACGGTTTTGCACTAATTGGACGCCATCATCCTCTCATATTCAAGTTCTTCAAATTCTGCGTCTTCACAGAGAACACAATGTGCTGATACGGCTCGTTTTCTTAAAAAAAAAATTCTTGGGTACTTCATTGTTCTCGAGCTTTGATACTTGTGGCATTAATCACACAGAGACATTGCGTACGTGAACTTGTGTACCCAAGCACATTTCTCCAGAATTAATCATCCACAAGATGATGCCTTTCCACACAGACGCCAGTACTGATGGCACATTCATTAGCTGGACCCTATTAACCACAACACAGACACACACACACACAGACACACACACATCAAACAGGATTCCAGATCCTTAAAACAAGAAAAAAATGCTGTACTAAAGTGTCGCTGATGATACTTTTTCTTGTTTTTTCTTTAGTTTAATAATATATTTACACAGCGATGTATTCATCTGAATCAGTATTCATCATTTACAGCTCTCTTTTTGCTTTGTTCAGAAAGTGAAGATGTTTTAAAGTGGAACACTTGAAATGTAGCTTAATGAGATGCTTTTTGATGGCTTCTGATTGAGCAAGGTCACTGCACACTCAGAGAGCATGTCTTCTGTTTTAACGTCAACTGAAACACTGAATGCTCATTATATTATTTCCAAAACAAGAAAGTGAACATTAATATAATACTATGTTTTTATGTTTTTTAGAAAAATCTGGAAATTTTACTATTCAAATAAACCATACTACCACATGAATAAGTAACAGCTAGTATTACTCTTAGTATTGTTATTTATTATTTTTTAAATCACATGTATTCATTTATTATTAATTATTTTTTATCTAAATAAGTTCATATTCAGCAATGATGCATTCATTTGATCGATGGTAAAGACAACTGTCACTATTAAAACATTACAAACATTTTAAAATATATTAAATTACTTATATGCACAACTATATTTACCAATCTGCTGCAGTTTAAACCTAGCATAAGAATGGGAAAGAAAAGTGTTTTATGTGACATGGCATGGTTGTTGGTGCCAGACAGGCTGGTCTGAGTATTTCAGAAACTGCTGATCTGCTGGGATTTTCACGCACAACCATCTCTAGGTTTTATAGAGAATGCTCCAAAAAAGAGAAAATATCCAGTGAGCAGCAGTTCTGTAGGCGCAAATGCCTTGATGCCAGAGGAACGGGCAGACTGGTTCCAGCTGATTGAAAAGCAGCAGTAACTCAAATAACCACTCGTTACAACCGAGGTATGCAGAAGAGCTCTGAAGGCACAACATGTTGAACCTTGAGGCGGATGGGCTACAGCAGCAGAAGACCACACCAGGTGCCACTCCTGTCAGCTAAGTACAGCAAACTGAGGCTACAATTTGCCTCAATTTTCTACAAACACAGGCTCACCAAAATTGGACAATAGAAGATTGGGAAAAACATTGCCTGGTCTGATGAGTCTCGATTTCTGCTGTGACATTCGCATGGTTGGGTCAGAATATGGCGTCAACAACATGAAAGCATGGATCCATCCTGCCTTTTATAAACAGTTCAGGCTGGTGATGGTGTAATGGTGTGGGGGATCTTTTCTTGGCACACTTTGGGCCCATTAGTACCAATTGGGCATTGTGTCAACACCACAGCCTACCTAAAGATTGTTGCTGACCATGTCCATCTCATTATGGATGGACATCTTCTGATGGCTACTTCCAGAAGGATAATGTCATAAAGCGTGAATCATCTCAGACTGGTTTCTTGAACATGACAATGAGTTCACTGTTCTTAAATGGCCTCCACAGTCACCAGAGTTGAATCCAATAGAGCACCTTTGGCATGTGGTTGAACAGGAGATTCACATCATGGTCGTGCAGATGACAAATCTTCAGCTACTGTGTGATGCTATCATGTCAGTATGGACCAAAATTTCTGAGGAATACTTCGATACCAGTAAGGTGTACCTAATAAAGTGACCAGTAAATGTGCATGTATATATACACACATTTAATATTTCAAATATCTAATTATTTGAAGATAATAAAATACTACAATTTCCACACATATGAACAACAGTGTATGTTGTATTATTGCACTAAAAATAACTAATCAGTTAATCGCATTAATGATGTCAGTTGAAAGGAAAACAAAATGTTTATGCATAATAAATTTGTGTAATGAAAAAAAATTGATTACTAACCTTAATTCACACTCCTGAGAGAAGAACATGTTACCATTATGAAGTGATTATTTAGAATGAAATTATAGATGATCTTTATCTCATAATATCTAATTGAGTTTTAGATATAGAGTGACAAAAATTATCAGACTGACATAGAAAGTCCTCAAACACAGTATTTTCACAGGATTTTGTTAAGCATATATCAAAGATAATATTGTTTCTACAATAGTAAACTAGTATGTAAAAACCTAATAACAGACAACTCTGTATCAGTTCATGGCAGTGCGTGCAGAAACTGATCTTGTTAGTTTTGTGCATGATATGCATCTAACACTCATCGAAAAAAAAGCCAGTGATGAATCTACAGATTAGCTGACTGACTTCTGCCTCCATCATTTACTGTAAAGAGGTGTAAAGTTGATGAAGAGAGGAAAGAGCACACAGGGTCCAGATCAAACCTGTCTGAGCAGAGATGAGCGTCTCGTCCTGAAGACCAGCACTGACCACTGAGCCCTGCTGGTCCTGCCAGGTTACCTCTTAATCACACACACACACAGGCAGAGGGTCAGAGGAAACTGATTCTATGATCTCTATGCATCTACAGAAGCACAAGCACACTTTCAAGAAAAACAAGAAAGTTTGGATGCTTAAATCTCACTTAATATTGTCAAAAGTTCCTCTTCAGATGGTTAAAGCATGACCTAAATAGTGATTCTTCTCTGAGGTAAATATATCTCCCTTTTTAAAGCCTTTTTTTTTTTTTACCTTTTTTTTTACTTTTATCTGACATGCGGGTCTGAAAAGACTCAAGTAAGTGGAGGAACAGAAAAGATCAATACATTTTTTACAGGCCAATATTAAGTGAGACGTAAATTGTTTTGTCTGTCTCCTTGTTTTGCTTGGCTTTTTTTAATGATTGTAATTTTAATCATATGGCACTTGGTTTGATATTTTGTGTCTAATGCAACATCTTCATGCCTCGCTCTTAGATAAAAAAATATGTATCCGAATTTGTTCTTAAAATAGAAAACAGTCTGTTTACATTTGATTTTGCCAAGTGAAAAAGTATAAATGTACTTTAAAAATGTTTTTAAATGTAAATAAAAAATACAAATAATAAAATATAATATCTGCATTAGGTATTAAATAAAAATGGCAATGTTTGATTAAATAGTGGCTTTAAAACAAAATGTAAATTTATTGTGAGAATTTTATGCTATTTTATTTTATTTTACTTTATTTTTAGTTTTATTTGTTTAATTTAATGCCATTTGGCTTGATATTTTGTGTCTAATGATATTCAACATCCTCAGGCTCTCTTAGGTTAAAAAAAAATTGATAGTTTTTTTTAATACAGTTTGTTTACATCAGTATTTTTCAAAGTGAAAAAGTAAAAACGTATTTAAAAAAAACTAAAGCAATAAATATATAAGTAATAAAACAATAATATTAGGACTATAAATTAAGAAAGGCCAGTTTTGATGAAATGGTGGCTTTATATATAACAGTTGAAGTCAGAATTATTAGCCCCCCTGTTTATTTTTTTCCCAAATTTTTAACAGAGAGAAGATTTCTTCAACATATTCTGAACATAATAGTTTTAATAACTCATTTCTAATCACTGATTTATTTTATCTTTGCCATGATGACAGTAAATAATATTTGACTAGATATTTTTTCTAGACACTTCTATACAGCTTAAAGTGACATTTAAAGGCTTGACTAGGTTAATTAGGTTAACTAGGCAGGTTAGGGTGATTAGGCAAGTTATTGTATAACGATGGTTTGTTCTGTAGACTATTGGAAATATTATAGCTTAAAGGGGCCAATAATATTGACCTTAAAATGGTCTTTTAAAAATTTAAAACTGCTTTTAATCTAGACGAAATAAAACAAATAAGACTTTCTCCAGAAGAAAAAATATTATCAGACATACTGTGAAAATTTCCTTGCTCTGTTAAACATAATTTGGCAAATATTAAAAGAGAAAGAAAATTTCAAAGGGGGGCTAATAATTCTGACTTCAACTGTATATGCAAATGCAACCCATTGAGGCTGGCTTAGACATTAAAATACTTTTTAATGTCAATTTTATAAAATCGAATTTGTTCCGAAAATATTGAATGAATTGTCTATAATTTGTGTTTACAAAATAGTAATAAATAACTATCATTTAAATTTTATTTCAGATTAATCAATAGGATGTCGAAGACGAGGAAAAAAGGCACTTCAGCACTGCAGCAGTGAACAGCTCCTTTCTACACATGATTGTGCTCCATCTGCTGGTCAACCTCTGCTACTGCAACAAATTACCTTACACTTGCTGTATACCAAAACCTCTTAATTATTCCAATCCGTATAAAATTTACAACAAAATAATACTTTTAACATCTAAAAATGATGTGCGGATGTGTATCTGCCTGCAAACAGCTTAGAGTAAAACATTCATCCAGACACAAACTAGATTCATTTAACACACTCTCTAAAAGCCTCTCGTTATTCACAGCGAAGCACATTAAAACTATGACAGTACACACAAGAGAGATACATGAGAGACGTAAAGAGGAAGACTGACCTAGAAAGAGAGAGAGAGAAAAAAAAACGATTCATCCATGAAAAACTCTGTGTAGCATTAATACTTTAGTCACTAATTTTAAGAAAACAAGACCTTTTAAAGGACTGGGTGATCACCTCGGTCATTTTTAGCAGTGCAAGTGTGTATTTTTGTACATACTGTACCAAAACTATACGTTATCGCTAAATTTACACCAGAAACTGTTGCTAATTGCTCAATTGGATACATTTAAATCAATTATTAAATGAATAATTCACTTTTAAATTATATGCACCAATAAAACTTTTATCAGCATGCACTTGAAAAAAAATACTGGTTAGTTTCAACCCAATTCTGGGTAAAATATTAAGAAAAAAAACTGTTGGTTTAATAACCATTTTTTGGTTTATAAACAGTTATAAACTTTGTTTTTTTAACAGGGCTGTCCAAACTCGATCCTGGAGGGCCGGTTTCCTGCTTAGTTTAGCTCTAATTTCCTTCAACACACCTGCCTGAAAGTTATTAGTATACCCAGAGACACCTTGATCAGCTGGTTCAGGTTGTGCTTAAATGGGGTTGAAACTATAATATGCTGGGGACGGGCCCTCCAGGACTGAGTTTGGACACCCCTGGTTTATAATAATAATAATAATAATAATAATAATAATAATAATAATAATAAT
>CAIGQQ010032566.1:12591202-12606561 GCA_903798035.1 Danio albolineatus
AGACAGACAGACAGACAGACAGACAGACAGACAGACAGACAGACAGATAGACAGACAGACAGATAGACAGATAGACAGACAGATAGACAGACAGACAGATAGACAGATAGACAGACAGATAGATAGATAGACAGACAGATAGATAGATAGAGCTACTTTGTAGTAACTTTCTAATTATACGCTCTACTGAATATCCTGTCTACTGTATATCCTGTCTATGCTTGAAGTCACTTAGGATAAAAGCATGCCAAATGATTATATGTACACATAAACAAAAACTTCATCTTGTTAATTATTTGAAGTACACTATAAAAAGTGATTAGTTAATTTAAAAAGTGAGTAGACCTGTTGGGGTGTCAAACTCCTGGGGGCCGCAGCGCTGCAGAGTTTGGTTCCAACCCTGCTTCAACACACTTACCTGTAGGCTTCAGCGCCTGAAGGACTCAATTAGTTTGATCAGGTGTGTTTAATCAGGGTTGGAACTAATCTGTGCAGAGCTGCGGCGCTGGAGCTGACACCACTGTCTTAAAGGAACAGTTCACCCAAAAAATGAAAATGTACTCGCTATTTACTCTTCCTCAAGCGGATCCCACTCCTTTTTTACAAAGTGAATACACCTGATGCTACAAAATTATTAAGCAAATTAACTATGTGTATAATTATAAAATTAAGTTAGGTCAACTTAACAATTCCAAGTTACATCTGGTTTATTCATTAACTTGTCACTTTTAAAGGGATGCATCACTAAAAAAGAAAATGTAGGCACCGTTTACTCTGCCTCAAGCGCTTCTAAACTGTACTGAAAATCTATAATCATTGACTCCCATAGTATAGAAAAAACAAATAATGTACTTTAAAATGTAGGAACATAAACTGTTACTAAGTGTTAAAATTTATACATTTAAATCAATGACTAAATTTAAAAAATGGCTTGGTTCAACCCAATTCTTTTGGAAGTAACAACTGTTGGGTTAATAACAATTTTAACCCAACAGTTGGGTTGTTGCATGTTTACAAAAACGTCCTATATTTTAGTGCATATACACATTATTAGGTACAGAATCTAAACGAAATAAAGCCTGTAAGCATTGACTTCCACAATATAAAAGACAAATAGTATGGAAATCAATGGTTACAGGTTTCCAGCTTTTTATGAAAACATGTTCTTTAAAAGAAAGAAACTCATAAAGGTTGGTAACCACTTGAGGAAGAGTAAACGATGAGTACATTTTCATTTTTGGGTGAACTACCCCTTTTAAAAGTGAAACAAATGCTATCTCACAGCATTTACTACGAAATCGTACAATCTCATTCGTACAATTTAGCACATTTTGCTTATCCCCCAATGATGTTTGGGTTTAGGGTTTGGGCTGGAAGCCATGCCTCCTTTTAAAAATCGTACATTTTCATACGACTGAACTAAATCAACTCACTAAGCGTAAAATACTCATGTTTCTGTGTAAGCCCATTGTAACTTGAACTAAACAAGTTGACTTAAACTATATAATTATGCATATAGCTAATTTGCTAGATAATTTTAGCCAACAACTTAAGTTGATCTAATTGGAACCACTTGAAGGAGAGCAATCAGTACATAGTTAGTACATGTACGTAGTTAGTCCATTTTCATTTTCACAGTGTGAATTAATGATGGGTCTGACTATATTCTAAATAGAGCACTACTGACATTAAAGCTATCTCCTGGAATATAAGACACAGTTATAAAACAAGTTCCTTGACAATCTGCGAGAATTCACTGAATGTTTAGAGACTTAACTGTGTCTATATTTATGAGACATCATCATTTGAGCAATAAAAGAAAAAACGCAAAGCAGGACATCACATCTATAAAACCAATGGCTGACCAACACAGACATACACTGAAAAAAAATGCTTCATTGGATTTACTCATTTTTTTAAGGTATCTGGTTGCAAACAAAGGTGACACGGTGGTTCAGTGATCAGCACGATCGCCTTACAGTAAAAAGATCGCTGGTTCAAGTCCCAGCTGGGTCAGTTGGCATATCTGTGTGAAGTTTGCATGTTCTCTCCGTGTTGGTGTGGGATTCCTCCGGGGCTCCGGTTCCCCCACAGTCCAAAGACATGCACTGTAAGTGAATTAGATTAACTAAATTGGCCATAGTGTATAAGTGTGTGTGTGAATGTGAGAGTGTATGTGTGTTTCCCAGTAGTGGGTTGGAAGGGCATCCACTGCGTAAAACATATGCTTGAATAGTTGTCAGTTCATTCCACTGTGGCAACCCCTGATAAATCAGAGACTAATTCGAAGGAAAATGAATGAATGGTTGCAAACAATTATATATATAGGCTGAATTTAAACCAACAATTTCAATTTAATAATTATCTGCCTAATTTGTTTGTTTAAATTAAGAACATATAATGTTTGCAACCACATAACATAAAACAAATAATAATAAAAATCCAATGAATCATTTTTCAGTGTGACCAAAAAAACCACACTTATAAACTGCTTTACACAATCACTCTTACAATAAGACTAGGGAAAAAACTACAACTACCAGTCTTTGTCGCATTCACATATAAACACAAGATGCTTGCAATGGAGCTGGCCTCATGACCTCTCAGAGCAAACCCAAACAAAGAGAGAATTCTGCACATCTCTAGAGGAAACGTCAGCTCAGGACCATTGCAGAGAGGTTTAATTCAGCCAGAAGCTCTTTCTGAAGGATTAAACCATCAGCACTGATGCTACACACCTGGACAAGCCTCAACTTCTTCTTCTCCATCTTCTGAGAGAGGAACGAGAGAGGGAAACATCAGCGCTCATGCACAGCTACAACCACGCATGTCATTTCCATGAGCATGTGTGTGTGTGGACTAAACACTAGTGTAACCACAGAACATGACATACGACGCACACACTGTGTCATATTCAGCCAATGGAGGGATGGAGTGATGCAATGTTGTGGCAATGTGGAAACAAAAATCCATCAAACACACTTACAAAGCTTTCAGTTGGAATTGTGTGCAGATAATTGGGTTTATTTACTGAAGTAAAATCACTAGAGCTAGTAAAAAAGGCTCCGCCCAATTTACAGTAAGTTATTTGTTTACAAAGAACCTAGCTGTTTTTAGAAAGAAACTCCTCATTAGAGTGCTGTAATAAATACATCAAATAAAATTATAATTAAAATAAATAAAATGTATGAATTACATATAAATAATAATATATAAAATAATAAAATAAATATGTAAATTAAAGCAAAATATTTGTCAAATCAAGGTATTGCAAGCATTTTAACCACAAACTGTTAACAAAACATGAACAAAGGGAAACAAATAAACAAATAAATAAATAAAAAATAAGCTAGAAATAACATTTATATAAATATAATAAATACACCATAACTATTTATTAATTTACATACATAACTAACATTAATTATCTTTTAAAAATATTTATTTAACTTATCGCCTCTCTTCAATGAGGGGCAGATCATTTAGTGTCATTGCACCCAAACCCTGGAACTCTCTACCACATTCACTCCGTGCTGTAAATAATATTTCAGAATTCAAATCATTACTTAAAACTCACTTGTTCTCTGAATGTCACTCTTCTAATTGCTAAAATGACCTTTTTTTTTTTTTTTGACCCAACTTTACTCTGCCTACTGCCTACTATTGATACTTCAGTAAGCACTTTTTAAACTTTTTTAATTAATTACTTATTTGTTATGTGGTTACCCATTAAACTTAACTTTTTTAAGATAATAAAAAAAAGAATAATTTTATATCATTCTTTTCAGTGTGATTTTTTATTTTATTTTGTGTAATTGCATTTGTAAAGGACAATATGTTTACCTGTTAACCTATTACATAAAACCTAATGACCTTAACAATAAAGCACACCTGAGTTAAAATGTTATATATAAATTGACTTTTTTTTTTGCAAAGTCTTATTATTTAACAATTTTAAAAGCATTTTTTTTCACTCAAAATGTTCTGTAATAATAATAATAATAATAATAATAATAATAATAATAATAATAATACCTTTTTAGTTGTATAACACTTTTCCCACATACATGCAACTCAAAGTGCTTCAAAAATCATAAATAAACATCAATATCAGAAAAACAGTGTTGCCAGATTGGCCGTTTTTGAATTGTTTGGGTAAAAAAATGGCAAAATTTTAAACGCAACTTTTTTAACAAAACATAACTGTGTGCTCCTCCTCCATTCAGTGAGTAGTGACCAGTGCTTAGTGCAAACTGGGTGGACCCACCCGCAAGAGGAGGTGAAGAAAAGTTATATCAAAATCTGACTCCCCTTCGCGTGCACGCAGCACCTGAAGTTAAACTCACAGCGGTTTATCATGACACTTTTATCGATTATGTTTTCCACAATTGACAGCAAGAACAAACGTAGAAGCATTGTCTGATTGGCAAGCAGCATCTTCTTATGTTCAAAAGAATTTTAAATGCATAATGGGATGAATTTATACCCCATTTCGAAAGTAAAACATACTCTAATAGGCAGTGTAATCTACACAACAAATAAGTGCAGTGTGTGGGTGAGAGAGGGGCAGTGTTTTGATGTGAGCCAGTTATGTTGTAACTTTCCTATTGTGGTTCTTAATTTTTGATCGTTAAAGTAACTAGGTTAATTTCGATTTAAATAAATTAAAATTAAATACAATTTTAATCTTTTCTGCATTTGGGTGGGATTTGGACATCATTTGGGCTGGAAAAAGTCAGCTATAACCGGCAACACTGCAGGTAAATCAATAGGCAAATGTTTCTTTCTAAGAACAGCTACATGTTTTCTTTCTCCCCCTGGTGAATGAATAGGTGACCACTGTAACTGTGGGATTTAATGAATTACTGAGCGGATACAGCAAACTCTTTTGCCGCAGTCAGTGTTTTTGCAGTCGCACCTCTCAAACAAACACCTCAGCAAGAGCAAGAGCCAATAAGAAGCGACACAGAAAAGCAAACATACTTCTCTCCAGCGTCCCCTTTGGAGGCAGTTGTGGCAGCTGTCGTCCTCTCCGGTTGTTTACGGGGGTCCCGGTGGGGCTGGTCTGAACCGATCCACCGCGAGGATGAGCCCTACAGAAAGACACACCAAACACCATTATTACTGTGCTTTAATGCTGTAATGAAAGGCAATAAATACCCTGAACGCTGACGGCAAGACTGTTAGTGAGGAATGCTGACTAAGGAGAGATTTCAGCAAATAAAAAGCAAACTGTTATACAATGACACATAAAAAAGGTTATTAAAAAGCATGTTAAATAATATCATGCACATCCATCTGAACGAAGCTGGGGAGTAAAATAAAAACAAATAAACATATGGTTGTTCATCTGCATTTTGTAGGAACCCAAACTAAAGGATTAGCAATGAGTCCAAAGGTGATACTGAATATACGGTAGAGGTAAAAGCAGGGGTGATATTTGTATGTTACTAAGTATATTTGTATGTCATTCCAACTTCATATAAATATAGCTCCAGCTATATTTTGCTTTCATAAGAAATTACATATAATTATATATATTAAAAAGATTTATTGCACCTAAACATTTGTTTGTGTTTAGGTGTGTGTTGTTTATATTTATTTTTTGTATGTAACACACATGCATGCATAAATATTTACAAAGACACTTAAATTTACTTTTAACTTGTATCATACGCATACGGTATCGTTTGTACATTTTCTTATATACAGTTGAGGTCAGAACTATTAATAAAATCTGAATTTAATATATGAATGCATGTGCTTCGTAAACACAACATTCATCCGATTGGCTGATAGCTGTGAGATATTAAAGTAATATCAGCGCTCGTACAGCCTCTTCACTCGTGTATTACTCTGCCCACACAAGTGGTAAGTAGAGGACTACTACTTTGAGGTTTTTTTAGGTGAGAATGTTGTTGTTTAGATTGCAGCTACGCTGTAAACAAAATGCTGGGTTCTAAACAATCGATTTGTGTTGGAGCAACATGAAGGATTAAGTTGACTTATTAGTTTTTACAAATTTAAGTGGATTGAACATAAATCAATTAAAAAGTTGCCCCCCAAAAAATCTCAAGAATTGTGTTGATTCTGCTCAATATAATTATGTAGTTTGAACAAACATTAAACATCATTTTTTGAGAGTATGCAGTATATTTATTAGGATAGTGGCTATTTTAAATATTAATAATTTTGGATATTCAGCACATTGTCGGCCATCAGCCTGTCATAACGGTTGACGTTCTGCCACAAGACCGCATAATAAGTCCTTTTTACAGCATGTTTTTCAGCGTACGTTTCAAACACGTACGTTTACAGCTGAACAAATCATCACAGAACAGGTAAGTGACATTCTAAGTCGATCTCTCTCCTTTGTATTTTGTAGTGCTGCATGTATACTATAGTAATCTGGTAGTGTTTGCTTTGCTCTGGCTTTTTCGGGGTTAATTATTGTGATCTCCTGATTGCAACAGAGAAATACTGGGAAATCTGTAGACTGTTGGCATTCCATGCCGTTCAGCCTTATAATCTTAAAACATGAGCAAAACCTCCTGTTTTGTCATCACATTACACTAGAAAATCATTCAAATGCTAGCTCTAAAGCAGTGGTAGTAGTTCAACCAACAAAGGTTTCTGCTGTTCTGACGTCAGCTGCAGATGTGAATGAACAGTAGAAGAAAGTAGTTCCTCTTAAAAGGCGTTTTTGATTTTCTTTTTTTATATACACAATTATGCTGTCGAACTGTTGTATAAACACAATATCACACCCGTAGCAGTGCGATATCGTCACCTTGGAATTATAAGGTTCTATCTGCGTTCTGAATGATTTTGAGTTATTAAGCTTCAAAGTTTTTGCTTTTCATAGCAAACAGTACGTGTGTAACATTTATTTTTAAAATAAAAAGTCTTAAAATGTAAACAACTTTTGTTAAAAAAACAACACATAATGTAAATAAGTTTTCAATTAATAAGAATATGTCAATAACTCAATTTTGGCAAAAATGTCAGATAGAACCTTATAATTCTAAGGTGACAGTATGGCTGTATATTGTCACTGGTGGGACACTAAGGCACTCAGCCTGTAGCCTCGAGCCAAAGCATGCCTCCCATCAGTGCGAATATACAGCCACATCGCACTGCTACTCGTCTGATATTGCTCATATATGTAACATTTGTTTTGGATGTGATTACTTGCATGGTTGTTAAAAGAACAGTCTATTTATGAATACTAATGTGCTGATTTGGTGCGCACAAAACTTTAGTCTTAATTTATTAGTCATTGCAACAAAAATAACAACATAAGTCAAAAGTAGAGCATTTAATTAAAACACGATTTTTTGGTAAAACTTTATTTCAATGGTCCATTTGAGTATTAGACTGTCTGCTTATTATATGTTGATACTGACATTCAACAGACATTTAACTGACTATAAGAAACTTTGCAAGTACATGTCAACTTACACTAACCCCAATCTTAACTTCAACCTAGCAGTCAACTTATAATCTAATGAGAATTAGTTGGCATGTAGATGCAATGTAACTTAAATTCAACAAACAGACCATCAAACTAAAGTGTGACCGATTTTTTAAACAATATCTTTCCTGACACTTTTGATAGTATTGATTAGAAATAGTGTAAATAAAATAAAATGTTTAAGCTAATGTACATGTATTCATAATATACTGATTTGCAACCTGTTTTGTTTTAACGTTTACTGTATTAAACAAAATGCTTGATGATTTGGCACATGACAAAGAGTCTTCCACAGTGATGCTAAAAGAGAAACATGCTTTTCTCTCTCTCTCTCTGCAATCAACAATAACAAAACAACAAAAAGGTGGTGGATGTAAGACAAAAGAACCAAGAGGGAAAAAATTTACATCACAACATAGGAAAAAAAAATCCAAATGAAGTATCCACACCACATATAGTGCCACAAAATAAACCTTTAAAAAGAAAAGAACATTAACTGCATCTACATTAAATAACAACACACAAAAAATGAAAGAAAACCAACAAGCTGGCTTGCTGGATGCAGGGGATGTGTGTCAGCACATGAAGCACATGTTTGGTTTGCATTATTGGGGGGTAGTTTTGCAGGATTGAGCGTCTAACTTTATTCTGGGTCACCTCGATAAGGCAGGGGAAGATGGTGCAGAGTGTCCCGATGGCAGAGAGGGCATGGAGGACCTCATGTGCGGCCCGTCGGGCGGACGCTCTGTGGAGCGAGAACGACTGTACATGGGACGCTCCATCGCGGCCCGCTGGTCTGCAGAACGAGACCGGTGGTGGTACTCGTGCCGGTCCGGCGCTCCTCCGTAATTCCTGGGGAAACGTGATTTGGGGGAAACAGTGTGGGATGAGCTGGTTGTTTTTGGCTGATGGAGTCCAGAATGTTGAGAAGTCAGGTTCACTTAGTTTCCTCTTTGGCACTTTGGAAGCAAACAGCTGAAGCTAATCCAAATACTGTACTGTATACAGTGATTTTCATGTGCGCTCAAAAAAATATTTATTGGATTTACTTTTTTTTTTGAAGGTAAGTGATTGCAAACTATTTATATGTGCTGAATTTAAACAAACAGCTCAGTTTAAATTCAGCTCATATAAATTGTTTGCAACCACTTACCTCCTAAAAATTGCAAATCCAATAAACCAATTTTTCAGTGTGTTTCTGTAGGTGATTGACTGCAAAAATATCCGTAAACTTATGACCATAGGCGGAGGGTGAACAAACTCCAGGGTAAGGCTAAGATATGCGCTGCCCTTTAATGCATTTAAAATGATTTGCGACCGACCAAGAAGAGGTTTCAACAAAAGCACCACCTATCAACAAACATCTATTATTTACATGCACATTACATTATTTTATTAAACTAACCCACTATATAATAATCTATATAATAATAATAATGCTAATAATAATGCTAATAATAATAATAATAATAATAATAAAAATAATAAAAAAATAATAATAATCATCATAAACTGTTGATTATATTATATTATATTATATTATATTATATTATATTATATTATTATATTATATTATATTATATTATATTATATTATATTATATTATATTATATTATATTATATTATATTATATTATATTATATTATATTATATTATATTATATTATGATTAATGGTAGCCTTCTGCCTGACAAACAAAAATGTGTTTTGGCATTTCGGTTTATGCTTAAGAACTGCAAATAAGCAGTGTTCTAAAAAAGCCTAAAGTTACTCTTAAAAAAAAAAAAAAAAAAAAAAAAACGCATATAAATAAATAAACAACACATACTTTCACATTACTTTCCTTAAAAAGTAACTAAGTAACACATTTAGCTACTTTTGAATTGACTTTAGATTGTAATGTAGACAAATTACTTTTCCCTCAATCCTGTTATGTTTTTCAGACCTTTGCAATGTAAAACTCCAAACGATCGCCTAAACAGGATCACTACACCAGGCTAGACCACTACATTATGATGAAAATACCAAAATAAAGGCATTTTATACTAAAAACAAGTTAAACCAAAATAATATATTATTATTCTTGACTCGTAATACTCATTTGTCCTTGAACAGCAAATCAGAAATCAGAAAAGTCCGCTGTCCAGCACTTTTGGTTTCGTTTTTTTTTTAGAGCTGCTGCCAACTCCAGTCAAAAACAGCACTCATCAGAGCAAATTGCAGAGTTGGACAGATCCATTTTTGTGTGGAGGGGGACTTTAAATTTAATTCACAAACTTACAATAACTAAAGTGTTCTGTTAACAATCAACATTAAATTACAGTCATATTCCTCCCCGTTACATGTTTTCAATGCAGATTTTTTCTTTTGCTGCTATCTCTGTGGTCTCTGGCCAGGGGGAGGCTAAACCTTCCCCAGATACACACGCTCCACCTATGCTTATGATTGAGGTTTGATTAGAAAAGGAAAATACAGAATAACATATTTTATGGCACTCTAATAAGAGGAATTATATATATAAAAAAAGAAGAAGTATAGTTCAAAACGATATTCATCACATTTATAAAAACTGTGGAAGATAATATTATTAGATTATCGCTGGAGGACGAATCCCATTCATTTTATCCCAAGATAATGAGCAAATACACCATAATATGTTTTTTTGTTAGTTTGTTTTTGTTGTCGATTTGGATTTATGGAGAAAATGAATGGGGAAAGCGGCAAGGTTTATACATATTGACATTATAAATCAACGCACAAAAAACACAAAGACATGTGCAGTGCATAAAAAGTTGTCCAGCATCAGTAATAAAACAAATGTTAATTAATACTGAATGTTTTTCCAATGTTTAAAAATTACTTTTAAAAACTCAAATCAATGAGCTATATTTTTTGGTGTATATTTAGGATTTGTGCAATTTTTTGTAATAAAGACATTGATTATTTATGTGCTTCTAATTTTAAGAACGCCTTAAATAGACCAAAAATACCATAAAAACAATAATATTATACAGTAGTCAACATTTGAAATGGATCAAAATCTTTTATCAAAGTCATCCCATATATCTGATGACTATACTGTATATCAGAACAAACAAGGCTTTCAGAGAGTAGGGGCTTAGAAAGAGCACATCTTTAACACTATTATCATGTATAAGACAGCTTAAGTGGGATTTTAATTTAAAAGCAATCTCAATTTTAAAAATCCACATTGTTTATGAATTATTCTGTGTTTTAAAGACGAAAAATATGATTATTTTTCTACAGATGTGGGGTTGATCATTAGTGAAACAAAGATAGGCACCGGATGTTCTCGGTGTTGGATATCATCCCAAATAATGTCTCCATCCTGAAACAAAAAGGCTGTTGACATTTTCGACAGGCCATAAATGGCTGACCCAAATAAACTCCAGAGCCGGTAACCCTCTGTGTCACTGTATGCCTCTATGACGGGCCATCCTAACAGAACGTGGTAACCTGACCACCACCTGCTGACTGATGGGACACACACTACTGCGACGACTGCCAACAATCACTCATATACTGGTAAACCCTCACAGAACGAGACCATCAGCCTCCTCTGAGCTTATATCTACTGTAATATCTTGTGTCAAGTTAATAACTTTTTAAAGTGACCTCTTTAATAACACAAACATTTTAAGTGTGTTATAAAAATGCATTACAGATAACTTAATATCAGCTGGACAACTATTAACACACTGAAAACACTGAATCAGAGTGTACACACATATATATATTGTGACCAGTAGCAAATAAGCCCATTAAAAGCTCATATAGTGAAGTACTGTATTTCTGTTTAGTTTACATCATTTGGAAGTGATTCTTTAAAATGAATTTCAGATTCTTCATGATGACTTTATGAGAAATGACAATGATGTTTTATGAATGAGTCGAAGGCATACAGTAGCTCACCATTCGTATAAAGACAGAAGCTTGTCAAGCATAACAATGTATATATTTTCCATTTTTTGTGGGGAAATATATACATTTGCAGGGGCGTGAACATTAAGGCAGAGGGATGAGGAAATACGGGTGCTCTTCATTCAGCTTGCTGATTTTACACTGAGTGGGTTTTCTAGTTTTTCGCTCATTTAGCCTCATGTTGTCATTCATTAACACTGCTGACCTGGGCTGCGTTTCCCAAACAACGACATAACTCACGGCTGAACTATAATAGTACGATGAATCATTTAGGAAAAGAACGATATAGTGACGAGTGTTTCCCAAAACATAGTTTCTCTGTCGCAGGTCTGTCTTTTGAACCACCTTAGTTATAACGTACAACGTTCATAATGATGCTCTAAACGAGGTGGAGTAATACTTTTTTAGAGAAAATCCCCACAATTTTTGTGCAAATTATATTGTTTTATAGACACACGCATTTTTTAAAAATCTAATATTAGTTTTAGTAAAAAAATATGCACTCGTTTTCCATATTATTTGAAACATATGTAACCGACATGAACTAAACGAACTATATATGTTTCCTTTACACATTTTTTGAGAACAGCCTATTCCATATAAAAATCACTTAGCTAACACCTATTCTAATCTCATACATAAGTCATATAAAGCATTACTGGCGGTAGGCCTAACTTACATTTGGCTATTTAATAAGGAATGAAAAAAAAATCCTACTTAGAAATAATTATTATAATTATTATAATTATTATTAGCCTATTATTATTATTATTATTATTATTATTATTATTATTATTATTATTATTATTATTAGCTTATTAACAACAAAAATAATAATAATAATAATAATAATAATAGTAATAATAATAACATTTATTATTATTATTATTATTAGTAGTAGTAGTAGTAGTAGTAGTAGTAGTGGTAGTAGTAGTAGTAGTAGTAGTAGTAGTAGTATTAGCCTATTGTTATTATTTGTTCCTGTTCCACTTTAACATTGAATATAGTGAAATTATAATAATAATAATATATTATTTAAATATTATTTAAATATTATTATTATTGTTGATATTGTTGTTGCTCTAGTTAATAATTGTAATAAATGTTATGATTAATTAATAATAATAATCAGTGTTATTATTATTATTATTATATTGATATTTTATTGGTTGTAGTAGTAAGCTGTTAGTAGAAGTAGTAGTAATAATAATAACAAAACATTCATTATTGTTATTATTATTATTATTATTATTATTATTATAAATATTTTTATTATTAGACTTCTATAGTGGCGTCAACAAACTAAAAACATCTGTTCTATCACAAAATATTTGCAAATAAAGCCATTTTTGTTATCGCATGATCTGTTAAATCAAAAATCACATGACTTTTTATGATGTGCTTGCTGGAATTTATTCGAAAAATGTGTTTCTATTGTAGGTTATGTGCATTTATTCTTATTGAATAAAAGTTTATTCTACTCAGACATTTTCTAAATATATGAGTTGTTGGGAATAAACAACTGAAATGTATAGGCATATACTCACTAAACATTTTAATGATCAGGTTCAAAGTCTAGATCAGGGGTCACTAAACTTGTTCCAGGAGGGCCGGTGTCCTGCAGATTTTAGCTCTAACCCTAATCAAACACACCTGAACAAGCTAATCAAGGTCTTACTACTGTAGGTATACTTGAAACACACAGGCAGGTGTGTTGGGGCAAGTCAGAGCTAAAGCCTGCAGGGACACCGGCACTCCAGGACTGAGATTGGTGACCCCTGGTCTAGAAGGTAGGGTGGTGGGAAGTTAACCATAATTATTTATATTATAACAACAATACAATCACCATACAACAATAAATACTGTTTATACTCACAATAAATACTCACATTACTGTGAGTGTAGGGGTCGACATTATTTGGTCAACCAAATATAATTAAATGGGTAATTTAATAAATAATATGAATAATAATGTGCATAATTACTGTTGCACCTCTTGTTGGTTCCATTAAGCATTTTTTTGTTTGTGATATTCAAAAATGCTCATAAAAAGAGAGAGGTCTGGATGCAGACCTGGTGCAGATGCAATCTGAGCTGATGCAATGCTTTTTAATAGCCTCACCTAACCCTACCCCTATCCCTACCCCTCACAGTGATGCCACTGGATGCATTGAGTGCATTGTGTCTGGCATAGCATTGCTGAGAGATACAGCTTGATCTCAGAGATCTTAGCTCGCATCATAAAGGCTGCATCCGGATGCTATTGCATAAAACAGGTGGATGTAAACATAGCTACTTTCAAAAAAACAACCTGCCAAATATGACTGTGCAAATTACAAAAATCCTACATCATGCATTTAAATCAGCACATCAGCAGAAAAGTGTCAACATGAGGCTATGAGGATTCAGTTTTCTCAACATCAGAGATCCTCATGAACGCAGGTTTTGATTTGCAAAGGCAGCGTTTTGAAAACCTGGCCATGTGTTTTAGTTGAGAGGAGGTCAGGGTTTGAGAAAGCGTGTGTTAGTGGCGTCTTGAAGCAGAGATGTTAATGTGACAGACGTGGACGGCAGATGCGGCTCTACCTGAGATCCTGCAGGTCACTGTCATGAGGCTGACTGTGTCGGGTTCGAGGTAACGTGAGAAAATGACTGCAGGCACATGAGAGAATATATACATGGACTTTCAGAAGAGAGATGGAGGGAAGAGTGAGGATTATGTTGTTTTGTCTTTTTTGGAGCTGCTGCTGCTGCTGATGATGATGAAGGCGGGATGAACCCAAACTCTTCGTGTGGAAGAAATGTGGTTAGATTTCAGGGAAAGCAAAACGCACACCTAATATTTACAGTATCAGATCAGCTTAAATCAGAGCTGTGATAATTACATTAAGGGTGCCCGAAAAAAAGCATTTGTTTACGTGAATATACAAATAAATAAGCTAATTGTCAACTTAATTTTATTCTGCAATTACAAAACATATTTCTTAATTTATATCAATGCATGATGCCTAATAATAATGATATGAATAAGAACAAGACTAGTTGTATTTATTTATCTATTACATTAATAATATGAAGAAAAAAGTAAAAGGAGAAAAATAAATATTATGTTATTATGTTCAGTTATTGTTATTATTATTATATTATTATTATTATTATTAATATTATTATTATTATTATTACTATTATTACTATTTTATTAAGTGTATAGTATAAATGGAATAAAAGTATTTTTATAACAAAAAATCTGACTCATTATTATTATTATTATTAACAAAATTTATAAATATAAAAAATTGATATTATATAATATAATATAATAAACAAAAAATACAATTACTTTATATTAGTTTTATTATTATTATTATTATTATTATTATTATTATTATTATCATTTTATTATTATTATTTCATTATTATTATTATCATTATTATTATTATTATTATTATTATTATTTTTATTATTATTATTTTGTTAGTATTAACACTAATAATATTTATAATATTTATAAATAATTTATAAGGATTGACATTATTTTTTATTATTATAAAAATATAATATAATATAATATAATATAATATAATATAATATAATATAATATAATATAATATAATATAATAAGTATACTAGTTTATTATCATTATTATTATTAATATTATTATTATTATTATTATTATTATTATTATTATTATTATTATTTTATTATTATTATTTTATTATTATTATTTATAATCATCATCATGTTAACAAATTTTTACCAATTACTTACAAGAAAACCTCAAACAGTGTCTAATAATATTATTAATATGAATGCTAATAAATAAATAAATAAATAAATAAATAAATAAATAAACGAATAAATGAATAAATGAATAAATAAATAAATAAATAAATAAATAAATAAATAAATAAATAAATAAATAAATAAATAAATAAATAAATA
>CAIGQQ010032566.1:12617897-12629917 GCA_903798035.1 Danio albolineatus
AAATGAAATAATAAAATAAAATAAAATAAAATAAATTAAAAAAATAAAATGAATAAATGAAATAAAATAGAAAATAATAAAATAAATAAATAATAATAAATAAACAAAATAAATAAATAAATAAAAATAATAAAAAATAAAAAAATAGGTTAACTGCAAGTTATTGGACAGCAGTGGTTTGTTCTGTAGCCAAATCTAAAAAAATCTATTCTTAGAGGGGCTAATAATATTGACCATAAAATCTGCTTTTAAAAATGTCAAATCTGTTTTTATTCCAACCAAACTAAAATAAAAACATCCTGCAGAAGAAAATATATTATAGGAAATACTGTTAAAAAAATGTCCTTGCACTGTTACACAGCACTTTAGAAATATTTGAAAAAGAATTTTAAAAAATATATCAAAGGAGGGCTAATGATTCTGACTTCAACTCTATATAGTTATATATGTGCGTGATAGTGCAGCTAGAGTATAGAGATGTAGAGTGTGTCATACTCTGCAGTCTGCGTGTGGGACTGTCCCCGTGCAGTGCTCGTCTTTGCAGGCAGGGGGAACTCTTGGGCAGCGGGACCGACGACACGTCATGCGTCTGCAGTTTATACCAGTGCGGCTCGTCGTCCAGCAGCGCCGTTTCCAGCTCGATCAGGATCTGCACGCAAACAGATGATATTCAGAATGCATGAGGACAGACTTGCATAGTCAATGCAAGTTAATGAAACATCGCTAAAGAATAGCTTTGATGATATTCATGCTATAGTATAAACACTGAAGATCCACAGTGTTTTTAATTCTGTTTTGAAGTGCATGTACAGCCTCAAAAATATCAGTCAGGCATTGAAACTTGTATTTGTTAAAATATATTTATACTTTTCATTGACGGTAATAGTTATTTATTTATTCACTCTTTGAAAAATGCATTTTTAATGGCAGCTATACAAATTATTTCAATCATAAATATAGTTTAAGTGTCTGGTAATATTCTAATAACTAATAACTTTTTGTAGTCTCACGAAAATGTAACTTTAGTATTAAATCTTTGCAAGAAATCTAGAAATTTTAAGGACAGAAAAAAACAATATTTTTTAACATCCGATTAAATTCCATAAATATTGCAAAAACATGAATATTTACATTCTGAATTTTGTTTTGGCAAGTTAGATAGATCAATAGATAGAAAGCATCACTTTAATTTGATTATTTTTTATTTTACAAATATTTATTATTTTTTTATGCATATTTTATTTTATTTTAGTTATTATTTTTTATGCAAAATCAATTTTAACAACTGAATAATGCAATTATCTGTTATTATTTTTGTATTTATTTTTGTTGATGTTAAGAGAACAATAAACAATTAATCTACAATAACATAAGTACAGATCATAAAGATATGTCATACATATAGATGTTTAAGTTTAAGTGTCTGATAACGTATTTTATAAACCGAATGTATTTTTAAAGTCTCACAAAAATATGATCTTGGCATTAAATTTTTAAACGAAACGTTGAAATTTTAAGGACAGAAAAAACAAACAACTTATATACTTTTAAGTTTAAAAGTCAGATTAAATTTCATATATATTGCAAAAATATTTATATTCTGAAAAATATTTAGCCAGCATCACTTTTGATTTGCTGTGTCACAGATATTGATCATTGTTATTCAGAACCAATTTTAATAAAGAAATTATTACTATGTTTATACTTTTTTGTTATTGTTGTTAATAACAATTAAATGATCCTTAAACTAAAACAACACCACATGCATTTGAAGTATTTAATTTAGTATAAGTAAGACCACTGATGTTATTCCTGCTAGCTAGCTAAACGGTCATTGGTGAGGCTATTATTTACTACGATCAGTTATAGACTTTCACAGCACCACCTACTGTGTTTTCTGCTCTCACCTCCCCGAGGAACTCACTCTCCTCCTCCCGAACGCGGGCCTGGTCCCACAGTGTGATCTCCAGCATTCTCTCCCTGAACTCCCGCCGGTGGACGGGCGAGTACATAAAGGTCTGGTTCCATTTGGGCTCTAGAGATTTCTTTACCGTTTTTGTTCTTCTTTTGCTTTTGTCGCTGGAGAAACAATGATTCAAACTGTTTTTATTTACCATCATGGTAAAAGAATGCTGGAACAAACACTGACATCCAACAATATTAAGAACGGGCATTGTGGAAATGACAAAAAACATGTTCAGAATGGAATACTAGTTAAATGAAACATAATATAATCATTTTAATTTATAAATTAGTATAATATTATTTATTTATAATTTATATTTGGATAATATACAATCTAAATAATACTTATTTAATTAAAGATAACCTTTGAAATATATATTAATTGATTGACATATGATTAAATTGAAAAAACATACACTAATTGTACATAATTGTAAACACTAAAACAAAAATAAAGTCGATCTACGTAATGGACTTTATAATATTTAACATGGTTGATTGTTTTAGGCCCCATTTACAATAATACGTTTTCGCTACGGTTAAGCCATCCGTCCACACTACGCTGGAGTTTTCGAGCGCCAAAAACTGAGCTTTTTGAAAACACTGAAGAGGCCGTTTTCATCTTAAAACACTGCTGCTCCATGTTAGAGTGGATGGGGGAAACTGAGACATTCATTTTCATTGAAAATACGAAACCCTCTCTTTCGCTGAATATCAGTTTTATTAATCAATAATGGCCATTACAAAAGTATAATGTACAATAAATTTATACATTATAGGAAATAAAGGCAAGCAATCAGTCAAACGTGCAAAATCAGTGTCCGCGGTTACATTAATTAACATATTAACTTATCTTTTCACTCAGCCAAAACACGTTACCTGAGAACAAGTAATAGATTCAAAGGACCAAAGTCTGGGAATCTGTCGTTACATATAGACAACGGAATGAAATAAATATCAAGTTTAACAAATAAAGTGAGATTAGATCCAGCGGTAGAACCTTGAAGAGCAGTCTGACCTGCACAGCTCTCATCGCTGCAGTGCAGGCCAGAGTGTGTGGGTCACGTGATGTGCGTTTTCAGTGGTGTAGTGTGGACGGAGAACTGTTCAGAAATGCTGGGTGAAACGCCACTGTGGGCGCGAATCGTTTTCATTCTAAAATACCGTATTAACACCACAATGTATTATTGTAAATGGGGCCTTAATTTAGTGAAAGGCATAAGGTAGTCATTCTTATATGTATATCAGGTTCACAGCTTAATAAAATAAAATAAAATAAAATAAAATAAAATAAAATAAAATAAAATAAAATAAAATAAAATAAAATAAAATAAAATAAAATAAAATAAAATAAAATAAGACTATCATCTAAAACAGTGTGCCTATATTAATAATAATGACAAACACAAAACAAATACAAAAAAATTAGCCAATCGTCTAAAATAAATGAAAATATAACAAGCGAAAGCTAAAATAAAAGGTAATTCAATCTATGATAATAATAAATGCTAAATTTACACTGCTATCTACAGTACAGTTAGTGTATTTTCATGCTGCACATTACAACTGTATATTGTGCAAACAGAAACACTGCAACTGTGCACAATACACATAAATATTGCATACTGTGCGCATTAAATACAGTAAAGCCATTGTTTTTAGCAATACAGTATACCATTTTGAACATATTCACAGTGAATGGAATACTGTTCATAAAAAAATAAAACATCTGCCCCCCAATCTCACCTTCTGTCAGGGAGGAAGTAGATCTTGACGTAAGGATTGCGAGGTCGACCGTCTTCCCTTGAAGGCAGATCCTTTGCACCCAGAATGGTGACTATAAGCTGATGGCCCACTTTGTCATACCAAAGTTTGACCTGTTGGGTCACAAACATCAGAGTTTTTTTTTTTTGAGACAAACAATGTGTTTTCAGTCTCCGCATCATCAGCTGCTTCATTTAAAGAAACACTCCACTATTTTAATAGGTTTTCCCCTAGAGTTAAACAGTCAAGTTTTATCATTTTGAATCTATTCAGTCGATCTCCGGGTCTGACGGGAACACTTTTAGCTTAGCTTAGCATAACTCATTAAATCAGATTAGACCATTAGCATCTCAATCAAAATATTCCAAAAAAAAGTTTTGATAAATTTTCCTATTTAAAGCTTGACTCTTCTGTAGATACATTGTGTGCTATGACCAACAGAAAATGTAATAGGTTAGAAATTTCAAGGTCAATATAGGTGTATAGGAACTATACAATCTTTCCAAAGTAATACTAAAGGAACTTTGCTGCTGTACCATGGCTACAGCATGAACAATGACATTACAAAGCTCTGTTACCTTGGAACATAGCAGGGCGCCTTTTTCAGGCAGTGTGCAATATCACTGTCCCTACTGCGGCCAAGGTACAGCAACAAAATTCCTTGATTTTTACGCCAGAATGAGAATATAGTTCCTATTGGAAATTTGTAACATTTAATTTTCCATCAAGTTTAGTACACAACATAACTATTGAAGAGTCAAGCTCTATATAGGATTAATATATAAAATAAAATAAAAACTTTCATTTTTAACTGAGATGCTAATGGTCTAATCTGACTCAATGATTTAAGTTAAGCTAAGCTAAAAGTGTTCCCGCCAGACCATTCAAAAATGGTAAAACTTGACGGTTTAACTCTAAGTTAATGTAAAATGAGCCTATTTCCAAAAACAAAGTGGAGTGTTGCTTTAAACACATCAAGACAAATAAAAAGAGTTGTGTTATATAGCATTGCACATGCAAAGATGCATGACAGACCAAGCTTGTAACTCAGACAAGTATGGACATAACACAAAAATACTTAGAAGTCAGACACACACAGAAACAACATCCAAATTACACAGAAAACGCTAGATCTTCTAAGCCAGAGCCCATACTTGCTTGTAGTAAATAGAAACGGCTATAAATGCTTCAACCTGCAGTGTAAAACATGCAATGAAGGGCAATCCTTACAGTATGTACTGTATAAGAGCAAGGAGAGCTGGGTCAAACAAACTGTACCATTACATAATAATTCCCAACAGAACCAGGGGACGCTGTGCATTAAGGACACTAACGCTGTCCAAAATGAAAAAAAAAAAGTAATATTCCTAGGGGAAAATCTCCTAATATGTGGACCACATTTTCCGGAACATAAGTTGTACTGTGTCAAAACTGCATTACTGAGGGAATTTTTCCCAGTTTCACATTCCCTGTTTGTAAGTCACATTTATCATAATTTACATTTATTTAGCACTTTTATACAAAATGAGAGGAATAATAGAAGCAATTAGACCAACAAAACAGCGAAATATTATGAGAATACCCGGTTCATCTAAAACAACTCATGAGGCCTGTTTTTGAAAATAAATAGAAAAATAGACTGAAAGTAATATTAATAGCAGGTCAAGTGTTGATGATAAGAGATGGTCGTGTTGAGAAAATCAAGTTGTTATTTCATTCAAAAATGAAGTGCAAAAAGGCTAACAGCAGCTAAAAGGAAGGTAAATGTCTAAACGCAATAGATACTTTAAATTCAGTTGGCATTTCTGTGTGGAGTTTGCATGTTCTCCCCGTGGTTGCGGGGGTTTCCTCCGGGTGCTCCGGTTTCCCCCACAGTCCAAAGACATACGGTACAGGTGAATTGGGTAAGCTAAATTGTCCGTAGTGTATGTGTGTGAATGAGAATGTATGGATGTGTTTCCCAGAGATGGGTTGTGGCTGGAAGGGCATCCGCTGCGTAAAACAAATGCTGGATAAGTTGGCGGTTCATTCCGCTGTGGCGACCCCGGATTGATAAAGGGACTAAGCCGAAAAGAAAATGAATGAATGAATGAATGAAATTGTCTATAGTGTATGCGTGTCAATGAGTGTGTTTGGATGTTTCCCAGTGCTGGGTTGCAGCTGGAAGGGCATCCGCTGCGTGAAACAAATGCAGGATATGTTCGCGGTTCATTCCACTGTGGATTAATAAAGGGACTAAGCCGACAGGAAGTGAATGAATGAATAAATATGCAGTGTCTTCTTTTATATATATTTTTTTTTTTTGCATGTCCCTCCTTTTTTAGCATAGCATATTTATATTAATTGTGTTATACAGTATTAGTCAAAGTGAATTTTAGATGATTAACACTACCACTTACATTCCGGAAAATAAGGCAACCGTTTCAATAGACTTACAGGCATAATCTTGATATTAATCTTTTTATTTTGGCTTGAATTCTTGAACTTTAAAATCATGTATGTTTCTTCAGGTAAAAGTGGGTACAATTTGCTTTCAGTATATCAGATGTCTCTGTGCTTAATAAAATAAATATTAAAAAAAGAGGTACAAGAGTCTGTTAAAGGTTCTGTAAATCATTGTTTTGCAAATGTATGCTAGACTAAGGGTGTGTTCACACTTTTTAATGCTTGATTCGATTGAAGGCACAGTATGTCATTTTCTTCACTAGAGGGCGTGCATTCGCAACAAACAATGGCTTAGTTTGGTGACTGAGTGTGGAATCATGGGAGTTGTAGTCTCCATTACATCCTACAGTACATCATGTTGATGGATGAGTTAAAGTATTCAGCACTTATTATCATAAGAGTATGAAGCAGAGTAAGACTGAAAGCTGTCGAACCGAAACAAGAGCGCTGAATTATTTAATAATGAGAGACGAACGGGGTGTGGCACAAAAACAGACAAGCCTTTATTATGTCACAGTCCTTCCAGTTCTTCCATTCATGATCATGTGGGGGAAAAGTAGTGCTGTTTTATCATGCTTAATACATTTTAACAACTCTGTTATAATGCTGCTCTGTGCAGATTAATAAAACACACAGCATTTTAAAGCGTCTTAGATTTTTACATGTTTTCTATAAAACCAAATCAGAGATCGAGGGTGTGTAACAACATTAAACATACTTAAAATTCCATATTTCTTCTAAACATTTGGGAAATTCAGCAAAATATATAGTGTTTTTTTGGGATATTTTAATAAATAAATTGTACACATTGTGATTTAAAAAGAAATGGTGCGACTATCTGTTATGGTACGTTTCCACTGGCACGTTAAAAGCGAAGTGTAGCGAGCATTTCCAGTTCATTCATATGGAAGTTGAGCATAAACGCTCATGCACTGCATTACGGGATTCAAAGCGGCACGGAGAAAGCACTGAGAGCAGCTGAGAGCGCAAGACAGGTTGGGTATTTCTCGACTTTATGCAAATGTCAGGCAAAAAACACCAGGCGGCAATTAATCACAGTGAAAAGTAGGCAAGATGTTGATGTTTGTATAACTGTATTACTGAGCTGAAATTATGTTGGCTACTGTGAGAATGTACTCCTTCACACTTTCAGTTTACACACACAAACATCTTGCACATGTATGCCTGTGTTTATCAGGGTTCCCACTCTTTCATGAACAGCAGATTTCAAGGACTTTCAACAGCATTCATTTCAAATCAAGCATCTTTGTAATTCACACCCCCAGCATATGTAGCGCCATGAAAGTCCTTACTGTACTTAAAGGCGCAGTAGGGGATTGTCTTCAGAAACATTTTTTGTTGTGCTGTTTGAAAGTCTAATCACATTCCAATAGTACTGATTAAAGTAAATGATCTAAATGTGTTTATATGTATTTTTAGTAACACTTTATTTCGATGGTCCATTTGAGTATTAGTAGACTGTCTACATAATATCTATTGATACCGACATTCAACAGATATTTAACTGACAATAAGAAACTTTGCAAGTACATATCAACTTACACTAACCCTACCCCTAACCCCAACCCTAACCCTAACCTAACAGTCTAATGAGAATTAGTTGCAATGTAACTTAAATTCAACAAACGGATCATCAAAATAAAGTGTGACCGTATTTTTATATTCTGGGTAAGGCATAAGACAAAAAAAAGTGCAATTTACAATTTACATCACATTTTTTGTTTTGTTTTTGAGTAATATTTTCTAATTTCATGTGTATTAAAAAGAAAAGAAAAAGAAAAAACAAGTGTGCACACACCCTGAAGAAACCTTTTATCCAACTCTCTCACTCTCCCTCTCCCTCAAAAAAATAAAAAAATAAAAAATAAAGCTCTTAAAACAATTATCTATTCTACTTTGAAAATGATGTTCTGATTTCAACAAATCCTTTTAGCTGCAACATGAAACTTCCAATGATGTTCGTATATGCAAAAATATTTTTAGCATGATTAGTATTAGCTACAAATATGATATGCATTTTTTAAACCTCCAAAATAATGAACAACACAAGCTCATTGGGAAAATGTACCCAGGGATACATTTTTGAGAACCAAGAAATATGTGCTTGTGGGTACATATGGCTGCATTTTGTATGTAAATCGAACGATACGAGGAAAATCTTAATTCATATAAATGGATTTTCTGGCTTGACTGGTAGCTCACTTTGAATGGCGACAGATTTGAAACACGAACCAGACCGGGTTTCGAGTCTGGCAAATGACGGTTCTAGAAACCAGGTGAAAGAAAACCCCTCAAAAAGCCAAGAGACATCATAGTAGAAGAGGCTGTTCTCTTCTAGTTTGCTTTAGAAAACACCATCAGTTGTGTTTAGGGAGAAGGTGTGTGTGTGGATCAGTCAATATTAAGCTGGTATATCATGCACAACAAGAAGCTAATCGACTTCTCTCACAAAAAAAAACACGTGATTAGAACCTTGAGATTGGCATAAATTTACCCAGCGCCTTCTGGTGGATTTTAGAGAAATGGCACATATGAGAAAACGTACCCCAATAATGTATTTGAGATTGCCAAAAATGTACACAGCGCCCACTAGTGGATATGTGAAAACAAAAACTGCAAGATGTTACACAGGTAGCCCAGGTACACATTTCTCGGTTCTCAAGAATGTATCCCTGGGAACATATTTCCAATGTGCCCATGTTGATAACGAAGCACACTGAATCAATTTGTTTGTTAAACAATCAGGATTGAATGCAGTTTCATGTTACATGGAAAAAGAATCAAATTGTATTGTACAAACTCTGCATCACTAAAACATTTAAAGAGACACAACTCCTCTGAAACGTCTCACGAGGTTAGAGGCGTTACATCACACCAACAGTCTCTTAAAATATTTTTGTGCTATTTAACAGCATGCACAAAATATACGCCATACGATAAGATAAGAATATGCTTCAAACAGCAATAGCAATGAAGACGGGTTAAAAGCTCTTCAAATGTGCAAACTGAAGCTGGAAATGCTGTTTTTTTTTCTGCTCAGCATTATTCAATAAATTAAAACAATAGAGAAGAAGTGGATTTAGTAGACAGCAACGATTACCTGAACTTTAGGGTTAAAAGGCTCAATTCTTCTACTAAGGCTTTGGCTCTGGGTGAGTAAAATGAATGGGGGGAAAAACAATGAAGAGAAATGCAATAAAACTAAAAACCTGAAATGACAATACTAGTTGTTAATGCAACACTGATAAAAGCTGAGGAGGAGATTCAATCTGAAGACAATGCCTGTGGTAACATCTAAATCAGGGGTGGGCAAACTTGGTCCTGGAGGGACGGGGTCCTGCACAGTTTAGCTCCAACACTAATCAAACACACCTGAACATGCTAATCAGTGAATTCAAGACATAGACTGTAAGAGATATGAACGTAGTATCCGTGACGTCACCCATAGGTTTCTGAAGAGCGCAAAAGAGGCCACAAGTGGGCGTGGCCAACCGGCGCCATTTTGTTCGCACGTCACTGCTCCAGCAGGGGGTATCCAAATAAGGGTAAAGAGGCGGAGCATGAGCGGAGCTACAGACTCCTGCTGGCATTTTGCTTAGTTTGGGAGAAAAGCATAATACTCCATTACCTGCAACTCGTTTGAGTTCTGACCACATGTGCTTGAATGTGTACTATATTAATAAAGTGTTTAGACTTTTAAAAACACTGTTGTAATACACTGAGCCACTAAACATTGTTCTTATGACGTTTTCCTACAGAAGGGAAATCCGAATTACTTCCAAATACTTTAAACATAGTCTGTGTTAGTAAATGAAGGTTATTTATGAAATCCAGGCATAACACTGTATGACAATGCTTCAGACGACTGTTCTAGAGCCTACAGCTAATCAATCTGTCAGATTCTGGAGTGTATTACAGTTCTAAAGAACATTATAAATGATAAATTATCTTAAATAAAGCAAATACATTCATACATATGGTATATAATTATAAATACACTCACCTGGGAAATGGAGACCACGTGAATGGTTTGTGAGTACAATTAAGTGCACACAGCATGCCATATTATTTGATAATTGTAGGAAATATTTCAAAAGATAACTGACTGTGTAAAGCCACATAAAACAACACAAAAATACGATATATATGACAAGTTCAGTGGCTAATCAGCTGAGGTGACGTGACAGCGACCAGCGAGACTAGCTGTTACTCAAGTGGCCACGCCCTTAATTATGCAAACTTAATATAACTTAATATAAATGAAACTGATGAGTTATTAAAAAAAAAATTCACCCCCTTACAGTTGTCTTGAAGGGTAATATTAGCTATATGAACCGAAAATCGCTCTTTGTACCAGGCTGTAAAGACTTTTTTTTTTCTGCTGTAAAGTTGCCCATTTTAACAATGGGCTCAATAGAAATTTTCTCCATACAGAGCCAGGACTAGCGGAATTTCGATGAATTGCAGTTTCAGTTACTTCCGTATTGGCTTCCTGAGAGAGCGGGAGGTTGCCGCTTGCTTCAAGATCACTAGAAATCTATAAGCAGGTGTGTTTGATTAGAGTTGGAGCTAAACTGTGCAGGACACCGGCCCTTCAGGACCGAGTTTGCCCACCCCTGATCTAAACTATAATTCAATAGTAGTTGGAGGAATCTGTCCAATGCAAGCAGTGTTTCCCAAAGTACGGTACCCAAACATTTAAATCCTTTCTTGTGTTTAATGGAAACACACACATTGCTTTGAAACACTGAAATGTCCTGTTTTTTTTTCTTCTTCTTCTTCTTCTTCTTCTTTTTCTTTGAGTGTCTTTCCAGGAAACACTGCTGTTTACATTGAATCTCCTGCTCAGCTAAATTTAAAGTAACAAGATTATCATGTAACACAGAAACACACATACACACCAAATAGTGTTAGAAATGACTGAATCTGATGAGATACATAACAAGGACATGAAAAAGAGATCGTTTTGTATCGATCTGAATCGAATAATAATTATTAAACTAATAAATATAATTCTGAGATAAGCTGCACTGACCTGCAAACAGCCCTATTTCTCTCAGTCTATCTTTATATCTGTTGTTCTATCCATCAATTTATCCACCGTTCAGTCTATTTATATATTCTTCTTTCGATTTCAATCCCTTCCATTCATCTACTTATTATCCATAGTTTAAATTAACCATCTATCCATTATTCTATTGTTCTCTTCATCCATCATGTATTCATCTATTTATCCATCCAATATTCTATTTTTTCGTTGAATTATTTATTTATCCCTTCAATCATTGTTCTATCAATCTATCTATGATTCTATCCATCCATTCTTCTTTTTTACAACGTCCAGTCCAATCATTCTATCCATCTATTCATCCAACAATCTGTGCATCCATCAATCACCATTTATTTTCATTACTCTTTCATCCATCCATCCATTGCACTCATCCATCCATTTCTCATTCTTCCATACATAATCATATCTATCCATTCACCCATTCATCAATCTATTAATCCTTCTATCCAACCATCTATCCTTCTGTCTACCTATTCATTGACCCATCCGTTGTTCTATCGATCCATTCACCATCCATCATTATATCAATCCTTCTATCCATTCATTCATCCATCCATCGTTGTATCTACCTATCTATCCACCCACCTATTGTTTTATATATCCATTCACCCATCCATTACTCTATCCATCTACCACTCTATCCATCTACCTATTCACTGTTCTATCCATCCATTCACCCATCCATTGTTCCATCTATCTATCTATCAATCTATCTATCTATCTATCTATCTATCTATCTATCTATCTATCTATC
>CAIGQQ010032566.1:12635824-12648976 GCA_903798035.1 Danio albolineatus
TGTCTATTGTCTAGTCATTTGTAGAAAATCATGTTATTTCTTCATATTTCTTAATTTGATTATAGATAGCTACTCTGCTAACATGAAAACGACTGTCATATATTTCCTAGTCTGCTAGGCCCGCCCTCAAGAGACTCTGATTGGTCAGCTAACATATTGTGCTATGATTCGCGGATCGGCTCCACGTCACCACTAAAGCGTCACTCCTCCACAAGCATGTGCTTTGCCTCAGCTGTGCCAATAGTGTCAGTCAGAGTAGCTGTTAGCAGTACCTGTTTGAGCCATAATCAGACAGAAAAAGAAAAGGATGAACCTTAGGCCTACTCTCTAAAATAAAATCTGACAAGTGTCTCTAACGAGTGACAATAGGGTGCGGCTTTTTAATGAGAGAATCGCCATTTTATGTATGTGTATGTATGTATGTGTGTGTCTTTGAACAGTCTGTAGACGCATGTAACACGAGAACTGCATGTGTGCGGGACTGATGTTTATTTTAATTTTTCTCTGATGCTTGAATGAAGTAATTTTTTTTGCAACATACAGTGATGCTGTTGACAGAAGAATAAAGCTCAAGATGTGGGATGCGACCCGTGTGAGCTTTGATTGATTTTTCTGCTGCAGCACGAGTTAGGCGAGCTATCCTGTATTGTTTTTACCTAAAGGCTCATACACACCAGGATGCTTTTTGTTTGCGTTTATCGTCAGCGTTTTGAGACGTTTTTCCATATTCAAGCCTAAGCGAATTTCTCTGGCGTCGAGCAGAAGATTATGCAATATCTCTCCTTGACATTAGATGGCACACAGGGTGGCGCTAAGCTTCAGACACCCGCTTGTAACACTAAAGAAGAGGAGAGAAAGCAGACACGCTTGTTGTTGGAGATTTGAACAAGCATGGATGATTCAAGTAGCAGCTCAAGTAGCGATGAAGAAATGATTATTGTTCATCAGTGCAATAAGCAGCTCCACGTTCACATCGCCTCATATCTTTTTCAATGCACACTCGCATCTGTTTACTGTAACTTCAGCAGCTCCGTGCACGTGAACAAAAGTGGCAATTGATTGGTGGAGAAGGCGTCTCTTTAAATATTATGCTTTAACGCCTGCCATTTTGCACGTTGGTGTGCACGATCACATTGGCGCACTTTATTTAGTCACAAGGCTTTAAATGTCGACAGAAAGCGCAAGCAAAAAGTGTCCAGGTGTGAATGGGCCTTAACGCGTTACATGTTTTTTACATATATTCGGAATATGCATGTGTTAGTAATATGAAATGTTCATATATCTTTTGCGAGTTCATTATCTGAGATGTAGAACGCAGGGAAAGTAGCTGCATAGAAAGACACTGCAGCTCTGCTGAAGATTGAGAATGTTTACAGGGGTTTGACGGATAAATATGATTTTGTAGCTAAATTGTTAGCGGTGCCAAACAGCATTTCCCGTTGTTTACATCCTTGCTACAACATACCATCAACGCTAGACACGGTCATATATAACAAATCAATTTTAACTTTGTTGTGGCTCACAGTCCGCAGCTTCTTCTATTATGGTTGGAGCTGCTCTTTCTTTGGGGAGTTTTTAGCTGAATCCAGCACTGAACTAGGAGAGATTCTGGATGTTCCCCTTTGTCAAATGCTAGCTATATATTTTTTATAATTCTCTAGAACATAATTAAAATTAAACTGTAAGCACTTCTGTCTTTGTGTTGTGTCCTTTGGAAGTCCAAATACAGAAACAGAAGAAGCTCTGTGGCAGCGTTTGGACGGCTTTTTAGCTTTCTCTGCTATAACATTACAGCGCCTCTGGCCACACCCCTTTACTGGGCAGGGTGTGTGCGAATGGTAAATGCGCGTAACCAGAAACCCTTGTGATCTCACTAGCCCAAAGTTCGTTCGCTGTAGGCTTTGCTAAGCTAACACTGTATAAGCTAATGTCTCCATTTGCACTGAATTTTGAGTGTCTTATATTCACTACACATTAACTAAAGTTTAAAATATAATACCATAGTGGACCACCCTTTAAAACATAAATAAATGAATGAATAGACATATATATTTACTCACATTCAAAATAAGCAATTGTACTGAATGAAAGGCTCCAAAAATCTGCGGATATCTGTGTTCCTGTGTAATTGTGTGTATGCAGATTCCATCGGGTCCAAGTTATAACTGATTGTACTACGATATTAGAGTTCAGCGAGTATATTCTGTTTAGAAATGAGCCCAAGTGAGACTTTCAAAGGATGTACGTGTTATTTCTGTCTGTGCTTTTGAATTAACCAGTCGTCGGAAAAGGCCTGGAGGTCTGTTCCATAAACCACATGACCAAACGCTCTTCTGTTAGCATCATACAAATCAAATCCCCACTAATGGAAGCCCAATGCAAACATACAAAGAAGATTACGAGCTGCCTCCTGGATAAAGATGGCTTTACATAATGAGTGGCATGGAGCCGAGGGCCAATGTGTGCGTGTGTGCGTGCGTGTGTGTGTTTGACAAACTGCTGCTGGTAACGGATATAATGCACACGGTAGCACTGAGCTGACACACAGTCAGCCATTCAGAAAGTTCGTTATCAGTAATGATTCTCTGTTTCTCTGCACTCCGCTGAACAATCCATGCTTTAAGTGCTTTAGCAACAAATACAAGCTTCGCAATTCTGCTTTCAAAGTGCACCGTGTTTACTTTATAGTAACCATGTTGATGTGAACACTGTGAAAAATATCTGTAAATGAGCAGTTTTCCTTATTTTGTGATTTTTCTTTTGAATTATTCCGTTTATGTATGCTTTCGAATTGCATTATGAGACCTAAAGTTCAAGACACCCTAAGGTTTAAGACACCCTGGAGTAATTTTTAACAGATTTGTGTGTGTTGAGCATCAGTTAAGACAGCTTTCGTGTTTAAAATAATTTTTGGGGCGGATCAAAATCGGTGATGTGAATCTGCTAGTGAAGTGATGATCGGTTTCTCATCACTATTCATAGCAGATTTTTCTTATCCTATGAGAAGACCCTGCTAATTAATTATTCATGATAGGACGTGCTTTCAGAAGGCAAGGCAGACCTGCCAAGCTGTGAGACCCAATTGACTGGATGAGATTGTCTCGGCGCACGTCATGGGTCGTATGTGGTTGTTTCCATGATCCACGGGGGTTGCTGCATGCTTTTCCCCGCAATGCTGTCAGGGCCGATACAGCAAAGTTGTTGGTTTGCAGCAAACATTTTTGTAAGGAGAGCTGTACGAGAAGAACGCTGGTTGCTGTGACCCATCAACTTTTACAGTAAAATTACTAAGGAAGTCAATGGGTCCCAGCAACCAGCTTCAATGAATATTCTTCCTTTCTTTTCAACAGAAGAAAGACATTCAAATAGGGTTTGAACAAATCAATCAAAGCGCTTTCAGTGTCTCTCTATGTGGCCACTTTCAGTGTCTCTCTCTACGTGGCCGCTTTCAGTGTCACTCTACGCCAGGGGTGTCCAAACTCGGTCCTGGAGGGCCGGTGTCCTGCAGTTTTTAGCTCCAACTTGCCTCAACCCACCTGCAAAGATGTTTTTAGAAAGCCTAGTAGAGCTTGATTAGCTAGACCAGGTGAGTCTGATTGGGGCTGGAACAAAACTTTGCAGGACACTGGCCCTTCAGGACCGAGCGTGGACATCCCTGCTCTACGCGGTCACTTTCAGTGTCTCTCTTAGCGGCTGCTTTCTGTAGCCCTTTTCACACATACAGACCTTTCCAGAAAATTACCGGCAATTTTCTTGAAAGGCCTGTATGTGTGAACAGGCCATTTTTGACAATATCGGTAAAATAGTTCCAACAATTTTCCGGAAAGAGAAGTTGTAACATTACCGGTAATTTGCCGGAATGCTGCTGTGGGAACGCAGAAGGAAAACTGCTGGAAAGAGCGCGTTCACGATTAGAACGTGCTGGCGTGAGACGTCTAATCCAGCCAATCAGAACATTTAGACACATTCACGTCCGTGCTGTTTATGAAAGTAAAAGCCTTTAAATATTTTTCCAGACACATTCAGCTGCTAGACGTTAGTCAGATAACGTTTCTATGTTCATTCCTAATGACAACTGTGTAAAAAATAATCGATAAAATGCATATGATAAACCGCTGTTTGTTTACCTTCAAGCTCTGCTTCAGTTGCTTGACGCGTGTGCACATGAAGTGCTCCGGTGAGCGCCCAGCACACACACATACAGCATACACTGTACACATCGACATGCGAAAGTGTACCTCCATATGTTTTCATCGAAGTTGTTCCAGAGAATTTGCAATGTAGTCAAATGTGTAAACATTTAGCTGCGGTTCCCACTTCTGCCTTTGGATGTCTCTGGGACAAAGCAGCTGCATGAATGCTAAAGCTTTAAATAAAAGTGAAACCATCAACAAAAGCCTGACCCCTATTATGTTTACAAATACAAGCGCAGCCGTTTAGAGCTCATTTCTGGTTAATGATGTCAGAATTTACCAGTATTATGGAATGGATGTGTGAATGATCTCTTCTGGAAAAATTCCGGAACATCCTTGTCTGTGTGAATGGTGCTTTTATCCTACCAGTAAAGTCGTTCCAGAAATTTTCCGGATATACCGGTATCACTGCATGAAAGGGGTTAGTGTCTCTCTATGTGGTTGCTTTAAGTGTCTCTCTATGTGGCTGCTCTAAGTGTCTGTCTATGTGGCTGCTTTCAGTGTCTCTCTATGCGACCATTTTCCCTTAATTCTACATATCAAATAACAGACTCACAAAAGATATGTGAACATTTCATATTACTTACTGTACACATGCTTATTCTGAATATGTGAAAGACACTCGTCAGATTTTATTTTAGAGAGCAGGCCTGTTTGATTCAGCTACTGTTTACACAGAGCTAAAGCACATGCTTGTAGGGGTGTGATATGGTTATGTGAAGCCAACAGAGACATGGAGCCGACATTATGTTAGCTGACCAATCAGAACCTCGAGGACGGGTCTTAGCTGAGTAGCTGTATGTAATCAAAATAAGATATATGAAAGAACAATGTGATTTTCTACAAGTGAAGCATGAGCACACATCTTATAAACACAACCAAAATACACTGTGGACCACCCCTTAAAGTATGTATATTACATGTCTTGTGCTCTTTTACGAAGTCATTTTATTGCACAGCACTTTGGTCTGCTCATTGGTGGTTGTTAAATGCTTTATAAATAAGGTTTGAATTTGAATGAACGATTCAATGATTCACACGCAAGACTCACTTTGAGTCCCAGAAGAGCTCCGGAGTCGCGGGGAACGCTGCCGTCCTTCATGCGCTTGTTGAGCAGGATCCTGCCGATGAGCCGATCTCCGTCTTTGGAGGGCTGCCATGTGACAGGGTGCTGTCAGGTCAAAAAAATAAAAAATAAAACACACACACACACAACAAACATCATTCCAGAACACACAGAAAGCTGCCAGTGCTGGAGAGGGACGGCTGAGATGAGCTTCATCCCGTTTATCACACAAACTCTGCTGTGATCGCAGGTGTTTCATGAGGGTAAGCCAAATCAAATAATGTCTCCCGGGGGGATTAAGGGATTAGATCACCCCAAAATGAAAACGCTGTCGTTATTTACTCGCACTCGAGCTGTATGATTTTCTGTTTCCCGTGGATCACAAGTATTTGTTTTCCATATAATCAAAGTGGATGGTCCTACTTAAAGGGATAGTTCACGCAAAAATTTACATTTACACACTATTTATTCATTATAAATCTGTATGAGTTTCTATCATCTATTAAAGACTAAAGAAGATTTTAAAAAGCTGAAAACCTGTCACCACTGATGTCCAAAGTAGGAAATACAAATACTATGGAAGTCAATGGTTACAGGTTTTCAGCATTCTTCAAAATATTTTCTATTATTTTCTGTCGTAGAACAGAAGAAAGAAAATCAAACATGTTTGGAATGAGTGAAGGATGAGTAAAGGAAGACAGAATTCAAATCTTTGGGTGACTCTCCTGTTAATAGGGTTGGATGGGTTTAGGGGGTCTCGATGTCCCACAACATTGCAACATTTTCCTTCAGTAATATATTATTAATGCATGTGCTGCATCCCAATTCGCCTACTTAAACTATAGGTGCATCCCAAATCGCATACTTATGCACTATTCTACGCCATTTTGTAGTATAAATAGTGTGAGTAGTGCGTTCACACTGAAAACTCTAATAATAAAAATAATAAAAAAATAATAAATGCACTTTAATTACCCGGATGATGCACTCATTCGACCGGTAAACTGAAGTGTGGAATGATGGACAATCTCATTGTTGGGAGGTTAAATTTCTCTTCAATTTTAAGAGTGAGTAAATGATGATGACGACTTATTTTGGACAAACTATGCAATTAATTTTTTAATGAATATCATTACGTGACTGAAGGGGTATTATATTATAATAAATCAATAGCTCAGTTTCATATATGACAGAGGAAAGCCCTTCAACATTGTGATCTGGGTTCAATACAAGTTCAGCTTTATGACCATCATCTACATCATGCTGTCAATTACCAGAGAAAATAATTTTGAATTCCTGGGAAAGACATACAAAAATTGCTTACAGTAGAAAAAAATATAATGGAGGTCTATGGGGCAAGGCATTCCAGATGGTTCAAAAGCAGAAAACGTAAAGCTTGCATTTTTGCCAAAGGGCTTATATTACTTATTTTCTACAAATTGGCTGTTTTTTGAGCTATAAAGTCGTCTAAACTGTCCAGTTAGTGATGAGATGACATTTTGCGAGATTTGCTAGCACTAGTGATGTTATTCAAAGTTCACACATTGCATTTAACATGACTGCACATGATACAATAAAAAGAAAAAGTCATTTTTCACACTATTAACATATAGAACATTGAAAGTCTTGAGGCTACTACATAAACAGTAATAATATAATGCCTTGCTCCATAAATATCTATTTCTGATTGTTTATAGAGTCATTTATACTTAGATGATCAGTCAAAACATTCTGTTTGATAATATTTTAATAGTTTTTTTTAAAGCTCACAGACGCCATATCACTTAATTACATTAAAAGTTGCAATGCTGCAAAATATTCTAAATAATGTACTGTACCTTATTAACATTTTCAAAATCAATTACATATATTCAAATATACTTTACAATACAATCTATAATCTATTTTTTCTGCATTTTGCTCATCTGCTTAATATTTACTAATATTGAATGAAACGAAATCAAACTTTGTAAGGTCTTTTAACATTTTTTATTTTTTATTTTTAACCCAGAGTAGGATTTTTGCTCATCTTCAGTGTCCCATGATCCGTCAGAAACTGTTCTACTATGCTGATTAGGTGCTAAAAAAATCTGATGTTATTATTTCTATATTATTAAAAATGATCTTCTCATTATTAACATTAAAAACAGTTTCGTTGATTAATATTTTCATTGAAACCATGATACTTCTTTAATATTTTGAGAAATATAAATTTTAAAATAACAACTGAACAATCTTTTATGTATATCATACACTGTAAAACCCAACAGTAAACTTTATCAAATGAAATGAGTGTAGTTTACTCAAAATTTGCTGAAAGTTAATTCTAATCATTTGAAAAGAGTTTTGAACTCTTACTAAATGGAGTAAGTACACAATACTCATATAGATTAGTTTAACTAAAATGTTTGTATAGCAATCAGTTTCCTCAAACGGTTTAAGTTGCATTAACTTATGTTTTACAGTACTCAGTTGGTTTGAGTTCTCTCCATTTATTGGGTTTTACTGTGCTCAAATTGCTTCATTTACTCAAATGGATTAAGTCTACAGTACTCATTAAGATTAGTTATTGAATTTAAATGGTTTGTTGCAATCGGTTTCCTCAAATGGTTTAAATTACCTTAACTTTTTGGGATTTATAGTGTAAATAAATAATATACAGTGGCCCCTCATTTTGACATGGTTCAGTTTTCTTTTTTTTTTACTGCATATTGTTCTGCATCCTGAATGGCTGCATTGTGAATCAATATCCTCCGTGTCTCCTATGCAGTACAGAATGTGTTCAGTTTGCCAAATTAACATAATTCTTCATTCGCTAGCAGTGTGAGTTTCAACAAGGACACAAAAAAGATTGTAACTGTCCACAGCAAGACAATTGTAAAGGGGGTGACACACTGGATGCACCTCGCCATGCATTTTAGAATTGTAAACAAATGTATGTATCAGATACGCACACCGGTGCCAAAAGTCCAGCCACGACTCAGGACACTGTTCATATTTCTGCCGCACCACGGAGCACCATCTGATCATTTTAAGTTGAAATAACATGCGATTAAGCATGTCCGGTATGTTACTTCCAACTGTCATGTGCGCGGAGTATCAGGTGTACTATCAACCCCCTAAACCTCTTAAGGCCCAAGCTGTTTTTTTGCATGAATTTTTTATTTCTCTTTGCTATTTGGGCTTATTAGGACCTAATTAGAATAAAACCTAAGTATCATCTTTTGACATGATGCACTTTTAGAGAAAAATTATGTCCATGTGTTTGGACTCGTGGTTAACACATACACACAAAATTTTTGAACATGTTTTTGCCAATCAGAGAGTAAAAACTAAATATTTTGCCTATTTTGGACAGTTAAAAATAGTGTTCGGGACATTTGATATCCTACAAAACAGTTGCAGGATGACACTGCATGTCTGTAACAAAATATAAAACATTCAAAGTATACAATTGTGGACATAACGGTGCATTCACACGAAGCTTCAGCGTCAACGCTTGACAGGGGGCGTGTATGAAATTTGGGCTGACACAATCGTCATAGCAGCGTCAGCCAATGACATTCAACAATCGGCAACTGTCTGATCTAGTGTATTTGCATCCAGCGATCTGATTGGCTGACGCTTCCAACGGCGCTTGAAAAGTTGAGAAAGTCCCAACTTCTGCAGCGAGCAATGCCACTGAAGCGGCGCCGACGGATCCACAATGCAGTTCGGCAACGCCTGACGTCACCCATTCAAAGTGAATGGGAAGCGTTGACGCTGACGCCTCGTGTGAATGGGGCGTAAGAGCTAAAATGTACTGTCCACGTATGTGGCCACTAAGCCCTAGATGGAGTCTACTTTAGCAGCGTAGGAACATTACGATGGATAGCAACGTTACCCGCACTAAAGCTAAAAAGCTTTATGAACCTTTAGCTGACAACGATGAATGTTTGTGCCTGACAACAGGTTTTGATCTTTGGTTTCATTCTATAATACTGGACTAATTTTTCTATGAAAGTTTGAACTTTGAGAGTGTTTAAACGAGAAAAAAGTGTGAAAATGTTAATGCCTGTCTGAGAAAAGTGTATAAAGTGTGAAATGAGGGGTTTTACAGCCTTAAAACATCTATAATAATTGTAAAAATAAAGCTACTTTGCAGATTTTGCCTATTGCGGGTTATTTTTAGAATGTAACTCCTGCAAATAATGAGTATAATAGGAGAATATTAAAGAATAATATTACTTTATTATATAAAGTATCTTCTATAATATGGCGAACCCTGTCACAGGCTATCAGAGTTTAACATGTATTGAATCCAGAACACTTCCAGGACTTCAGAAACATTTTTTTCAAACTCATATTATTGATAAAGGTGATGCAGAGTTTGTGTGATTTTCTGTTTGGGAGTGACATGCACCCAAAACATGCAGAGAAAAGCCCCCAGCGGCGGACAAAGACGCCGCCGCCACAGCCGATCCCCAGCACCACATATCCAGCAAACACAAGCCCGAACAAATGGAGGAAGAAACACAGACGTTGATGTTTGAACTGAAAGCGAGGAGAACAGCATGGAAAGGCTCGCCAAACACAAACCGTGGAAGCCCGTAACACGGAGAGCAAAGGAACGTGACAGTGGAAAGGGAAAAAAGAAAAACAAACTTTGTGGCAAACAAATCCTGGCTAGCCGTTTCTGAGCGTGTGAGTGAGCGAGTGTTCGAATCTCCTGGAGAAGGGGGGGAAAGGAGTGAGGATTTCAACCAGTGAGGGGGTCTTGGGGCCCTAAAACGCAGCCACTGTAACACACGAGGCTGAGAGGACATGCAGCTCACGGGGGAAACCCACATTCTCTGAGTGCCATGACAAAAACACACAGTCACATGGTGGAGTGATTGGCTGCTACGTTCACTACTGCAGCTGCGGCTAAGAAGCAAACGGTAACAGAGCAAGCAAGAGGCTCCCCGGCTACTGGCAGAGAAGAAAAGGAAATTTGAAAAACTCAGGAGAACGTTCAACTTAAAACTGGAATAGTTCAGCCAAAGTTGTAGATGTTTTTGTTATATGTTTGTAGATGTTTTGTTGTTAAGGTCTTCTGAACCAACTGACTGTCTTTCTTTCCAAATGAATGTTGAAGCAAACTGATCCAGTGTAACATTGAGCTACCTAGTGGTTGTACTGAGTATTGCAGTCCAAATTCAAAACATTGGAAAGGGTCTTTTATATGTTACAGGCAGGTCAAGACATTCTCGCTGCAGTCTGTAGAACGATGACATACTGATCCAGATCCAATACATAGAGAACATTGAATGCATTGGGGTAGGTATAGACCAGGGGTGTCCAAACTCGGTCCTGGAGGGCCAGTGTCCTGCAGATTTTAGCTCCAACTTGCCTCAACACACCTGCAAAGACGTTTCTGAGCCTAGTAAGAGCTTGATTAGCTAGCTCACGTGTGTCTGATTGGGGTTGTAGCTAAACTTTTCAGGACACCGTCCCTCCAGAACCGAGTTTGGGCACCCCTGGAATAGACATTAATTACACACAATTTAATGTGTAATTTAATAATTAATATATATAATTAGTGTTTTTAGCAACAACTGCTTGCACCCACATCCACTACGTATTGGACCTGGTCCAATATGTCATCAAGCCGTGGACTGCAGCGTGGACACTCTCAGGCAGGTTGTCAGATTGACAACACCAAACAGGAATGAGCGTGCCTGACAATCAAGCCTTACAATGGAAGCTGCTCAGCTACTGTTTACTTTTGTAATATTTATACTATGATGTGTTAATAAAGTCGGTAACACTTTATTTTGATGGTCCATTTGAGTATTAGTAGACTGTCCACCTAATATCTGTTGATACTGACATTCAACAGATATTTAATTGACTATAAGAAACTTTGCAAGTACATGTCAACTTACACTTACTCTACCCTTAACCCCAACCTAACATTCTACTTATAATCTAATGAGATTTAGTTGCAATGTAACTTAAATTCAACACACGGACCATCAAAATAAAGTGTGACCATAAAGTCCACCTCAACTCTGAAGGTCAATTTTTTTGGTTGAGAAGGCCAACATACGTAGAGCCAGCCTTCATGACTGAAATGAAACGCATTGTTTTACACCAAAGCAACTTTGAGTGGCAAAGTGTAATTGGGCAAACTGGCAGTGGGTGGGTTATAGAGTTTAAAACAAACATTTTTTTCTCACAAGGAACACACCTTTTTAATGGAGAATATCTTAAATTTAGCATTGTCTTTCAGTTAAACAATTATTTTCACTTGTTTCTTAAATATCTGCAAACATATTATGGTAATTTTAAGCTGTAGAAAATTCAAATGCTTACATACAGCACCTTTAATATACTGTATCTAGTTTATAGGGGTGACGGAAACACTGAATTGCATCAATGTCAGTGTCACATGACCCTCCAGAAATCATTCTAATGTGCTGCTCAAGAAATATATTTGATATTATTGATATTGAAAACAGTCAATTAAAAAAAAATTAGGAAACTATAATATATTTTTCCTGAGTCCTTGATTTAAAAATAAGCATCTATTTGAAAAGTAAAAATTTTAAACAATTAAATTTAAATATTGGAGTGAACTCTATACAGTATATAGAGAGTCTAATGTATATACAGAGTCTAATGTTTTGAATTGAAGTCATACACACTATCTTTAAGACTGCTTGGGGGGGTATTTTTTCACTTTTTAGAGCAGCTGACTGAATGCTTTTTATCTTCAAAACATCTCTTTTTGTAATCTATGAAAGAATAACAAATGCCAGTGGTGGACAGTCACAGTTGTTTTATTTCATCATTGTAGATAGTTATACTTTGGTGCAGAGTAAAAAAGTATTTTTGAACTTGAGAAATCTGAGATAGTGGTATAAGGTTTGGCAGTAATCATAGGAACTAGTTGCAAATCAAACTGAACAGATATCTTCTGCAGATATCGAATCATTTATTCAAATGATACAGCGAGTATTTTCAGTCAAAGGAAGTTTCCAGTTAGGGGTTGACTGATTTAAACAGTGAGTCTCCAGTTAACCACACTTTGCTTCAAATGAGTCAGCAAGTCTCCAATGAACAATTCATTGATTCAAATGATCCAGTCAAAGCGAGTCTCCAGTTTTCAATTTAAATATTGTAATAAATTGGTCAGAGCAAGTTTGCAGTTAGCGATTCACTGATTCAAATGATTCAGTCTGAGCGAGTCTCCAGTTATTGATTTACTGATTCATATAATTTGGTCAGAACAAGCCTCCAGTTAGTGATTCACTGTTTCAAATAATTTGGTCAGAGTGTCCAGTTAATGATTCTTTGCTTCAAATGATTCAGTGAGTCCTCAGTAAACAATTCACTGATTCAAATGATCCAGTCAAAGCAAGCCTCCAGTGATCAATTCACTGATTCAAATAATTTGGTCAGAGCAAGTCTCTAGTTAGCGGTTCACTGATTCAAATAATTCAACAAGTCTCCAGTTATCAATTTACAAATTCAAATAATTTGATCAGAGCAAGTCTGCAGTTTTTCCCAGAGATGGGTTGCGGCTGGAAGGGCAACCGCTGTGTAAAACAAATGCTGGATAAGTTGGCGGTTTATTCCACTGTGGCGACCCCAAATTAATAAAGGGACTAAGCCGAAAAGAAAATGAATGACTGAAGTCTGCAGTTAGTGATTCACTGATTCAAATAATTTGGTCAGAATCTCCGGTTAACGATTCTTTGCTTTAAATTATTTAGTGAGTCTCCAGTAAACAATTCACTGATTCAAATGATTCAGTCAGAGCGAGTCTCTAGTGATCAATTCACTGATTCAAATAATTAGGTCAGAGCAAGTCTCCAGTTAGTGATTCACTGATTCAAATAATTCAGTCAGAGTCTCCAGTAAATGATT
>CAIGQQ010032566.1:12655082-12677611 GCA_903798035.1 Danio albolineatus
ATATAATATAATATAATATAATATAATATAATATAATATAATATAATTAGGGCTGTCCAAGAATTAATCGTGATTAATCACATCCAAAATAAAAGTTTAACATAATATTTGTGTGTGTACTGTGTATATTTTATTAGGATTATATAAATACACACATGCATATACTTGATAAAATGTTGGTTTATATTTAGACATATAAAAAATATATGTGTATGACACAAATTTTACATTTGAATATGATGTAACTACTTTGATGTAACTTTTTTATATATAGTTTTGGCTTCTATGAATGTGTTTATCACATATACATAATAAATATATATAACACACACACATATTATGTCAAAACAAACTTTTATTTTGGATGTTATTAATCACGATTAATTTTTGGACAGCCCTAAATATAATATAATATAATATAATATAATATAATATAATATAATATAATATAATATAATATAATATAATATAATATAATATAATAGAATAGAATAGAATAGAATAGAATAGTATAGAATAGAATAGAATAGAATAGAATAGAATAGAATAGAATATGATAAAATATAATATAATAAATATACATCTTGGCTGATTATTTACTATTCAGAAAAAAAATAATAGATGTGGTTGTCATTTTTTTATAGTTTAAAAAATAACATTACACAATTCTACATTATTATTATTAATAATAATATTATTATTATTATATGAATCAAATGTACATGATAATGTACAATAATTTAAATTAAAAAGAAAAAAGAAAAATGTTAATTAATAAACACGTGATACACATTGCTAAATGCATTATTATTATAATAATTATTATTATTATTAAATTAATTAAAAAGTAAGTGATAATGTACTAAAAAATATTAAAAGTACATAAGAAACTGTTAATTGATAAACACTTTTAATAAACTTAATAAATGTAATAATTAATAAACACAATAAGAAAATCAAATACTTGTAATGCTTGCAACTTATTTTTCACTAATTCAGTACAAGTATAATTAGCTATTATTGCAGTTTCTATAAATCCTCAACCTGATCCCTATATTTAGTACACCTATTAAGTTTAAAACAGACAAGCAGAAGAATCAAAGTACAAGATCCAAGATAATTTAAGACCAAATAATGCAAGAGCCAATCCCAGCCTCCAGTCCTTGAGCTTTGTGAACGTAAATAATGATGGTTGATCTATTGATGAGACCTGCCGACAGTGATAAAGTCCTATGTTTATAGCAGATGAGTCTTTAATTACCACTTAGACCTACACTAAGAGTCTGCTAAGACCACTATGGTGAAACATGAATGTAAAAACCGAGCATTTCAAAGCTCTTCTGTCTGCACATCTTCTGATCGAACAAAACACAACACTAAATCACAGCACGCCAACACTTTTACAAAGCCTTTGTGTATTTCCACAGGGACGTTGGACGTTTCTGCTGACAGTTTGACAAAATGGATCAGATTCATGAAGCTGAATGTAATTAAATCTGTTTAACCCGCCCAAAATGTTTTCCTCACCACACCGCTTGTCTGTTATATAAATCATACAAGGTCTTTTTAGCTGGTCTGAGAGCAGGTCTGAACGCCATTCAGAAAAGCTGATCTAAAAACAAGAGCTTTCACCTCATTACGTCTGATCTGCAGACAGTCAGACTGCAAAACTAGAAGCATTAGATATAATAACAATAATAAAACTTGATATTGCATTTAAAGTATTTTTTAAAGGTGTGTGTACTTTTTTTTTATTGTTAAAATGCTTCCCTTCCCAGTTACATACAGTATACAAGTGTTTATTATAATACATCATGTACAGTATATATGCAGTTGAAATCAGAATAATTAGCCCTCCTGAATTATTAGCCCTCTGTATATTTTGCCCAATTTCCAGTTAACAGAAAGAATATTTTCTCAAAACATTTCTAAACTGAATTTTATTAACTAATTTCTAATAACTGGTTTCTTTTATTTTTGCCATGATGACAGTACATAATATTTCACCAGATATTTTTCCAAGACATTAGTATTGAGCTTAAAATTGCAATTTAAAGGTGTAACTAGATTAACTAGGAGAGTTATGCTGAGTTCAGACTGCATGATTTTCAAAGCGTTTACATTACAGATGTTTTTATACTGCATGTCTATCTGGGCTGGTGTTTCATAGCTGCTTTGTTTACACCCAGGGCCAGATTAACAAAAGGGCTAGGTGGGGCTGAAGATTTAATTTGCGATATGACGCAGGAAACACCTCTTTGCGTTATGCTTTCTCTTATCGATAATGTGAAGTATTCCTTTCGGTTCGCTGCTGTTCAAAAACAGTGACGCCGGTGCTAAATTGGGGCTCGGGGCTGGAGGCCAATCAGAATTTTGAATAGTCCTGTTTTGGTCACCCTAAAGCAGGGATCACCAAACTTGTTCCTGGAGGTCCGCTGCAGATTTTAGCTCCAACCCTAATCAGACACACCTAAACAAACTAATCAAGCTCTCACTATACTTGAAACATCCAGGCAGGTGTTTTGAGACAAGTTGGAGCTAAACCCTGCAGGACACCGGACCTCCAGGACCGAGATTGGTGATCCCTGCCCTAAAGGGTGATCAGATGTCCCAATTTTCCTAAGACAGTCCCTTATTTTGGCATTGCCGCGAGAACGGTCCAGTTGAAGGTAGGCTATGTCAAGCTTGTTGTAAAACAAAAAATAAAATTCAAACAGTCTTCATCATTGATTAACTTGTAGTAACAGAAGCTGTGAAAGGCAAAATCATGCTGAATGGACTCATAACTGAAGGCCTCGGCAGCGCAGCGGTTACAGTTGGACTCAAAAATCCAGTGCGCGCCCGGACAATCCTTTCATCCAGGGGACGCCACTAAGGGGGGGAAAGTTTCTAACGATTCTAAGGGCCCATGCACTCTAGCGGCCCACAGAGATCTGCTTTATAATTAATACGAGTACTATAATGTAATATAAATTATGAATGTATCTCTAAATTACAAGTAAAACAATTTATTAGAAATAAAAATAATAATACGGCTTATATCTACCCCTCATGTCTGTCACTGTCAAATTGCACTTTTACTAAATACTGATAAGTAGTGGACAAATTCAATAATAAAATGCATAGGTCAGTATAATTGGATAGCTAGCTTGGTAGTAGAGGGCCCATCCTCATATTTTTTCATGGGGCCCAAAATTGCTAGTGGCGCCCCTGCTTACATCACACAATATAACTGATACAGTGCACGATCAAATCAAATAGCCTACACAAGCAGTTATCAAAATATCTATATAAAGATCATCTTCCATGAAGATATTTAGCACATTCTGTAAACGATTAAACAGTAAAACTCAATTTTGAATTAGTAAAGTGCATTCCTAACAAAGACTTGTGCATCTCGAAGTCTTTATTCAAATCTATTTAAACAAAAGTAAAAACTAATATTATCATTTTTAATCCAATTTAACAATATTTCTATTTAAAATAGTTGTTATCTACTTTAATATGCAGTGTGTTCAAATGTAAGTCATATTACATTATATAGTCAACTATATATCAAACTATATTTCAGAATGTAATGATATATGATACTATAAATGACTTAATTGTCACTTTTGATCGCCTAAAAAAATGTTGATCCAAATCTAAATCAAATCATATTATGTTAAATCAAATTGATTGAACTGTAATGTTATTGTCTTTATTGATTGTCTTTAATGTCATTTATTTTTACTTCTGTAGTTTAAAAGAAGCATTAAATTATATGCATCAATAAATTATTGGATTGATCTAATTAAAATCTTCTATGCTTGAAGAAAAAAAACTCTGTTTTAATGAGTGTAGTTGCCTGAATTAAAACATTAAATTGGATAAGAAAACATCCAAAAAAAGAATTACACACACCTTAAAGGGATCGTTCTCTCAAAACTAAAAATTCAGTTTTTGTTTACTCACTTTATATGTTACCCTAAACCATCTGAGTTTCTTTCTTCAGTTGAACACACAATAAGATATTTTGAAGAATGCTGCAGCTGGCACCCACTAACTTCCATAGTATTTTTGTTCAGCCGGCAGCTAGCTCTCTGCAACTCTCACATGGTCACCCACTGAAGCTAAGCAGGGCTGCGCCCGGTCAGTACCTGGATGGGAGACCACATGGGAAAGCTGGGTTGCTGCCGGAAGTGGTGTTAGTGAGGCCAGCAGGGAGCCCCCAACCTGCGGTCTGTGTGGGTCCTAACGCCCCAGTATAGTGACGGGGACTCTATACTGCTCAGTGAGCGCCGTCTTTCGGATGAGACGTTAAACCGAGGTCCCGACTCTCTGTGGTCGTTAAAAATCCCAGGATGTTCTTCGAAAAAGAGTAGGGGTTTAACCCCGGCATCCTGGCCAAATCTGCCCATTGGCCTCTGTCCATCATGGCCTCCTAAACATCCCCATATCATAATTGGCTTCATCACTCTGTCTCCTCTCCACCAATCAGCTGGTGTGTGGTGTGCGGTCGGGCGCAAAATGGCTGCCGTCGCGTCATCCAGGTGGATGCTGCACACTGGTGGTGGATGAGGAGATCCCCCCCATTGTGTAAAGCGCTTTGAGTGCCCAGAAAAGCGCTATATAAATGTAAGGAATTATTATTATTATTACTATGGATGCAAAATATCTTCTTTTATGTTGAATAGCAGAAACTCATAAAGGTTTAAAGAGAGTAACCTACAAGGCGATTTTAATTTCTGGGTGAACTACCCCTTTAAAATAATTAAATTACATTCAAATTCTTTTGCTGCTTGTTTAAGCTACTTATTTGCTGTTGAAACAACCCAATTTTTAAGGTTTTTTGGGAGGGACAACTTAATGGTTTTTGTTCAATGCACTTAAATTTGAAAAAACAAGTTAACTTAATCTTAGTTGGGACAACATGAAAGAATTGTGATGGAAAACCCAGCAAATTTTACAGTGTATTTGCATTTAAACCAAGTGAACGCAATAATGCAATCCAGTCAGTTTGTGATCATGCAGAAACGCTGCTATCCCTGCGCAGTATCTCAGCTCTCATGTGCGATAAAGCTGACGGGAAAAGCAGTCTTATCTCCTCTCTAAAACCCAGCTGACCTTCAGAGAGAGCGGTATACGCCGCGCTCCTCTGCTTATAAGTGTGGCTGTGAAACCTGGAAAAGCGGAACATCAATAATGTAGACCTGTGCGCTGGGTTTTGTCCTCGGGATGCTTATATAAGTGGCTCTGGCTGAGCTGTTCTCACTGCAGTTCTCAGTCTTCTGGACCAGTCACATTAAAACCTAACCGTTTGTTTTCTACACCACCTGACAAAAGTCTTGTTGCCTAAGTAGAAACAAACAAATAATAAATTTACTTCTAGTTGATTATATCAAAAGTGGCTTTTATGAAAGGCAAAGGCCTCTAGATTACGTTTATTATCTCACGGCAATTCGTAACTTTTGATTTAGTGGCTAATTCGTATGAATTCGTACGATCTAATTCGTACAATTTAGGACGATTTGTTCATCACCCAATGACGGCTGGGTTTAGGGGTGGGGTTGGGTGCCACGCCTCCTTTTTTAAATCGTACATTTTCGTACAACTGAACTGAACTTTAGCCACTAAACTGGCAAAACATAAAATGCTTATGTTTTCATGTGAGATCAGGCTGGTACATCTCTGCAATGACTTACTAATAAAGTCATCTGGAATGGCAAAGAAAGCGTTCCTGCAGGACTCCCAGAGTTCATCAAGATTCTTCAAGAGTTCATCAATGCCTCCTCCTCCATCTTATCCCAGACATGCTCAATAATGTTCATGTCTGGTGACTGGGCTGGCCAATCCTGAAGCCGCTTGACCTTCTTTGCTTTCAGGAATTTTGATGTGGAGGTTAAAGTATGAGAAGGAGTGCTATCCTGCTGAAGAATTTGCCCTCTCCTGTGATTAGTCATGTAATGGGCAGCACAAACGTCTTGATACCTCAGGCTGTTGATGTTATCATCCACTCTGCAGATCACTCGCCCCCATACTGAATGTAACCCCAAACCATGATTTCTCCTTCACCAAACTTGACTGATTTCTGTGAGAATGTTGGGTCCATGCGGGTTCAAATAGGTCTTCTGCAGTATTTGTGATGATTTCGATGCAGTTGCCATACAATTTACGACATCACACATGTGTAAAGGCGGGTTTCTAGCATCTGCACCACACTAGCCACGATGAAAGAAATTGTCTTGCTTTTAGCTCTGCGAAATATGCGAAGTTCGCCCAACTTTAAAATTACTTTGAGGCGGAGGAGGAGGGCAAGGGCCATCATTGCAGCTTGCACATATGGTTTATATGTGGTGTCCTTTACTGACTTATCTCCCCACAGGGCAAGAAGGCAGGTAACGTCTGCCATCGACCACTGAACACTTTCTTCCTCCATGTTTCCTCTGTTGTTGTTGTTGTTGTTTACCGTGTCGACGTCTCCACACACGCTCTTCCTTCTACGTCATTAAACCATGAAGAAGTACCACATAGTCGAAGTTTAATGACGTACAAAACGGAACGCCTCAATAAATACGATCTGCCTGTTTACAAGATAGTCGCATTGTCACATATCTGATATAAATCTGATTTATTTCACATATGAAGGAGGCCTGACACTGATCTCTGAATATCCGATTGTATGTGATTTTCTGTGTTCACATGTTCACAGAACAGATCCATTCTGTCACATATGAGCAAAAAATCTAAATTGAAACATTTAACTGACAGTGTAAGCTGGGCCTAAGTGACCAATATGTTAGGAGACCATTAAAAAAAATAAAGAAAGAAAAAAAATCAGACGGCAGAATGTTGTTTTCTTTCTTTCTGTCTCTTTTTCACTCTGTGCCTCTGTTACGTAACACAGTCCATTACATCTGATCTGAGAGAACCAAAACCCAGCGATATCTGTCACTGGAGGACAACCGAGAGAACATGACACATACACGCCACACACACACAGATGCATAGAGGTCAAAAGCAACACACACAAGCCAGTAATTAGACACCAGTGTTGAAAGTACTGGCAATATTAGTTACGTCATTTTCCAAACAAACAGCAACAAACGGTTATCAAATGGTAAAGAGAATAATCTGAACAGTTCATGAAAATGTACCAACTCAGAAAAGAAGCAGGTTCTTTAGGTTATTTTTTAGTCCTTTAAAACTAAATGTTTAGATGAACATTACATTTCAATTGACTGTAGTTGAATTATTAAAGAAACAATTCACTTTTTTTGAACCTAGGCTCATTTCATAAGTTACCTACAGTTAAACAGTGGACTTTTATTATTATTTAAGCTGGTCAGCCGATCTCTGGTTGTCTGGTAGGAGCACTTTTAGCTTAGCTTAGCTTAGCTTAGCATAAATCATTGAAGTAGATCAGACGATTAGCATCTCAATTCAAAATGTCAAAAAAAGAGTGTAGATAATTGTACTTCATTTATAAGCTTCATTCTCCTCATAGTTATTCTTTTTTAAAAATATTTAAGCTAGATGCTAATGGTCTAATCTGATTCAATGATCTACCTGAAGCTAAGCTAAAAGTTCTCCCGCCGATTTCTCGAAAATGGTTAAACTTAACAGTTTAACTCTAAGGAAGTTGAAAAATGTGCCTATTTTCCAAATAAAAGTAGAGGGTTGCTTTAAAAACAATGAGTAGCATGAAATTTAACAGTTTTCAAAGCTTCTCAAATACTGGGGGACACACAAGGACACCTCAGACACTTCAAAAACACACACAGGTCACTCCTCACACTGCCTGACCACAGACTCATACATACACTGTGAAACGTTAGCAACAATCAAGGGTTATCAGCATGTGAAACATCAGTCAAAAATTTATAATTAAGTTGCATTTAATTATAACAAACTTGCATATAATAGCAGTTGGCACAAGAGGTTCATCTTATCAACATTGACTACAGTTCAATAGTTTGGGGTCAGTAAGAATTTCTGTTTCATGTATTACAGATCACATATTCTTTATCCTTTTCTTGTGAAAAACAAAAGCTGTTTGGGGAGAATTGTGAAACCATGGAGGAAAAAATAACAGGGAAGATGCACATGACTATGTCCAAATTATACAGTCCCATATCCACTCACCGGCCACTTTATTAGGTACACCTGTTCAACTGCTCGTTAACGCATTTCTAATCAACCAATGACATGGCAGCAACGCATTGCATTTAGGCATGCAGACATGGTCAAGACGATCTGCTGCAGTTCAACCCAAGCATTCAGAATGGGGAAGAAAGGTGATTTAAGAGACTTTGAATGTGGCATGGTTGTTGGTGCCAGAAAGGCTTGTCTGAGTATTTCAGAAACTACTGATCTACTGGGATTTTCACGCACAACCATTTCAAGGTTTACAGAGAATGGTCCGAAAAAGAGAAAATATCCAGTGAAGCAGCAGTTCTGTAGGCACAAAATGCCTTGTTGATGCCAGAGGTCAGAAGAGAATGGCCAGACTGGTTCCAGCTGATAGAAAGGCAACAGATAACCACTCGTCACAACTGAGGAATGCAGAAGAGCATCTCTGAACGCACAACACATCCAACCTTGAGGCGGATGGGCTACAGCAGCAGAAGACCACACCGGGTGCCACTCCTGTCAGCTAAGAACAGGAAACTGATGCTACAATTCATACAGGCTCACCAAAATTGGACAATAGAAGACTGGAAAAACATTGCCTGGTCAGATGAGTCTCGATTTCTGCTGCGACATTCAGATGGTAGGGTCAGAATTTGGCGTTAACAACATGAAAGTATAATTCCATCCTGCCTTGTATCAACGATTCAGGCTGCTGGTGGTGATGGTGTAATTGTGTGGGGGATATTTTCTTGGCACACTTTGGGCCCGTTAGTACCAATTGAGCATCGTGTCAACGCCACAGCATACCTGAGTACTGTTGCTGAACATGTCCATCCCTTTATGACCACAGTGTACCCATCTTCTGATGGCTACTTCCAGCAGGATAATGATCCATGTCATAAAGCGTGAATCATCTCAGACTGGTTTATTGAACATGACGAGTTCACTATACTCAAATGGCCTCCACAGTCACCAAAACTCAATCCAATTGAGCACCTTTGGCATGTGATGGTAGTAAGGTGACCTAATAAAGTGGCTGGTGAGTGTACAAGTATTGGGTAAACCTCAGAGAACTTTGCCAGATGATTCCCACCCAACTAATGTTAGTAACTATTACTAACTCCTATTAGTAAAACAAATCAGTTTATATATTTATTCATCTCCTCAGCTTTAAGTCTTTACGTTTATTCATGTTTTCTTTGTGTATAAACATGCTTATATGCTGCAACCAAATTGCCTGCAGGAAATGAATTAAGATGAACTGACAGCTCACCACGTGTGATCAGATCCCAGAAAGTACATGTTAGTCCCAGGTGGAAACATTCCTAAAAAAAGCACTCTTGCTTAACACGTTGTTTTTTTTTTTGTTTTTTGTTTTTTGGAAAGACAAACTCATACAAACCCCAAACTTTAGATACATTTGCAAACACATATACAAACATGTAAATATCTCCATTACCTTTCTCACTAACTGACTCGCTCTCGATCTCCACATCCTCGCAGCTGGTGTACTCGGGCGTCGTAGCCAGTTCCTCCTCAGAGCTGCTCAGCGAAACCTGCCTCATTTTCCCGCTTCGTTTGGTCTTGTGAGGTTTGGGCGGCGGCGGCCTGATGGACTCCGATTGGTCGGAACTCAGCGAGTCGTTCCTTAGCATGCTCTCCATCTTTTCCCTTTTACTCTTCCGTACAGCCGAGACGGGATCCAGGAGCTGCTGCCGGTGGGCCGAGTCTGTGCCAGGGGGGCTGTGGTTGGACCTCCAGTGCGTTTGTCCAGGGCCCGGTGAGTAGTGTGGACCCCGCAGAGGCCCCAGGGGCTCTTCCATCTCAGTGTACGCCAGGGAGACATCACTATGCCGCCGTTCATGCCTAAATCTGGAGACCTGATGAATGAGAAAAAATGTAAGAGTGCTAATACAGAAATACCCTGTCATCCATATCGCTTTTTACATTACACTTAAGGCTTATTTATACTTCTGCATCAAGCGCATGTGTATCATCCAGCTCAGCCTTTGCGCGGTTGCATAGCGCTTGTCATGGCTGACGCTCACCTCTCAAAAAAATGTAAATACATTTCAAAGACGCGTAGTGCAAGCTCTGTGATTGGTCAACTTGGTAGCAGTGACCAGTGTGGGCGGTACCAAGGGCTGCGCAAACCCACTGAAGCGAGTGTTTACAAGTTTACGAGTCTCTTGAAGGAGCTCTTGATGAAAACTGTTTCGTGTTTACCTTATGATTAAAGCTGTTGCATGTCCACCGGTGCCTGCTTTTGAATGAACAAGTTTGAGCTACTTGTACATTAAGGTAGCATTCATAAAAAATAAAACACCCGTGAAGAAACTCGATACAGAGGAACATAAAAACCTACTGCGAGCTAGCGTTTCAGAAGTGTTATTGCAGAGCAACACAAACAGCACACAATAGTATAATTGCATGGCTACGCGCAAGACATATGCTGTGGGTCATGGCAATCGCTTGAGGCAGAAGTATAAACCAGCCTTTACGTTGCCAAGACAACGACCGACACTACCTCACAGCTCCTTGCTCGTGTTTAAATAGCCTTTCACCTAATTTTACACATAAACAACTAAATGAATGCATAGGTCTATTTAACTGACTATATTTTGATTAAATGACATTATCGATGCTGTAAGATACCTTATGAAGTTAAAAATGGTCACATACTGTAAATCTTTCATTCTTTCTTTCTTTAAAACATTCATACCTGTCAGACCACAGTTTTCAACAGCACAGCAAAAGCATACAAAACAGCATGCAAAAGCAATATTGAAAGAAGTTCAGGTTGATGTTGTTTGTCTGACACTGTCACTCTCTCTTACAGCTGCAGGTCACCATGCTGCATGTTAACGCACAATTGAGGAATCTGTCTGTGTAAACAGGGTGCGCAGATATACAAATCTACATTTGTGGACAGATAATTTGGGCTACCCATCACAATTTTTAGCCCGAAATGTTTAATTGGACGAACATCTTTTAAGTCATATGATTTACCCAGAATATAAAAATACATATAGGCATGGGCCGGCATTAGATTCTGACGGTATGATAACCTTTTATAAAAATATCACGGTTTCACGGTATGACGGTATTGTGATTACTACTAACGTCTGGCTAAAAAACAAAACCTTTTTCCCCTTTGAACACAATATATTTTATTTTGAGAAACATTTAAAGTATTTTGGAGCAGTAAACATGACAGGCTAAATAATTCAAGTAAATCATTGACTTCTCCTGTCTTCATTTGTTTCAATAACACAGATGTCTTTCCAAATTTACACCTAAAAAACAAAACTAAAAAAGTAAATAAAAAATCCTGCTCATAACTTAGGAACGGTATAGCAGAACATTTTGGCGGTATGAAAACCTTGACTATTCCAAACCGCGGTATACCTTGAAAACGGTTATCGTCCCATGCCTAAATACATAAAAATAAATTTAGATCTTTTACATGAATCATCACTATCATCGGAACGTGAAGAGACTTTCAACCAGAGCAACATAAATATTTCTGAAGACAATGACCTACTGCACCTGTAAAACGCAATAAACATGTAAACAATAATAATAATTAATAAATAAATCTGGAGACCTCTGCGTGCATGCGCATCTGCTCCTCGTAGGGCTGTGGTTTGACTGGGTATCGGGCCAGGTTTGGGTCACTGCGGTAGCGGTTCTGGTACTCCTCCTGCCGCTGGCGCTGGAGCTCATGCTCGCTCAGGGGCGGCCCGTCGGGTAGGAAGCCGGGTTCGGGTGGGTATTCCTCCTGAGAGTGCCAGCCGCCCCGCCGAGCTCGGTACGCCCCTCGCGCTACCTCCGCGTCCTCATAGGAGCGCCCGCAGCCTCCCCGCCACTGCCGCTCTCCGGCTCCATAGTCAGACGGCGATCGTGGCATGCCGCCCTCCCCTGGCGCATACTGTGAACGATCCGCCCTCTCCTCCCTTTGGTCGTATTTTTGGTTTGGATCCCTGGTTGCGGATGGGCTTCTTTTCCTGTTGGGCACAAAGAAAAATAACATCGTAAGCAATATATCCTTTCAGCATCGATATCGCAATGTGCACATCAGCAATAGTCACACTGCAGGATGTGTAGAGAAGGAGAATGTGTCACAGCAGCGCAAAGCATTCTGGGTATTTAGGACATGGGAGCCTGATTATGTTAAAACAACACTCTTGCAACATTCCTTACTTCATATTATCATTTTGTCAGGGGGCATGAACAATAAGCTGCTAAATGAAAGTGAAACTGCCAAACTGCAGTAAAGTCGAAAAATGAAACACCCGAAATTGCAAGAAACTACGGAGGAAACGTGGCTAACCCAAAGAAATATAATGTGCTATAACATGTAGGATTCTGTACATGTACATGTAGGATAACATGTAAGATTCTGACAGTATGATAACCTTCGTTATCATTGTGTTTACTGCTCTAAAACATATTCTTTTTTAAATGTCTGGGTAAAAAACAAAAACATTTTTCCTTTTTGAACAAAATATTCTATATTTTAAGAAACATTTAAAATACTTTGGGACAGTAAACATGTCAGGCTAAATAATTCAAGTGAATCCTTGACCTCTGCTGTCTTCATTTGTTTCAAAAACACAGATGCCTTTATAACCTACAGCAGCATCTTTTGATATCTTTTCTGCTGGAGAAACTATTGTCCTAAAAAAACTACTTTTTTTAAATTATTAAAATATCTTACACATACCTTAGAAACGGTATAACAGAACATGTTAGCGGTTTTAAAACCTTGACTTTTCCAAACCGACTTTTCTATACCGTGAAAACGGTTATCGTCCCGTGCCTAATAACATGTAAAACAGGATCATAAAATCAACATTCAAATGGTAACTCATGTAAACACCCTAATCATATTATTGTCTTTTTCAGATTTCTGATGTCCATGTAAACGATGTTACAAGTGCCAACCCTAGAAAAAAGGTGTTCCCTGATTTTGATGACAACCTTTCCATAGGTTAGTGGTAAGCTAATGTAATGTTTATTGCACAATGCAAATCTTAAATTCATGCTAACAAACAAATGATCAAACGGAATAGATTAATGCAATTCAAATATATAAAATATGAATTGATGTATACTTTAAACTTTAATTATATTGCTCAATTAAAATGGTTAAAAAAAATTGTCAAATAAAATATTTTCTAGAGTCGTCCATCATAATTTTGTAGCTCAAAAGTACCAGTTAGGCACCGCTTTGGCACCGGTACCATTTTAAAAATATCGATTTAGTATGGGTATCAAAATAACCCCAAACAATACCCAACCCTACTGCTCAGACACACAAAGAGCATTTATATACAGTATGATAGTAGGGCTGCACGATTAATCAGGAAAAAATCGTGATCTCAATTCGACCTCAATCTTAATCCAGCATCTCTAGGATTCAGCCAATTATATTTTCAAGTTCAGCTGAGAAGCATAAAGGCAGTCACACAAGTCTTCACGTTGTTTTATATACGTTTCTCAGCAACGTGGACACCTCCAAATGTTGAGTCAGCAGTAAAATACACCCAAAAATGTAATTTCTCTCTTCATGTAATGACGTATTTGTGGCAGCAAAATTGATTAAACAATTTCTGTACATGTCCTGATTACTGTTGGACTCCCCCATCTATATCTATGCTCTGCTGTATTTATCTCTATTTGTCATTTATTATATTTCATACATATTCGCTCCTCATAAAATCATTGTATGAAATATAACAAATGACGAATAGAGATAAATACAGCAGAGCATAGATATAGATGGGGGAGAGCTGGAATTAATTCTTTCCAAAATAGAGCTACTCAAGCTATCTGACGAAACTATATATAGAAATCTCAAAACAACAAAGCGTCGACACAAATTCAACATTTAACTCTGAAAAATATTTTCCAACACATTCTTCTGAAGACAAACAATCTGAGCAACGTCTGAATTTGCTACTCAAATATTCCTCATCAAAATCACGATATTGATTTGTCTTAAATCAACTAATCCTGATTTCATATTACTGTATATGACTATACAGGGCTCAACAATAAGGACTGCCCGATGGCCCGGGGACAGTGTGAGAGATGCTCGGGACAGTAGACAGAATCGTTACTGGCCCGATCAGGCCATTGCTGCCTTGTCACTAAATTTTAATTTGCCTGCGACTATTTGTCAATTGCATGCTAATATAGTCTTAAGGCCTGTGCACACTGAGACGTTTTTTGCTCGTGTTTTCCATCGACGTTTAACGCCTCGTGACTAAATAAAGGGCGTCAATGTGATTGTGCACACCAAAACGCAAAATGGCAGGTGTAAAAGCGTCATTTTTAAAGAAACGCCTCATGCTCGTTTTTTTTGTTTTGACACGCCGCGTCAAAACCTTCTCCACCAATCAGATTTGCACTTTTGTTTATGTGTACGGAGCTGCTAAAGTTACAGTAAACACCCCTTGGAGGCGCTCAAGCGCAAAACTGTTAATGTGAGCGCACATTGAAGAAGATGCCCAGCGGCGATATGAACGTGGAGCTGCTTACTGCACTGGTGAACAATAATCATTTCTTCATCGCTAGAGCTGCTACTTGAACCATCCATGCTTTGCCGATCGCAACAACAAGCAAGTAAACTCCCTCTTTTCTTCTTCTGTGTAACAAGCGGGTGTCAAAAGCTTGGCGCCACCCTGTGCACCATCTAACGTCAAGGAGTGCTTTTGCATACTCTTCTGCTCGACGCCAGAGAAAAATCGCTGGGGCTCGAATGCGGAAAAACACAGACGATAAACGCAAACGAAAAGCGTCCCGTGGTATACGAGCCTTTAAAATCAAGAAACAGTTTGTGCTTTCAAGTATTTTACCGTCTCTGTGAAGTCGTAAATACCACATTGCTTTTAAGGTTCCTCTTATCTGACTGGATGTTGTGAGCACGTTATTTTTTTCCGTAACCTGGTAAAAACCAACACAGCGAAGAGACAACAACATGACGGTAACATCACATTATGAGGCTAAAAGAAAATGTCTGTTTTGTGATGTTTTGCTGTCATTTTTAAGTCAGCCAGGTTTTGTTTTGCAATAAAATACCTGCATATTTTCCTTAACATTTGTAGAAATAATTTGACACATTTAAAATATGTGGCTAAGAAATGGCAATGAACTTTTTTCTTTTTTTTTTTTTTGGTGGGGCCAGTGAAAAATTTTGGCAGGGCAAGTAAAAATCTGAACCACTGGTCCAATCGGGCCAGTAAGAAAAATCCTTAGTGTTGAACCCTGCTATATCATACTAAGCTATTTTTACTCATTCATTCATTTTCTTGTCGGCTTAGTCCCTCTATTAATCCGGGGTCGCCACAGCGGAATCAACCGCCAACTTATCCAGCATATTTTTACGCAGCGGATGCCCTTCCAGCCGCAAACCATCTCTGGGAAACATCCATACACATACATTCCCACTCATACACTACGGACAATTTAGCCTTACCCAATTCACCTATACCACATGTCTTTGGACTTGTGGGGGAAACCGGAGCACCCACGCAACCACGGGGAGAACATGCAAACTCCACACAGAAATGCCAACTGACCCAGCCGGGGCTCGAACCAGCGACCTTCTTGCTGTGAGGCGAACGTGCTAACCACTACGCCACCGTGGCACCCCAGTTATTTTTACTTTAGCTTAAAAATAACATTGTAGGTCTGTAAAAATCTTTCACTCAAGAGTAACATGTGAGACAAAGTTATTATGATTAAACATAATCATAAAATGTGGTATTAAATCTCTAACATGACTATAAATCACAACTTCTGAAATCAAATTGACCATGTTTATATACTGAATGCTCCCTTACGACTTGGAAATCATGTGATGTTTCATGTGCTGTTTGTGTATCTGGGGAAATCTGTGAGCTAGTTTTAATTGTCTTCATGAACTGAGGATCTTTCAAGATCTGTGAGAGGGTTTTGAGCATCTTTGCGAACAGATTGATTAATGATCATCTCTCCTCATCCTCTTGGCTCTGCTTTGAGCTTTTACTATGACCGGCGTGTCCCCTGTTGCATTATTGAATACACTGTCGAGCATCGTTCACAAATACAGAGCACATGCATGTTTGTGACTGTGTGTGTGTGTGTGTGTGTGTGTGTGTGCTTTTTTCTGTATCGAAATGTCATTGGCACCAATCAATGCACAATAATTTAGTGGCTTCATTTTTATTTATTTATTTGTTTATTTATTTGTTTATTTTATTTAAAAAATTCTTTTTATTGAAATATTGTAAATTTATATTTAAATTGTACTTAATTAATATTTAAATTAACAGCAAAGTCATATTGGGGTGGCCATATTTTAAATAGGGGTTTCATGGCGCCCCTGCAAGCTGCCGACCGGAAGTTCAAATTTTCTTTTGAACTTTTATTTTTATTTTGAAATTTTATTGTTTATTTATTAAAAAAAATAAAAATTAATATTGTAAATTAACATTTAAATTGTACTTAATTAATATTTAAATTCACAGCAAAGTCATATTGAAGTGGCCATAGTTTACACAGGGGTGGCCGTGGCGCCCCTGCAAGCTGCCGACTGGAAGTTCAAAGCATCCTCCTTATGCTTACACGCAAAGCATAATGGGAAATTTTGCATTCTAAGAAGAAGGTCTATAGAACAAAACAAATATTAACATTCTACTCAAACCCATATTTAATAAACCCGGTAAATTTAAAGAAACTTTGGATCTTCAAATAAAAATAGTATTACATATATAACAGCACATACATTACACCAGCACATATAGCATTCATATAGTATCATACTGTCCGAATACTCTTTCAAAAGCTGGAAACTATATACCGACTATATACCGACTGCAATTGGTTCCTAAGGGGATACCACAGCATTAGTATCGTATATGTGTATAGTATAACAATAATAATAGCTTGTAGCCAATAACTGCTACAGAGACAAGCCACTCTGTCACAACACTCAAATTAATGACTGACAATCTGAAGTGCACAGCTGGACACTACATCTGTGTTGAGCAGCACACAGGAGGACAGATTTCAACTATGGCAGAGCTCACACGCCATACAACAAACTGACCTACTGCAATATTAAATCCTTCGCACTATTAGCATTAGCGGCTAACCAGCAGACTCCTCCTGCTTCTGAAAGACGTGCGGATACAGCAGGGAAAGAAGTGTCATTGTGAACTGACCCACTTACATGTGATTTTTACTCATGTTAGCTGTAGTTTAGTGTGTATAACTGGGGTAAAACTCTGCACACACAGAATATCTAGCGATTAGCCTGCAATCCCACTTTACTGCAGTAAAAACACTGACAAATTGAGCAGTTTCTGTTTAAAGATCTGTCAAAGTCTACTGTAAAAGAAATGCCGTAAAAGTAACAGTAATACTAGCAATTTCAGTTGCCAGTAATACTGTAGAATTTACAAGCGCACTGTAAATTAACAATTTTAAGTATGCTGTAAAGCTACAGAACAGCTGTATATGTTACTTTACAGTGCACTTTTAAATTTTGCTGTAAAATAATAATAATAATAATAATAATAATAATAATAATAATTCCTTAAATTTATATAGCGCTTTCTGGGCACTCAAAGCGCTTTTACACAATGGGGGGATCTCCTCATCCACCAGTGTGCAGTATCCACCTGGATAACGCGATGGCAGCCATTTTGCACCAGACCGCACACCACACACCAGCTGATTGGTGGAGAGGTGACTAAGTGATGAAGCCAATTAGGATATGGGGATGGTTAGGAGGCCATGATGGACAGAGGCCAATGGGCAGATCTGGCCAGGATGCCGGGGTTTAACTCCTACTCTTTTACGAAGAACATCCTGGGATTTTTAACGACCACAGAGAGTCAGGACCTCGGTTTAACCGGTTTAACGTCTCATCTGAAAGACGGTGCTCACTGAGCAGTATAGAGTCCCCGTCACTATACTGGGGCATTAGGACCCACACAGACTGCAGGTTGGGCGCCCCCTGCTGGCCTCACTAACACCACTTCCGGCAGCAAGCTAGCTCTCCCATGTGGTCTCCCATCCAGGTACTGACCGGGCGCAGCCTGCTACAGTGGGCGACCATGTGAGAGTTGCAGAGAGCTAGCTGCCGGCAATACATTAAAATACTGATAAATTTGCAAGTGCAATGTAAATTAACTATTATAATTGTGCTGTAAAACATCAGCACAGTTGTATGTTAATTTACAGTGCACTTGTAAATTTTGCTGTAAAATTTGCTGTAAAATGTTGCTGTAAATTTACAAGCGCACAGTAAATTAATAATTACAATTGTGCTGTAAAACTGTTGTACTGTGCTGTAATTATTGCTAATTTACAATGCACTTGTAATTTTGGCTGTAAAAATTCACTGTAATATACTGTAAAAAAATGCCAGTAATACTGTAAAAATTGCCAGGGATACTGTAAAATGTACAAGCACACTGTAAATTAATAATTACAATTGTGTTGTCAAACAACAGCACAATTGTAATTGTTAATTTACAGTGCACTTAAAAATATTGTCTCATTTTAAGAAACAATATGCCAAAATTAAGTGATTTATTTCCTATAAAAAAACAAAATAATCTGCCAGTGGGGTAAATAAAATAATTTCATGTCAACATTATATTGCTTACCCCATAGGTGGATTATTAAGCTTGTTTTTAGGAAAAACTAAATTTAGCCATAGTATTATAAACCATAAGGCGCCACGGTGGTGTAGTGAGTAGCACGTTCGCCTCACAGCAAGAAGGTCGCTAGTTCGAGCCCCGGCTGGGTCAGTTGGCATTTCTGTGTGGTGTTTGCATGTTCTCCCCGTGGTTGCGTGGGTTTCCTCCGGGTGCTCCGGTTTCCCTCACAAGTTCAAAGACATGTGGTATAGGTGAATTGGGTGAGCTAAATTGTCCATAGTGTATGAGTGTGTATGGATGTTTCCCAGTGATGGGTTGCAGGCGGAAGGGCATCCGCTGCGTAAAACATATGCTGGATAAGTTGGCGGTTCATTCCGCAGTGGCGACCCCAGATTAATAAAGGGACTAAGCCGACAAGAAAATGAATGAATTATAAACCGTTTTTTTTTTTTTTTTTTTTTGCAGTTTATGTAATTTCATCTGTAATTACTCTAAACCAATTGCCTTAAAAGCCACAAGTTGACTTTACAAAAATAATGCAAGTAAACCCACAGAAACTTGGAACTGTTAAGTTGACTTAATTTTTACAACTAATCAATTTTTTCCAATACAACTTCATTATACTATGCTTTCTTTCCAGCTTTTCTGTATCTAGCAAAATGACATACAGTAACTAAAATAAACCTGCTCTTCCAAACTCCAGCATGTCTTCTAAATTCAGGCTATAACTGTAGATTTTATAAACTCAATGAAGCTGTTAATATGTAATACTGTAATAATTACTGTAATTATTTGAAAACAGACATGCTAAACAGCCTGACACTGTAAAAAGGGATTAGTTGACTTTAAAAGTGAGTAAAATTAGCATAATTATTAAAAATTAAGTCATTATAGCACTTCCAAGTTACAATGGGTTTACTCATCTTAGTGAAGTCAACTTGTTGCTTTTAAGGCGATTGGTTTACTCGCTTTAAGGAACTAATCATTTTACAGTGTACACTCCTAAAATTATGTTTGTTCAAACTACTTATTGAAAATGAGCTGAAACAACACACACCTCTTGAGTTATTTTTTTTTGCGAACAATTAAATTTATGTGCAATCCACTTAAATTTGTCAAAACTACTATGTCTATCTACTGTAATTCTTTCATATTGGCCTGACACAGATCGATTTTTACAGTGTAAGAGTGCGAGGGTGACATAATCCAGGGTTTCCCCAAATTTTTCAGCACGCGACCCCCAAAATAACAATGCCAAATTCCTCAGAGCTGTTTATAAATATCGAAACTTTGCTCATACAACAATTGGCCTATCTAAACATGAACATATTGGCAACACAAAAAGTGCAACAGTCTAAAAAATTATGTCATTTTTATAGTCATTTAATAATTTGTTTAATTTAAGATTAACCTCAGCTAAAGATACTGCTGGACACAATGTTTTCAGCACAAGTCTATTCTCGGTTTAATATTGGAGACCACTCAGAGATCATCCTTATTATTCAGCTGTGGTCTGTATTTATTTTTAATGTATTTGATTGCCATAAAGGTGTCAGAAAGTTTAACCTGGTGCGATAAAATCGATCTGCTGCAGCTGACTCAACCCAACAGTCAACTTTATCAAATGAAATGAGTGTAGTTAACTCAATATTACTGAAAGTTAGTACTACTCATTTGAAGAGTTTTGAACTCAGTGTTGAAGGTAATGAGTTCATGAAATACCTCATTACTTCAACTTAAATGGAGTAAGTTCACAGTACTTGTATAGATTAGTTTTATTAACTCAAATGGTTTGTAGCAATCAGTTTCCTTAAATGGTTTGAGTTGCATTAACTTATTAGGTTTTACAGTACTCGGTTGGTTTGAGTTCTCTTTATTTATTGGGGCTTACTGTGCTCAAATTGCTTCATTTACTCAAATGGATTAAGTCCACAGTACTCATTAGGATTATTATTATTTTTATTTAAAGGGTTTGTTACCTTTACTTTTTGGGTTTTACAGTGTATGAAAAAAACAATATAAAAGCTGATGGCTTTTCATTTGCATGTTGTTGTTTTTTACTATAAAAAAAGACTATTTTTATCATCTGTGGGTTATAATTAAAATATAGCAATTCTAATAGTTTAATAAAATATTTCTGACTTTTGGAAATCAACAAGCGACCCCCTGCACTGAAAAAAAATATTCAAAGATGATTCCTTGGATGTATTCATTTTTAAGTTAAGTGGTCGTAAGCAATTTATTTGGGATGAATTTAAACAAACACATTAAGTTGAGCATTAATAAATTTAATTTGTTTGTTTAAATTCAACACAAATAAATTGTTAGCAACAATTTTGCAGACATCATTTTTTTCAGTGTGTCATTGTCCCGCAACCCCCACTTTGGAAACCACTGACATAATCAGCAATAAATTAGGCTAGCTCTATTCAATAAAAAAAAAAAAAAGAATTCTTCAACAGACCTTCACATGGAGCCACAAAATCCGGTGTTACAGACGCTCAAGCTAATGCAAAATTGAAGAAACTCCAAGCTCAGAAGCTCGATCCACAAACAGTTTAAATCCTTTCTGTCGTGTAAACCGCACATAAAGTTGTCTGAATCTGCAGGACTTCACAAACGGCTCTCTCTGATGTCAGTGACTTATAAAGCAGCCCCAGCGATGCATTCTGGGAGCTGGAGATGTTTCTCCGGGACAGACGCAGTGTTATGAGCCTCCGCCCTCGCTCATTGGTGGAGATTTGGATCCGTGGCCCGACAGAGGATTTTTATTTAATCTGGTGTAACCGTGTGCCAGAATAAAACAGCACTCTCAAATCAAACAAATCACCAATTTGTGCTTTTTTCCCCCTTATCTCGCTCTCTCTCTCGTCCTATTTTTTTTTTTTAAGACAAGGCCGATTATCTGTGTAAATCTAATTCTGTCGTGAATTTATTGGAACATGCAATGGGTTTAGATATACAAAGCACAGAGATGTCCAGAAAAATGTCAACATCCAAACAGAAGCTAAACCAATAGTGTTTTGTTGGTGGCTGTATTACTTTTCCTAGAACGATATCAGAAACAGAGATTTCTTTTCTTTTTTTCTTCTTTTTTTTTTGAGCCTTTCAAAGCTGAATCCGCCTACTGTGGTGGTAATCCTGTACCATGGGATTTAGATATGCTGTAGTATTGTATTAACTCATATTGATATTCAGATATATCAGCATGGCAAGTGTATGAATGCTGCATAAATAAATGAAAATAAAACTAAAATAATGAGGAGGCAAAAACTTCTAATCATGCCACAAAAATTACATATCAAAAATGTAATCATGGCACAGTATTAATAGAAAAAAAAAACGTTAATTATAAAATGAAACAAACTGCGGTATTACAACGGTAAAATAAATTACAATATAATTACAAACAATAATATTTAAATAAATAAGTAAAATTCAATTCAATTGAATTAAAATAAATGTAGAATAAAGTAAAATAAAATCCTAGAATTACTATGGTAAAATTGTAGTTAAATTAAACTAAAAAGAAAATATATTATACCTTAAAAAATATATATAATGTATTTATTTTATATTATTACTTGCAAAACATATTGAAGAAAACACTACTTAAAATGACGACTACTACGACTAAGACTACTACTACAATAATAACAAAAACAACTAACAATAATAACCATACTACTACGAAGATGACTAGTACTACAATAATAAAAACAACTAATAATAATTACAATACTACTACGACGATGACAA
>CAIGQQ010032566.1:12703335-12726168 GCA_903798035.1 Danio albolineatus
GGATGGATGGATGGAACAAGAGTGATAGAACGATACATAAAACAATAGAGTGAAAGCGTGATGATGGAACAAGTCTGACAGAATGACATATAGAACAATAGAGTGAAAGAGAGATAGATGGAAGGAACGAGAGTGATAGAATGATATATAAAACAATAGAGTAAAAGAGCAATAGAGTCATGGATAGATGAATGGAACAAGGGTCATAGAACGATATATAAAACAATAGAGTAAAAGAGCGATGGATGGAAGAAGTCTGACAGAATGATACATAGAACAATAGAGCGAAAGAATGATAGATGAAAGGAATGAGAGTGATAGAACAATATATAGAACAATAGATGATAGATGAAAGAGGGATGGATGGAGGGATGGATGGAACAGGAGTGGTAGAACAATATATAAAAGAATAGAGTGAAAGTGATGGATGGAATAAGAGTGATAGAATGATATACAGAACAATAGAGTGAAAGAGCAATAGAGTGAGAGAGATAGAATGAGAATAGAGAAATATAGAATGATATGGTGAAGGATGGAAGGATGGATGGATGGATGAATGGATGGATGGATGGATGGATGGATGGATGGATGGATGGAACAAGAGTGATAGAACAATATATAAACAATAGAGTGAAAGAGCGATAGAGAGAGAGAGATTAAAATATAGAATGATACAGTGAAGGATGGATGGATGGATGGATGAATGGATGGAACAAGAGTGATAGAGCGATATATAAAACAACAGCGTAAGTGTATTAAACAATAGAGTGATTGAACGAGAGTAAAATCGATAGAGCGATAGAGACAGAGCGAAATATAGAATGATAGAGTGAAAGAGTGATAGAGAGAGAGATGACAGATAGATAGAGAGACGGATAGGCCAATAGACAGTCTGGCAGATCAAATCAAAATTACAGACAGAATGATGAATGGAGCGAAAGAACAATAGATGATCAGAGTGTTCAGAGATGAGCGCTCATGAACATCAGTGCCGTATTGTCTAGAGATGAGGCAGGTGTGAGTTCAGAATGCTGATCCCGAATTCCTGCAGGTGCATCTTTCACTCTTAATAACTCTCCAGACAAAACCTCCATATCCCAACATCAGCTCCCACAGCGCAGCCAGGCCAACGGCATCAAACGGGATTGCATCATACTTACAGTCAAACTTGTGCTGACCTCTTAAAGCGGAGAGACAGCGAGCATCTGTCTGTCTACACTGCAGTATTCGCAGCGACAACAGACGAATGTTCAACGCAACAAATTTCATCCCCTGTTGTCTGTGCACTGTAAAACATATCAGTTTCCATGCTTTGGTGTTGTCTGTTTGTTTACGGCTGTGAACGGCATTATGGGACTTTGATCTATGCTCTTTAGATGCAGAAACTTCAACTCTACAGTTTAACAAAGTGACTTTTACTGACATTTTAATTATTCAACGTCTGTGAGATAAGAGAAAACGTATTGGCGGTTTATTACAAGGTTTTTGTAGCGTAATATAAAACCAACCCAGACAATACACTCACCGGCCACTTTATTAGGTACAGATTACTAGTACCGGGTTGGACCCCCTTTCGCCTTCAGAACTGCCTTAATCCTTTGTGGCATAGATTCAACAAGGTACTGGAAATATTCCTCAGAGGTTTTGGTCCATACTGACATGATAGCATCATGCTGTTTCTGCAGATTTGTCGGCTGCACATCAATGATGCACATCCCACATCCCAAAGGTGCTCTATTGGATTGAGAGGTCTGGTGACTGTGGAGGCCATTTGACTACAGTGAACTCGTTGTCATGTTCAAGAAGTCATTCTGAGATGGTTCACGCTTTATGTAATAGTGCATTATCCTGCTGGAAGTAGCCATCAGAAGATGGTTACACTGTGGTCATAAAGGGAAGGACATGGTCAGCAACAATCTTCAGGTAGGCTGTGGTGTTGACATGATGCTCTAGTGGTACTAATGGGTCCAAAGTGTGCCAAGAAAATATCCCCCTCACCATTTCACTACCACCAGCAGCCTTAACTGTTGCTACAAGGCAGGATGGATCCATGCTTTTATATTGCTGATGCCAAATTCTGACCCTGCTATCCAAATGTTGCAGCAGAAATCGAGACTCATCAGACCAGGCAATGCTTTTCCAATCTTCCACTGTTCAATTTTGTTGAGCCTGTGTGAATTGTAGCCTCAGTTTCCTGTTCTTAGCTGACAGGAGTGGCACCCGGTGTGGTCTTCTGCTGCTGTAGCCCATCCGCCTCAAGGTTGGACATGTTATGCGTTCAGAGATGCTCTTCTGCATTCCTCGGTTGTAACGAGTGGTTATTTGAGTTACTGTTTGCCTTTCAATCAGCTGGAACCAGTCTGCAATCAACAAGGCATTTGCGCCCACAGAACTGCCGCTTACTGGATATTTTCTCTTTTTTGGACCATTCTCTTTAAGTCCTTGAGATGGTTGTGTGTGAAAATCCAAGTAGATCAGCAGTTTCTGAAATACTCAGACCAGCCCGTCTGGCACCGACAACCATGCCACATTCAAAGTCCTTTCTTCCCCATTCTGATGCTCGGTTTGAACTGCAGCAGATCGTCTTGACCATGTCTACATGCATAAATGCATTGCGTTGCTGCCATGTGATTGGCTGATTATAGACCATTTTGAGGGATGTAAACAAAACTATCTCTAACTTCCGAGAATCCTAACCCTTCCAATCCACATATTGATAAATAATGTTATGATAGCTGTTTTAACATGAAGTTATGATTGAATTGTCTCTTGTTACAGTTGTGAAATAGTCTGATAACAAGCAGGAAATGTTTATGGGTCAATGACATTACCACATTTATCATCTATAAATTTGTGTTTACGAGCAGGTGTACCTAATAAAGTGGCCGGTACATGTAAACTATTAACTTTAAACTATTAAGTTAACTTCAAACTATTAAAAGTTTGAATTTTTTCAAGGTTAGAGGAAATTCAAGGTCCAGCAAATGCAAATACAAACGGAAAAAAAAATAATAAAAAAATAAAAACCATAAATACATGAAATCACAAAATATGGAAAATTGCTAATTTAGGGATTTTTTTTTTTAAGTGTGGCTTGCCCCAAGTGTCACATCACATCAAGCTTCAATAAGAAAAACACTAATGGATTTTATTGATGGAGGGGGAGGAGACACTAGCGAACGGAAACCTGCGAAACCCTGAGAAACATAACGGCTGTAATTAAATCCGAATCCCAGTGTAATTATTATTGTTTCATATCGCAGTTTCACCTACTCTTGCGCATTCGCTCCGATGACACCTCCGAGACCAAGACAAATTAGGCTCTTCCCGCATTATTTCAGGATATAAATAGGCTGTCAGCACTTTTTTCAGGAGAGCAGAATCGGAGTTAATTTAAACATTCTTTAAGATTAATGGAAGTGCTTTTCAGTGATTTCCTGAGCTCTATTCCTGGCCATCAAACTATTTAACACATTCTCATGGTGAACAGCTTAGGCCATTCTTATACAACTGCATGCTTTCTACCCAAAAACAGCCCTGACGCTTTCTATGAAATCATTTTCACCTTGTTGTTTCAGAAACTGAAATAATCCCTGGAACAGAAAAGATCCGTAAATTAGCACTTTTCAGTATTTTGTGATTCATGTTTTTGTTTTTCTTCAGTTATTTGTATTCTTTTGAATTGGATTGATATTTCTTCCAACAACTTCTAACCTTGAGAAGTTCAAAAGAGCGATTTTATGAACAGCTGTATCCCATCAAGACTTCAGCCCTCCTGCAGCATGGTGAAGTCTAGATTGGATACAGCTAAGGATACTCATTGTCAATATAGCATCATTTCTGACACTGTACACCAAATAATATTTTTACATTACTGTGAGGGTTGTGTTAATGATTGAGGTAGGGGTAGATGCTAATAAAATACAATTAATGTGTAAGATTAAAATACATATGTATATAAAATAAAAATAAAATACATATAAATACAATGTGTACATAAAATACAGTCGTGTCCTTGATTCTCGCTCATTATGATAAAGTTACTTATTGACCACCACATATTTGGGTCCAATTAGAAATAAAACCAACAAAGCCAAGAAGAAACTGCAATATTGTAACAGTTTTAATCCCTGATTTTGGGACTGCACTAAACCTGTTACTCCCGTTTACAACATGTGAAAAAAAGGGCTAAATTTTGAGTGAAATCAAAATTTACAGTGTTTAGTTTTGTGCTAAGACAAATTGCTATTCTGTAGGTGGAAAATTAATCTGTTTATTCACTGAAAAGCTTGTCATATCAAAATCTGTCCATTTGCTTTTGGAGTGTTGGTCCTTCTATTGACAACAATTTAACGCTTTAGCCACCATATCTTCAACCACTTCACGTCTTACCATTAGTTTGCTATGAAGGAATGATGCCCAAACCCTACTCAATATTCTATTTCAATAGGAAGTGTATCAAAATACTAAAATAAAAGTCTTACTAACATCCAGATCTCAAAGACGTTAAAAACTTCATCCACTTTGTCAGGAGCGAATTCAAAACTGCTACAAAAATGGATATTATAATAAATATGTCAAATGTATTATTTTTCAAAGCAGAGACAATCCGAGCAAGTGCTTAACCTTCATAAAATGTTGATTGTCAACCACAGGAGGTCAGACTAAATATTATATGAGCCATTTTAGCTTCTATCCATTTTATATGAGGGTTGCAACTATTTCACAGCTCTACATTCTTAGTCCTAGCAAAATGCAAGTCTAAAAATCTTAGCCATTAATTTGATTGTTTAGACTGAAATTTTACATTTCACAGCAGAAACAAATTGTCAAAATTAACATATCCATGAGAATTTCATTAATTACATATATACATATGCCTGACAAAAGTCTTGTCGTCGATCTAGTGTGTAAGAGCAACAAATAATAACTTGACTTCTAGTTGATTATTTAGAAAAGTGGCAGAAGGTAGATTTTTCCAATGAATCCTCTGTTGAACTGCATCCCAATCATCACATATACTGCAGAAGACCTATTGGAACCTACATGGGCACAATATTCTCACAGACTCATAAATCAGTCAAGTTTGGTAAAGAAAAAATCATGGTTGGGGTAACATTCAGTAGCATGTGAGAGATTTGCAGAGTGGATGGTAACATCAACAGCCTGAGATATCAAGACATTTGTGTTGCCCATCACAGTACAAACCACAGAAGAGGGCAAATTCTTCAGCAGGATAGCGCTCCTTCTCATACTTCAGCCTCCACATCAAAGTTCCTAATAGCGAAGAAAGTCCAGGTGCTCCAGAATTGGCCAGCCCAGTCACCAGACATGAACATTATTGAGCATGTCTGGGGTAAGATGAAGGAGGAGGCATTAAAGATGAATCCAAAGAATCTTGATGAACACTGGGAGCCCTGCAAGAACACTTTCTTTGCCATTCCAGATGACTTTATTAACAAAGTTGTTTGAGTTGGTGCCAATAGCCTAGTGGTTAGTGCGTCGACCCATAGCACTGAGGTGCTCGCGGTAACCCGACTTCGATTCCTGGCTCGAGGTCCTTTGCCGATCCTTCCCCTATCTCTGCTCCCTACACTTTCCTGTTTGTTAATCTCCACTGTCCTATCAATAAAGGTGTAATAATAATAATAATAATTAATAAAGTTGTTTGAGTTATTGCAGAGATGTATAGATGTCGTCCAGAGTCATGGGAGTCAGACACAATGTTAATTCTATGACTTTATATTTTATACTGTACAATATTTCTGTTAAGTGATGAGACTTTTGTCTAAGCAAAAGTCAGACCGTACTGTCCTAACTAAATAATTAAAAATCAAGGCATGATCATATTTTATTTTGGTAAAATAAGCATAATCTAGACCAACTAGAAATCAATTTATTATTTGTTGTTCCTAACACTTGCATAGGCGACAAGACTTTTGTCAGGTAGTGTTCTTTAGCATGTTTACTACTCAAAATTGTTCTTTCCCACATTTTTCTTCTTTTCCACTTCTCTACTTCAGAAGTTGTGTAAATTAAAGACTAATATAGAACACTTTATCTGACACACACAATGAGACACATAAAACACTGAACAAATCAAACGCTGCCACCATACCATATGGCAGGCACATTTTTAACATCTACTGTAACCTTTTGAGGGTAACACGTCACGCCAAACTGAACGTGCAAATGAGCATAACAGCTTTCTTGACAGACAATGACATACGAACCGATCCTACTCTTACAGTAGCTTTTTATACATTTCACAGCAGAAAGGCATTTGTTCTGTTCTACAGGAAATGTCAAACTGCATCCGGGAAAGCAGCTTAAAGCTCACCTGCTGTCCTGAGCCGTACACGGACATCTGCCAGGTAAAGAAGCCAGGGATGAGTAAGAAAACAAATGCACTGCACCAGAAATACCACCCTCAAACTTGAAGAATGTAGGAAAATGCAGGGGTACGCGAGTACAGGAATGTACCAATAAAAACTATTGGCTGATTATGATACTAATACTGATATTTTACACTTTATTATACAGGTAGTTTAGTTGCTGGATCAAACTATTTATACTGAACAGGGATTTAATCTATTAGCATTCAACAGTCCAGCATTATAAGCACCAGGATCACTCAAATATGTCTGGCAAACTATATTTTGCACAAATTGTATTCTGTCTGGCTAAATATTTCATTTAATTTTAATTTGAAAGACATTCAACTCATTACCTTCTCATAGGCTATGCATTACCAAAATGAAAATGGTTTTAAACCTGTCAAAAATTGGCCGATAGTTATAATCAGTGGCTGAAATATCGGTGCTTTTATAGTTAAAACATATACATGGGAGTAATTTCTTACATATATAGGCACAAAAGTTCTGTCTGGTTCTCAAATCCGATTGGCTGATATTCTGCAACATTAGCACTTGTACAGCCTCTTCACCCTTTGTGCTATTAACAGGTAAGTGACACTCTAAGCCGTAATCTCTCTTGTAGTGCTGTATTTATACCATAGTAATCTGGAAGTATTTGCTTTGCTTTGGCTTTTTTTATTAATAATAAAATTTATTTTCTCCATTCCTGTATTTAATCTGCTCTCAGGGTTTAAATTTTTTATTATTCTTTTTGACAGGTTGTTTTACTATAGTTTTTGACAGAAAAGTCCTCATTTGGCCATCATGTTTTAATCTAGGCCTTTTTAAACCAGTAGGCACCTTAATGTAATGTCCATGACGTGATTTATGTGCGGCATGTACGTCAATCTATACAGTTTTAAATGATACGTGACTCGCATTAACAGCTGAAAATTCAATCTACCTGCTTACACTGCAGACACGGGTCCGATTCATATTGAATCTGATTTGAGTAAATCGGAATTCATGTGATTTTTTTCTTCTTACATGTACATGGGCTATATCTGATCTACGTATCCAAAAAGGCGGCAACACCACAGCTCCAAAAATACAAAATGTGTTAAATTAAAAAGGCTGACACAAATCTGATCTACGCCACATGGGAGAAAAAATAAATAAATAAATAAATAATTTCAATCAGAATTGAGTCACTTGAACTATGCAGTGTAAATGCAGCCTGACGCCACATTCACACGGGGCGTCAGCGTCAACGCTTCCCATTCACTTTGCATGGGTGACGTCAGGCTTTACCGAACTGCATTGTGGATCCGTCGGCGCAGCTTCAGTGGCGTTGCTCGCAGCAGGAGTTGGGACTTTCTCAACTTTTCAAGCGCCAACGGAAGCGTCAGCCAATCAGATCGCTGGATGCAAATACACTAGATCAGACAGTAGCCGATTGTTGACTAATATCATTGGCTGACGCTGCTATGACGGTCGCGTCAGCCCCAACTTTAGACACGCCCTCTGTCTAGCGTTGACGCTGAAGCCTCGTGTGAATGGGGCGTAAGGCACTCGGCCTGCAGCCTTGAGCCAGCACATGCCTCCCACCGGTGCCGATATATCGCAATATCGCACTGCTACTTGTGTGATACTGCTCATATATAGTTGTTCAATTAAAAGAATGGAATGTTTTAATTCAGTAAAAACACAGCAACTGAGATAAATGTTAATACAGTTATACCTTTGTTAAATATTTACAATAAGTGCTGTTCAAAGGATTTTAAATATAGTTTTTCTATAAACATTAAAAGCTATTTTGTTTTGTTTTTTTAAAGTCAATACATAAAATACAAGATACATCACTTTTATGTAATTCATTAATAAATGCTAATTTATTCCTAAAATGTCTTTAAAAATATCTTTTGGTCGGCGACAACAGCCTTGTGGTACTGTGCGCCGTCAAATAGCACAGACATGCTCACGGCGACCCGAGTTCGATTCCTGGCTCGAGGTCCTTTGCCGATCCTTTCCCTCTCTCTGCTCCCAATGCTTTCCTGTCTGAAATCTCCACTGTCCTATATCATAATAAAGGTGAAAACCCCTAAATATTGTTTAAAAAAAAGTCTTTTAAAAATTATGATGAAACTTTCCAAAGCACCAAAAACATATGAAGAGTTTAAATGCAAAAACCTCAATGCCATTTGATGTTTTGCTAAAATGAGCATTTTCCTCTGACTCCTGTATGTAGGCTTGGTGATTTTTTTATAGTGGTGAATAAGTTCTTTTCATTGCCTTCAAACCTAAATAACCAAACATAAACATAAGAGGCTGAGAAAAATGATGATTTTAGGAGAAAAATCAGCCAGCATTTAGAGGTTTTTGCATCTGAACAACTCAAATACTGTACATAGACCAACAATTATTCTCCAAAATACCCCTTAACTAAATGACTAATGACTTTAAAAGACGTTTGTCATTCAAATGCACCCACGTCAACATAACACACACTAGCAGCAGCAGGTGAGCTCAGCCCTATCCCTGTGGCACAAAGCCCAACACTGCTCTCCTCCACAGGCATTCAGGAACGGAAAAATTAAACCAAGACGCAGCGGTCGCCTCGGATTCAAGGGAGCAGGCATCTGTTTCTGCTGAGACATCTCTCCGGGACTGACCTGTGACCCCTGACGTCCCATGAAAAGAGCAAGAGAATCTGATGGCAGGGCTCAGAGAGACACCGCCACTGTGTGGTAAAAGATGAAATCACACTGCCTGCTCACCGTGCATTAGCATCTCCCTGCAGATTAGGGCAATACAAAGTGATAAATGCGCTACGACTCCCTGCATTTGTTCAAGAGCAGGTTTCACCATAAATTACTGATTGTTGTTCACCTGTCTAGCATGTTCAGCAGCAGATTAGCAATGGTAAACGGCTGAAAACAGATGGATCCTGAACAAATGCATAGCGTGCTCCAGCTGTTGTTATCCAAGTATCAATTACACTGAACACAGGACTGTTTATATATGAAAGAATGTTTAAAAGTAGATCCTTTACAATAAATTAAGTTAGAGAGTCGCATACTAGAAATTAACCATGAGAGTCGCATACTGTACATCGTGTACATACTGAATTGTAACCATAAAAGTTACTTTCACAGTCTAACCAACTATATTTCCTTAGCAAACTAGTTGGTTGCCATAGTAACGCCCAAGCAAAAGACAATAAAATATCCTAACATGTATTACCCTCCCAAATACAGTCTAGTAACATAACAGTAAGAGTAACAGTAACATAAGCTATGCGACCACCTGGATCACTTTAGGGACTGCTTAGTAACACCCTAATAGTCACAGAAAATCCAAGCAACTAGATAGTAGTATAACAGCAACTAGTTAGCTTCAAAACACCACACTAGAAACTACTCCAACTACCTAGCAATACCCAAGCAATCACCTAGAAGGAAAATAAAAATAAAAATCAGGCAACATCCTAGCCATATCTAAGCAGCTACTCCAATCACTTTGGCAACTACCAAGAAATGTCCTAGCAGCCACCCAGAAGCCGCTTCGCAACACCCCAGTAACCACCCAGAAATTATTAGCAACTGCCTAGGAGCTTCATAGCAATGCTTCGATAAATGCGCTATGACTCCCTGCATTTGTTCAAAAGCAGGTTTCACCATAAATTACTGATTGTTATTTACCCGTCTAGCATGTTCAGCAGCAGATTAGCAATGGTGAACGGCTGAAAACAGATGGATCCTGAGAAAAAAAACTGTACATTGCATGCTCCAGCTGTTGTTATCCAAGTATCAATTCCAGTGAACACGGGACTGTTTTTATATGAATGAGTGTTTAAAAGTTGATCCTTTTCAATAAATGTTGAGTTCATCATTTATAAAAATTGATAAAAACATGGCAATTATGCCTTTTGACCATACAAAAATCATGAGTCGCATCCTGTACATTGTGTACATACTGAATTGTAACCATGAAAATTACTTTCATAGTCTAACCAACAATATTTCCTTAACAATCAAGATGGTTGCCATAGTAACACCCAAGCAAAAGACAATAAAATATCCTAACAGGTATTCCCAAATACAGTCTAGTAGCATAACCTATGCAACCACCTGGATCGCTTTAGGGACTGCTAAGCAACACCCTAATAGTCACAGAAAATCCAAGCAACTAGCTAGCAGCATAACAGCAACTAGTTAGCTTCAAAACCCTCTTGAAACAACAAACTAGAAACTACTCCAACTACCTAGCAACATCCAAGCAATCACCTAGAAGGAAGAAAAAAAATAATAAAAAAAATCAGGCAACATCCTAGCCATACCTAAGCAGCTACTCCAATCACTTTGGCAACTACCAAACAATGCCCTAGCAGCCACACAGAAGCTGCTTCGCAACACCCCAGTAACCAGTAACCCAGTAAGTCTTTAGCCACTGCGTAGGTGCTTTATAGCAATGCTTTGATAAATCACCCAGAAAAAAAAAAAACAAGCAACATCCTAGCCACATCCAAAGGCTACAGAAAGCACAAGACATGTCACTCATACAGTTTTGAATGAGGAAAGGTGTAACGCTCGATATGGTGAATGACGCCCCGCCTACTAGTACAGGAGCCAATCATCGATCGCAATAGACTGACGTTTCTCAGCCTCCGGAGGAGCAGCTCGAACCATTTGTGTGTTTTTATGACAGTTTTTTGTGGTCACAAAATGCACAAATCTCAGTGAATACTATCTTCACAGGCATAAGAAATATCCACATAAAGCTTGAGATTCACTCCAATTGGTGATAAGCAGTGTGGTAATTATACACCAAAATTTGGTTATGGTACAGCTTCCTTGGAACCTCACTCGAGGGGGTATTAGGTACAGAATGCAGTGAAAAGCCCCCAAAAGTGAGCTGTACCAAAGTTCATTTTGATCAAGGCTGGATCAGAACTCTGCATCACTATGGCTGTATTTGCCAGTATTTCCCCAAAACACCAAACTCAAACCTTAAAAGTCTTTCAAATCTAGGCAAGGCTTTGTCAAGCTTACACCAAAGTTAATCTTCCCTGCTGAAAAAAATTGGAAATGACTAGCTAAAACCAGCTTGACCAGCCCAACCAGGCTGGGAGCCCAGTCAAAACCAGCTATGTCCAGCTTAAACACCAGGCTGGTCAAGCTGGTTTTAGCTGGTCATTTTCCAGCCTGACCAGCTTAGACCAGGTTGCAGATGGCTGGAAACCAGCCTGGAAATGGCCAAAACCCCTCTAAAACCAGGCTGGTCAACCAGCTAAAACTAGCCAACCAGCCTAGGCTGGTTTAAGCTGGCTTTTTTTCAGCAGGGTTGACCATAACCCACCAAAATCCTGAAGTGTTCAACAAGAACAGTGGTTCAGTCAACAAGCTGCTTCAAAAGTTCCACCATCTTATAGCATGGTAAAACTCACCTGTTTGTTGGGTCGTTGGGCTTCAGACTGGAGTTGTTGTTGAGGGATGCCTGTCGGGGGAGTCCTGGAGCTCGGCTGCGGTCTCCTGAGCCCTGGTACAGCAATGGGGCTTCCTGCAGTTTGGCCTTCTTCTCCTGCGGAGCCTCTTCGTGGCGGCGGCGAGGGTCACTCGCACCCGCAGGCAGGGCTCCCCCTGGGCCACTGAAGAACCAGGCCCCTGACTTGGTGAGGATTTCTTGTTGTTTTCGGCACAGGTTGCATACCCACATCACCTGATGACAAAACAAGAAGTTAAAATCAAGACTGAACTCAAACCCCCAACTCAGAATAATGAAAACTTGCTGTTGTGGGAGAAGCGGTAGGTATAGTTATTCAGTAATTTCCAACTTTGAGATGGAATGAATATTGCCATTTTTGTCCAGAATCTCATACGCAGGTCCCACAACTGACAGGTTCAGGGAATTGTGATGCTGGTGCAGTTAACAAAACAAAACTGTCAGAGTATATGTGACGGGAAAGGATGAATGTGAAAGATTCTGGCTCAACCAATGATATGGGTTAGGAGGTGGAGCTACCTGGCTTGTCTGACTAATACATCACAGGGAGAGTGTATTTTGGTAGGCCACAAACAAACATTAACATTTATGAACTTTTGGATACTTCATCATGATTTCTGTGATTTCAGGAAAAAGTGCCTCAATAAAAAGTTTCACATTATGTTTACATAAAATACATAGCTAATACCCCCTTTAATAACTTTTACTAGTCTAACAAAAGGATGTTGCTAACATGTGGTGACATGGGACTACAGAGTTTCTTAGGAAATGTACTTCCAGGAACACCCAGAATATCCTGATATTAAATAATGCCCGACCTGGTTGAGTTGTTGCACAAATCTAATGTTCAGATACACATGATTTGTTCAGAATGTAACTGACATATAATGTAACACAATAACTGTTGTGTGCTTTTGGCATAACCTCATGTGTATAACTGAGCCTGGTTTCTCTCAAGGTTTTTGTCCTTCACATTTTGTTATTCGGTGAAGTTTTGTTCCTCGCCACTGTGGCCATTGGCTTGCTTGGTTTGAGACTTGTGGAGCTGTGCAGCGATGGATTTGCTCTTCAGTGTTTGGACTTCCAGAAGTGAAAATGAAACACTGAAATGAACTTAACTGATCTTCAACTCAGAAAACTGGACTGACAGTATCAATTTACTAGAACTTCTTTGTTAAGCTACTTTGACACAATATACATTTTCAAAGCGCTATAGAAATAAAGATGAATTGAACTGAATATATCAGGTGACAAAAACAAAATTAGTTTATTATAAATGTTATGATTGATGTTTATTACTAATTAAAAAAGGCTTTAATGGGCGTTTCAAGTGACATGCAAAAAAACACACTTTTGCATCCACCTAAAACAGCATGGCGTAACAAAAGACCAATGTGGTATTTAAAACTAACATCTCCCCTGACACTTTCTTGGCAAAACAGAGAGTTAAGAAAAAGGTGTTGCTAAAAGGTAGCTACAGTACAAGGGACAAACTTGTCATGGACAGGTGAACACGTACAGTGTACAGAACAGACAAACATTGGGGACATTACACAGTAATACTATAAACATATAATAACGAGCCATGGTCGACCCGAACTTAAAAAAATCTTGTCGTCATTTTGATAAACAGCCACAAAGCTTAGAAGAGCAGAGTTTACCGTCTGTACTAGTTGTTTACAATTTTCGCTTACTCGCGTTAGCTCACTGCATGTCTATATTTGAAATAACAAACTTCTTGAGCTGATGATAATAATGTGTGCATGATTATTGAAGTGATTCTGACATCTGACCCTTTCAAAAATGGACAAACGCGCGAGTGAAGCGCAAAAAAACAAAGGAGAAGCTGGAAAAAACAAAGGAGCAAATGATTCTTTCAGCAACCAAAAACATAAACAAGCTGCCACCATCACCTTTTGGACTATTATGAACTCAGAATGACAGAATTACTTTCTAACAAGAGGTTACATGTGCTGGGGAAGATTACAGACACAGACGAGAGGTTTGCACTGACTGTGGGCTCTATTTCGTGTTGTTTTTGAACCCAAATAAGGCATAAATGTATGCTGTGTGTAGTTTTTCTGTAATTGGTAACATATCAGAGACTGTAAGGGGCCGTATGTGTTCATATATACTGCATTTATTTATTTATTTTATATAATCGCGGACGTTACCGTAGGCTATGTCGACATCATTGGTCTGCAGTTATAATCAAATAATGTTCATAGAAAGGTTAGTAATGAACATTTCTACACAAGTATTTCTGTGTATAAAGCATCTTTTTTTGTAAGAAGTTGACATTTCCTTGAGCAAGAACAATGTCGATTGAAACATTGTCGTATACCTCGCCCACGCAAGCCAGATAAAGGTGATCAGTACCAACCCATTCCGTACCACTTCAGTGGAAACGGGCTATAAGGTACATTTGGGTACTAATGTGGACTGCTTGGGTACAAATATGTATGTTTTGAAAAGGTACTGTCTCAGCGACAGCTCCTGTACCTTTATTTCTGAGTCTAGATATATTGTTTTATTTGTTATACTGCGGGATACAAGTATTATGCAATCTAATTAGTGCAATTTAAAGGCTAAACTAAGTCTAATTAGGTTAATCAGGTAAGGCCCTTGGATAACAGTGGTCTGTTTTCAAGCTAATCGAAGAAAAAACAAATCTTAAAGGGCGCTATTTATTTTGATTTTAGGAGTTTTTACATTTATTTTTTTTATTCCAGAAAAAATGATAATAAAAAAACACTTTCTCCAGAAAAATATAAAATAGGAAACACTGTGCACAAAGAGTCGTTGCTCTGTTAAACATCACTTGGGAAATATTCGAAAAGTAATACAAATTTAATAGGATGGTTAATCATTAACTATGTTTCCATCCAACAATGAGAATTAACTTTATGTGCGACATGCGAATAAAGCAGCGTTTCCATCCAACGAGTTAAAGAGAACAAACTCGTCACTGACTGATTAACTGGCACCAAATATCAACAGTAAAAAAAAAGCAGAATTTGCTGTGGTAGGAGAAACAGCGTGAGTGTTTTTTTATTTAATAAATGACTTGCAACTCACAAGACAATGCTTACACGCAGTGAACGCGTGGTGGCATTTGAAAGCGTGAGATGCGGAGCATAGATACTTTTGATTCTGGAGGTAATTAATAGCATAATAACAGTACAACTGAAATGGTTAAGGCGTTTTAGAATGACCAGAACATTTCAGCCAGCTGGTTTGTAGATTCACACTCATTTTTAATCATCACATGATCTCTTATAACAAAACCCCGTGACGTTTTTTAATTCGCATACTGGAAATTGTTCGGTAAAATAGTTTCCATCGTAGTTTATTCTCATCTTTTCTTATCGAATAAAAAAATATATCCTACTCAGTTATGCGCAAATGTTTTCATGCACATTTTCAAAATGTATGCGCATCTTGGTGTTTTCATCAAGCGATTTTTTATGCGCATATCCAAAATGAGCATAAAAATAGGTGGATGAAAACGTAGCTATTGTAGTTCATATATATGTTTAAGCTTCACAAGATGTATCCATTCTTTAAGACTGAACAAAATAAGTAACGATTATGAACTATTGCATGCCACCGAGAATGTTCTAGATTAATACAAACAAAAATACACTATCATCCAGATGTGGAGAGTAAGGAATAGTCGTATTTTTTAAAAAAAAGGTTTAGAAACAATTAAAGATTTAACCATCTCTTTACAACCTCTTAAATCTTCCGCGTTCAACTTTTTCGCACAGCCTGAACATCTCTTGAACATTCAAGTCCCACCAACACCGAGCGTATGGCAACCTGACCTTGTTATTTACCCAGCAGAAATACACTAAGCAGCCGGTTGGCATCAAAGCTCTCATCCAGTTTGTTGGTGGTAATTAAACATGCTCTCTGAGTCTCACCCGCACACAGAGGCTTTCATCCATCCAGCATGAATGCATAATGCCTCCAGCCTCCGGAAATGATACATCTCGGTGAAGTAATTAATTATCAGAAATATCCCACAATTGATTTTCATCTGTTTCTCACTATAAGCAGTGATCTGGATTTGAATGTAACAGACAGATCAGACTAGGTGTTATACACTGGCGGGTTTTCATTGCCTTTTGTTGTAGAGAAAAGAAAAACCGTTGTGTTCTTCAGAAGAAAGGAGTAAATATTTTTTACACTTTAACTTAAGATACAACTTTCACTGTTAACAAACAATTAACTTTTTCTTTTAGGGTTACAGTAAGGTTAATAAATTCTTAATGTCATGCTTATTAACATTTATTAAGGTAGTAGTTGGGTTTGGGTATTAGATGCGATTAGGTATGTACACTCTCAGAAATAAAGGTACAGGAGCTGTCACTGGGACAGTACCTGTTTAAAAGGTACATATCTGTACCTGAATAGTCCATAATGGTACCTCAAAGGTACTTTTTAGGCACATTTAGGCACTATATGCACCTTTGAGGTACCACTGTGGACTCTTTGGGTACAAATATGTACCTTTTGAAAAGGTACTGCCCCTGTGACAGCTCCTGTACCTTTATTTCTGAGAGTGTAGAATAAGATCATGCAGAATACAGTTAAAATTAAAATTATTAGCCCTCTTTCTTCTTCTTCTTTTTTTTTATTTCCCAAATGATGTTTAAAAGAGCAAATATTTTTTCACAGTGATTCGACACATTTTTTTTTCTTTTTTGTCTTCTGGAGAAAGTCTTATTTTGTTTTATTTTGGCTAGAAAACATATTAAGGTCAATGTTATTAGCCCCCTTAAACATTTTTTTCTTAGATTATTTACAGAACAAACCATTGTCTTACAGTGACTTGCCTAATTTACTTGCCTAATTAATTTAAATTGCACTTTAAGCTGAATACTAGTCTTGAATAATATCTAGTAAAATATATTATGTACTGTCATCATGGCAAAGATAAAAGAAAGGCTTATTGTGGATACGTACCCAGGGTCTACATTTCTGGTGACAGTGAAATACATATGCAGAGGTACACCTGCTCGCAGTTTTTGTTTTTGCAAATCCGCCAGAAGCCGCTGTGGATGTTTTTTTTTATAATTATTATTTTTTTAGGGGTTTTCACCTTTAATGGGATAGAACAGTGGAGATTTTACAGACAGGAAAGTGTGGGGAGCAGAGATAAGGGAAGAATTGGCAAAGGACCTCGAGCCAGGAATCAAACTTAGGTCGTTGTGAGCACCTCGGTGCTGTGTGTCGACCTGCTAACCACTAGGCTATTGGTTCTGACAGTGTACGGTTTAATGATCACAGATCCTTACTGCGCATTCGCTTCTTGCATAAATCCACCAGAGGGTGCTATATACACTTCAGCCAACCAGGCCAGCTTGCTGTCAACTGATCCAGCCACCCCCTTACCTAAACTCAACCCATAGTGTTTTCAAAAACAATCTAGAAAAAGAAAAAACGTTGCAGGAGCGTGGTTTTACAATGTTATCAGTCTGTTGTTTATTTATTTATTTTGTTTTACCTGGTTTCTGGAACCATTTTTTGACAGACTTTACCCCTATCGGTCAACTCTGCTTCGCATTCCAAGTCTTCAGACGTAAACGCAGAGCTACTGGGAAAACATGTAGCACCGGAAAAGCCATTCATACAGAGGTATGTGGTCAGCGGTAGCGCGAAAAAGGAACAGAAGCCGTCTGTGCTGTCATACCGCCCCGCAGCATTTATTTTACAGACAAAATGCAGCCAGACATAACTCTGGCTACATAATTTGCACTCTCCAGAAATGTAGACACTGCTACGTATCCACAATGAGCCTGTGTTACAACGGAATTTTTTTTAGAAATTAGTTATTAAAACTATTATGTTTAGAAATATGTTGAAAATAATCTTCTTTCCGTTAAACAGAAATTCGGGGGGGGGGGAAACAGGGGGGCTAATACTTCTGATTCAACTGTAGGTACTTTATAAATGTTAATAAAGAGCTAATCTCTTTACAACAGACAGTTTGTAAGCCACTATTAATAGTGAGAATTGCTCCCCAGAATATTTCTTGCAATCTCCAAACAAAAGAGTAACCTGCAGTACACGCAAAACCAATAACTATTATGAAACTTCATAAGGTGTCTATGAGCTGTCCTATCATACAATAAAGTGAAAAGGTCACATCTTTCAAGTGGATTTTGATAAGATCACGGTGAGGAATAGCTCAGCGAGCGGCTCTGAGACATGCCGCAGATGGATGAGAGTGTTATTGTGATGAATGCTCGGTCAGTCAGCGACAGACAAACCAAAAGATGTGTGCAGTGAAAAATTGATAAAGTGTTGAGTGAGGTGTCACTGGTGTCAAATGGCAGGGGACCTTTTCTGTGTGAATCTCATGAAGCCCGTCAAGAATATGTTCGGTTCATGTTTCACTTCAAAATCCAAAGTGTTTATTAAGATTAAACGGGTGTTTGGGTGGTTGTTAGTACATTAAATAGTTATTAACAAATGTTGTTTGCTACAGTTACTTACACTTTAAAAAATCCAATTAGCAAAATGCTGGCTTAATGAGTGTTTGTTAGCTAGCTGGACAACATGACAAAGTCGTCTGTACTATAAAACTAACAAAAAAAGTTGTTTAAACAATTGTTGAGTCAACTAAGGTAAGATTGTTGAACTGGCTTAAAATCGCAAGTCGACATTAACAGACCATGCAAGCTGTTCTCTTTCAGGAGTTGGCGCATGTGTGATGCGCGATAACATAATAGAAATATATACAGCAATACTAAACCAAAACTACAGATGTGCAATTCTATTGGATAAAATCTCATACAGGAAATCAAGGAAAAGAAATAGCAGACAAACTAACAATAGAAGCTTTAAATTATAAAAATTGAGTTGAGTCAACTCAAAAAAAGGTATGCAGCAAGTTGCCTTAGAATTTTAAGTTGAGTCAACTTTTATTTATAGCGTAGCAGTTGTTGAGGCTGTAATCAAACAAACAAAAACAACGTGACATATAAATAAATTATATGTTTAGACTTCTTTTATGATCTTTTTTTAAGGACATAGAGCAAATTTAAATAAGCTTTAGGGTACGTTTACCTGAAAACGATGTATTGATGATAAAACATTTTTCTGTTAAAGCAGGGGTGTCCAAACTTGGTCCTGGAGGGCCGGTGTCCTGCAGATTTTAGCTCCAACTTGTCTCAACACACCTGCTAAGACGTTTCTAGAAAGCCTAGTAAGAGCTTGATTAGCTAGCCCAGGTGTGTCTGATTGGGGATGGAACTAAACTTTGCAGGACACCGTCCCTCCAGGACCGAGTTTGGACATCCCTGTGTTAAAGGTTGCATGTACATACTGTATGTATGGAAGCCCATTTCCAACATACTGCATTAATACACTAAAAAAAAAAATTTATCCAATTTTGCATCAAATGTGAACAAATCCAACTGTTAGGTTAAAAAGTGCTATTTAAATTAACAGGAAAACATTAAGCCAGTGTTGAGTTTGCCCACTCTTGACATAACATTCGTGTCAAAATAACCCAGTATTTACTAGAGAGTAGTAATTTCAACATGAAAGTCATCATTTAAACTCATAATAATGTCAGAATATAAAAAAAGTATTTTCAGTAAATATAGCACTTACAAGAACGACTGCTGCAATTTGTTTAAAAAAATAATAATTTCATTAAAAAAAGGCAAAAGGCTATACTGAGCCACATTGTTCAGTGGATCGTTTCACTCATCCTCCAACTAGTCATTGTTTAGACTAAGCTAGGTTTCACACCAAACATGAACATCGCAACACTATGAAACCCATTCATTTCAATGGCTTGCACCATACAAGGGCTGTTTGTTGCTTAAAGCGCAAGAGCATGCCGATTTTTGACATGTTTCCTGTCAATCAAATGGGGTTATTTCATTGGCTAGTGTTTTTTGGATTTAGCATAATGTATATTATTGAGTATGTTTTAAAATCGCTTACAAAAATACTTTACAATATTTAATAAAATAATAAATGATTATTACAAAGCATTATTTAGTTTTGGGCCAAGTGAATAAACAATTTTCAGCCCAGTTTCTGTTACTCTTACTCCCAAGTAATAAAATCAAAATAGCATTAAATATAATAATAATAATAATAATAATAATAATAATAATAATAATAATAATTTTCATTATGTAAATTTTGTATAAAATAATACATAAAAATATGTATTGGTTTTTAATAAATAATAAAGTATTAATAATATGTATTGGTTTTTAATAAATAATAAAGTTTTTTATTATTATTTTATTTATGGAAACAATTTTATACTTTTAAAATTGCTATATTTTATTTTGATATATGGTAATTTGAGGGCGATGCGGTGGCGCAGTGGGTAGCACTGTCACCTCACAGAAAGAAGGTTGAGCCTTAGCTCTGTCAGGTGGCATTTCTGTTTGTGGAGTTCTGTCCATGTTCGTGTGGGTTTCCTCCGGGTGCTCTGGTTTCACCCACAGGCCAAAGACATGCACAATTGGTGATTTAGGTCAGCTTATGTGTGTGAATGAGTGTGAATGGGTGTTTCCCAGTGATGGGTTGCAGCTGGAAGGACATCCGCTGCGTAAAACATATGCTGGGTAAGTTGGTGGTTCATTCCGCTGTGGCGACCCCAGATTAATAAATGGACTAAGTCGAAAAGAAAATGAATGAATGAATTGTACTTTGATTAAAAAGTAAAAATTGTAAAATTATGAAATATCATTTCAACGAAAAAGATTTAATCAGAATGACTTTGGCATGTCATAAGTTTGACTTCGCTGCAATTTCTTTTCTCATATGGCAGACAAGGAACTCCATACAGATGACAGCATTGGGAAAACAATCCCTGTTCATGAATGACTAAATGACTAAAAACACTTCTGTGTCCATGCCAGCCAAAGTCAGCAGTCAGTGATCTCACTTTGTAAAGAAACACTACACCCCAGTTATTTTGACTGAGTAATACTCGCTCATGACTTGAGACTAAACGTGACATCAGCATTTTCACAAAAATCATGTTTTTGTAATAAGTAATTAACAGAATCATTTTTTCAAAACATTCATTACTTGAAATTGTCGTTTACAATGCTTTCTGTCTCGTGCGAAATGTGCAGTTGACAAAACAGAGACTTCGTTTAAGCTTCTAACCATCGTTGTGAATCCCAACATATACAAAACGCCAACAAACATCAACACGAATCTTATGATACATGTTTCAGCATCAAACAGCATCACCGGACAGACCATCCTGGGCCTGCTAAATATTTCATAGATGTTTCATAAAAGTGAGGATGTTCATGATGAGGGGAGCGTTATCATTCACCAGCTAAAACAGCGCCTGCAGGTTGAGCATGAATATTTAATAAGCTTCTATATTTAGAGGCCAGCAGCTCCTAATAGACTGGATGCATATTCATAGCTTTTATTTTCTCTGAAGTTGGGGAGGAAAAAAAGAACCTGTTAAACAAAGTGTTAATTATGCAGAGACGGAATCAAAAATAGACCGATCTCTGGGAGGAAAGAGAACATATGTACGCTCAGTTCTCTATGGACATGTCACCTCTGAAATTGAACAGAAAATTAAAGTCTAATTGGATATTATGAGTCAATCTGTTTAGATTATTAGAAATATGAAGATATTAAATGGATAGTTCACCACAAAAAATGAACATTTACTTATTATTTACTCACTCTCAAGTGGTTCCAAACCTTTATAGGTTTCTTCCTTCTGTTGAACACAAAATAAGATATATTGAAGAATGCTGAAAACCTGTAACCATTGACTTCCATTTGTTTTTCCCCACTATGGAGGTCAGTAATTACAGGTTTTCAGCATTCTTCGAAATATCTTTTGTGTTCAACAGAAGAAACCAACACAAAGCATTGAAAGTTTCTGCATAATAATCTACATAAGTAAATTTTTAAAGACCAACCATTTTCCAAAAACAAACAGTTTTTTTTCATTGCCTGAATCTCAATAACACAACAAAAGCTTGATAATAATCGTTGTTAAATACTAAAGAAGGTATTTTTAAGAATGCTGAAAACTTGCAACCATTGACTTCTATTTGTTTTTTTCAACTTTTGGTTTTCCGCATTCTTCGAAATATCTTCTTTTGTGTTCAACAGAAAAAAACAACTTAAAAGTTTTAAAGCAAGTGAAAGTAAACAATAACAGAAATTTCATTCTTGGACAAACTATGCCTTTAAGATTAAACAAACAAATCTACATTATAAGAACAATCATCTCTTTTTTTTTTCTTTTTTTTTTTTTTTTTATAACAAACCATTTTCCAAAAACAAACAAAGCTGTTTTCCATTGACTGAATCTCAATAACACAACAAAGCTTGATAATAATCATTCGTCACCTTGGATTTATAAGGTTCCATTTGCGTTCTGAATGATTTTGAGATATTGAGTATTTTGCATTCAATAGCAAACAGTAAGTGAGTAACATTTGTTTTTTTAAATAAAAAATCTTTAAATGTAAACAACTTATAAAAAAAACCATCCCATAATGTAATTAAGTTCTCAATTAATAAGAATCAATAACTCAATTTTGACAAAAATGTCAGATAGAACCTTATAATTCTAAGGTGACGCATTGCTGAACACTAAAGAAAGTATTTTCAAGAAAGTTGAAAACCTGTAACCATTGACTTCCATTTGTTTTTCCAACTACAGAAGTCAATGGTTACAGGTTTTCATCATTCTTCGAAATATCTTCTTTTGTGTTCAACAGAAGAAACCAACACAAAGCTTTGAAACAAGTGAACGTAAATGATAAAATAATTTTCATTTTTGGGTGAACTACCCATTTAAGATTAAACAAAGTAATCTACATAATAAGAACAATCATAATTTTTTTTGACCAAGCACTTTTCAAAACAAACACAGCTTTTTTCCATTTCCGGAACCTCAATAACACAACAAAAGCTTGATAACAATCATTGTTGAACATTGAAGAAG
>CAIGQQ010032566.1:12733892-12744472 GCA_903798035.1 Danio albolineatus
TATATATATATATATATATATATATATATATATATATATATATCCGTTAAACAGCCCACGACAAATATTTGAAAAAAAATTAACTTCCTAAAAGGGCTAATATTTTTTCGACTATATAGACACACACACATTATAACTTTATTTCATTAATTTAATTGGTAAATATAATTGCATATGGTCTCAAGTAGATTTTGGTGTGAGCTGGGTATGTTTACTTCACATTGTGTTTGTGTCTGTAATTGTTTATGAGTGACTGTGTGTGTACATATGTGTGTGTGTGTGAGACGTTCATACTCCAGCTGAACTTGCTGCATCACCATCTGTGCTCAGGGGAACACGAGAGGATCTCTATTGTCCTCCTGTACAAAGAAATACGCAGCCGGACAGCCTGAAGACCAACAACACACTTCTACAACACTAAACTCATAAACGCATACACAACTAACTTTTTCTAAAAGTTAGTTAACATTTCTAGATGAACTGTCTCTTTAAATGCACACACTGCAGGCAAAAACTTTTTCATGTCCCTGTCAGTTTTGAGGGCTGTAATTTTAGGCTAATGTAAAAATTAAAAATAATAATCAAACTAACAGAGCATTTCTTTTATCACACCTTATCAATATAACACATTTCTAAAGTTCTTTTTTTTATCCTTTACTGTATCATAAAGCTCTCATTGCACACACATAGGCCCAATCCCAATTCTCAGCCCTTCCCCTTACCCCTCGTTTTGCGCATTCATGTGAAGGGGTAGGGGTGTCCCAGTTCTCTTTCACTTAAAGGCGTAAGGCTAAGGGGAAGGGCTACATACCCCTTCAAAAGGAGATTTTCCAGAACCACACTCGAAACCAAGGGGTAAGAAAATTCCCCAGAATACAACAGCACACGGAAGTCAAAATTAGTATTTTTGACATTATTACGAATATTTACAACAAACTAGCATACGCTTCAATGCATTCAAAACCGCATTCGTATTTTACTGTCATGCTTTATTAAAAAAAAAAAAAAAAAAAAAACACCAACGCTAAAATAGAAACCGCTAAATTTCGATATCTAAAATCCATAATAATAACTCCTGTATAGCAGTTCAACAACATTCTGACACATTTGGGGGTTGCTTAAACTATTAGAATTATCATATTTTATCCAAAACCCACAGAAGATAGTATTAAAAGTAATAAAATTAATAGTAAAATTAATTAAAATTAATAGTAATAAAAAAATATATTTAATAGTTATATAAAATAACAACATGCAAATAAAAAGCCTCTAGCCTTTCAATTCTTTTTCCATTGGATTGTGACCCCTGGGGTTATTACGCTAGATCAGTGTTTCTCAACTGGTGGGTCGCGACCCAAAAGTGGGTCGCGGAAACATTTTTAGTGGGTCGCGGAGTGTGTGGTCAAAAAATAAAAATAAATAAATAAATAAATAATAATAATAATAATGATAATAATAATAATTTATTTTGCTTATACCGGACTTTTATTTTGAAATGCGCGCGCGACAACAGTTCAGTTTAGTTCGGTAACTGAACATTTCTCTACCCTAACCGCTGTTTACAGTATTTATCGTTTTTACTTTGTAATATTTCTATAATTTGATACATTTTGTTAAATGCAACAATAAAATATTGGGTCGTGGCTTGATGACCATGTAAAAATGTGGGTCCCGTGGCCAAACAAGTTGAGAACCACTGCGCTAGATGACACAGATACAGTATAGCGTTAGTTGCAGCAGATTAATTTTACGGCCCAATGTTAAACTTTGACACCATTACGGCGCTCATTTACATTCAAAATAAAGGCCATGACTAAACATAGAGGTTTATCTCCAAGTGGCGGTCTCCAAATTAATCCAAGAGAAGTCCTGTGCTGTAAACGTTGTGCTCACCATTCTCCTTAAGTGAGGTTTATATTGAGTTAAACAAATGAATAATGACTATACAAAATTATATGGTTGTTAGACTGTTGCACATTTGTGTTGTCAATAAGCTTGTTTTAGTTCCTATTGTTGTGTATGCACTGCTGTGTACGATGTTTGTATGTTTATAACCACCTACGAGGATAGTGGGGGTCGGGAGTCACTGAAATTCTTATTTTGGGAGTCGCGAGCTGAAAAGTCACTCAGTATGTGACATTCCTGAGGTCTTTTGACTCAGACATCTGAAGCAGAAGATTTAAACAGCAATCTCCGTTTTGTGCCTTCAGAATTTCACTGTTAAAATCAATTGTTAAAAAAGAATTGAGGCGATATGAGAACAAAGCAAAACAGTCATCATTATTTGTGGCTATTGTATCATCTGACAGTATTCAGTCGCAACAACTGAAAGAATGACGAAAGCACAAAGCTCTTATTGTGTTTTCTTTCCTGGTAAAACCAATGAAAAGGTGCAGATGTTGAAATGAGGGGTGATGCAATGTCATTTTACCAGTTCATCATGTGTAACTTACATCAACCTTTTCTCATCTAGGTTCAGGTTCTGTAAGCGATTTCAAATGTTTTGCTAGCTTTGACTATTTTGCTATCACAAGGAAAAAAAAGTCTAATAAATTTAAAAGTAAAATGTAAAAAAATATATACAATAAATAAAAATTTTAAACATTTCTACAAATATTTTATTAATTATTGATTTATTAAAAATTCCAATAATTAATTTCTAAACATTTTATAGCAATGAGATTAATCTCATATTTCTAAAAATATATATTAACTAGATAATAAATTACATTAATCATGATGTAATTTATATAATTATATAAAGGTCATCCTGTTAAAATGAAAAAACAAATAAAATATATAAAACAAATTAATATTCATATATTTAAAACATTTCTGAAAATATATTATATTAATTATTAATTTATAAAAACATTGCAACTAATTTACATTTACTACAAACTTTACAGAAATGAGGTTAATCACATATTTAAAAAGAATTTTGCATTTGCAGATGCATTTATTGCAAATTATGATAATTATAATATAATAAATATAAATAAATAGAAGAAAAAAATACAAATAAATACAAATAAATATGTCATCCTGTTAAAACAAATAACAATAAATAAAATACAAATTTAGAAACGTTTGTACAAATATTATATAAATTATTTATTAAAAATTGCAACTAATGTACATTAATTTCTGCAAACTTTATAGCAATGAAATTATCATATTTACAAAAAAGCATATTTTGCAAAATATGATCATATTAGATCAATTATAACATAAAATTGATGTGATTATATAATTTGATTTATCATAACTATATACATATCATCCTGTTAAAATAAATAAAAAAATTAATAAAACAAGATATTTAAATCATATCTACAATTATATTACTATTAATTTATTAAAATTGGCAACTAATGTACAATAATTAATAATAATATAATTAATACAAACTTAGCAATGAGATTTACAAAAAAGTATGAATTTATTTATGATTATAATAATTATATGTCATAAATGTCATCCTGTTAAAATAAATAATTTTATTTAAATAAAACATTAATCAATTAATTTTAAATAAATAAAATTAATAAATCAATAAATAAAATTAATAAGTCACCACTGTAATTCAAAGTGCAAACTTAAACACATTTTTCTCCAAAAAATAAAAAATAAATTGCCTTAATCCAATTGCCACTGGTGCAAGCATCATTAAATGCATCCTAGCCTAGTCCTCCATAAGAGAAACAATAGATCGCTTACAGCACCTTTAACAAAGGTGTGCAGTGCATCTAAGCACATCTAAGCTGAATATCAAAAAACACAGACAAGAAAGAAAGGGGATGCTGACCACTTTATCCTCCTGCTGCATTTCCACAGGAGAGGAAAAGCAGGAGAGAGAAAGACAAGGGAACAAAGAAGAGGGAGAACAACAGTGAGTGACATTCAGACACACATAAAGAGATCCTCATGTACTACTGCAAGCGATCACAGCGCTTATTTCTCACAGCAAAACCAATGCTCGGGACTTCCCGACGCTAGAGAGAGATGGAGAGGTTAGAGAAGCACTTTCTGGCCGATCCAGGAATCGCTCTGAGACAAGTGGCCCAATGTGTGGAAAACAGAGAGAGGATCGCCATCTTGTGGCCACTGCGTTCACTGCTCAACCCTTGGTCTATTTACTATACTTTTATGAATTTGCCAGACGATTTAATCCATGCACTGAAAGTATACAGTATATACACACGTGTTTGCTTTCCCAGGGAATCGAACCCATAACCTTTCTGTTCCTAGCAATGTCCTATACTTATTGGTTTATTGGTTTATTTGGAAAGAATATTGTAGGCCTACAATAATTAGCACTGCTGCAAAGAACCAGAGTTATCCAAAATGCTCATTTTAATCTCTTTTTATAAGCCTTTTCTTTCCCTGTGAATCGAACCCACGACCTTTCTGTTCCTAGCATGTTATTTTCTTATTTATTTATTGGTTTATTGAAAGAACGTAGTAATTATATTGCTAAAAAAAGCACCAGCGTTAGCCAAAATGCTAATTCTAATCCGCTTTTATAAGTGTTTGCTTTCCCTGGCAATCGAACCTACAACCTTTCTGATCCTAGCAATATGTCAAATACTTATTCATTCATTTATTTATTTATTTATTGGTGTATTTGGCAGGGACAGCGTACATTGATTAGCATTACTACAAAAGCTGTCCCTGAATTGAGCTACAAAACCTATTCCTCTAATATTTTTCCAGAATAACTTTCTATTTCCTTTAAATATTGGATATGTTCAAAATAATAGCATGATGCTCTGCTGTTATAGGATTTATATAAGATATTGTGTGATAGTAAAAAAGCACTGTCTCACTGTCACTTTACTCCAAAAATAATCTGGTTTAAATGATGGATTAAAATAAAATACTAATCACACTATGTGTAGTCCACTCTTTGTAGTGCACTATGTATAACACAAGCCTACATTAAAACTGGTTGTTCGTCCAATCAGAAAACGCTCAGAATTAAAGGTTTTGTATCAAATGGCAAAGTCAGCAGCAATTATAATATTTATAATACATATTTTCATTTCTTTATAATGCAATAATCATTTACCTAAATTTTTGGCAATATTAATAACAAAGGCTGCACCAAATTGTAATTTTTTTTTTGTAATTGTAATTGTAAAAATAAAATAATAACTAATATTTCCATGCTTTTTATGCATGTATCTTCTGCACGGTTAAACTGTACAAACATAGAATGATAAGTAATACAGTCACACTAAATTTTCATGGTCCGTTTGTTGAATTTAAGTTACATTGCTCATCAGATTATAAGTAGACTGTTAGGTTGGGGTTAGGGGTAGGGTTAGTGTAAATTGAAATGTACTTGCAAAGTTTCTTATAGTCAGTTAAATGTCTGTTGAATGTCAGTATCAACAGATTTTAAGTAGACAGTCTACTAATACTCAAATGGACCATTGAAATAAAGTGTTCCCAATAATACTTATATGATTTGTGTGCATACATCTGCTACACTTTATAAAATAGAATGAAATAGTTATTTCAGTCTATGAAATAACTTCATTTATTTATATTATTATAAGCATTTATCTTAATTTTTGCCCATACTAATATCAGAAGCTGCACCAAAATTGTACGTTTTCCACCTCTGTTGAAGCCCGCAAATAAAATTCTCAGTAACACTACATCAATTACATCAAATATGTATATGAAAACTTTTTTTGTTTGTTTGTTTGTACAATTTGGCCACATATTCCATTTTACAGAGAGTAGATGACGTCCAGCTGAAAGCAGAGTTAGTGTGTACTGCACGTCTGTACCTTGTTAGAGCGCAGTGAAACTCTTCCTCCACAGCGAGCACAGAACTTGGTTTGGCAATAAGAACAGAGGTGGCCACAGCCGTCGGCAAACTTGGTTTTATGGCAGATTCCGCAGGTGGGAGCGTCACTCTTCAGCTCCGGGCCGCTCTGAGCCTCCTCACCCATCTTCTGCACCTGATCCTTGTACATTTCAAACTGCTGGTGCAATTTCCTGCAGGAGACAGAACATGGTCAATCAGAACACTGCAAACCAAAGCATGACCCACAAGAAGACAGCTAATCAGAAAACTGCTGATCAGAACATGACTAATCAGAACACAGCCAGACAGTACACAGCCAATCAGAACACAATGAGTCAGAACGCAGCCAATTACATCACAGTCCATTAGAACACAGCCAATCAGAACATGGCCCATAAGAACATAGTCGGACAGAACACAACTAAACAGAACATCATTAGACTACCAATCAGAACACAGCAAATCAAAGCACAACCTATCAAAATACAGCTAATCAGGCACAGCCAGTCAGTACACAGCCAATCAGAATACAGTCAGTCAGAACACAATTGGTACACAACCAATTAAAACACAGCTAATTAGAACACAGTTGAAACACAATCAGTACTCAGCCAATCAGAGTGCAGTCAGAAAACATGGCCAGTCAGCCAGTACACAGCCAATAAGAATAGTCAGTCAGCCAACTAGACCACAGCTAATCATAATACTACCAGTAAATAAACAGCCAATCAGAACACATCCAATCAGGACACAGTCATTCAGTACACAGCAAATCTGAACACAGCCAATAAGAACAGCTAGTCAGTACACAGCAAATCTGAACACAGCCAATAAGAACAGCTAATCAGTACACAGCAAATCAGAACACAGCCAATAAGAACACAGCCAGTCAGAACAAAGCAAATCAGAACACAGCCAATAAGAACAACAGCATCTGCAATTAGAATACAGACAGTCGGAACACAATTACTAATACAACCAATCAGAATGCAGTCAGAAATCAGGGCCAGTCAGTCAGTCAGTACACAGCCAATAACACAGTCAGCCAATTAAACCATAGCTAATGAGAATACAGGCAGTCAATACAGCCAATCAGAACACAGCCAGTCAGAACATAATCAATACATAGCCAATAAAAACACACCTTATGTGAATACAGACAGTCGGAACACAATTAGTACTCCAGATCAGAATGCAGTCAGAAAACAGGGCCAGCCAGTCAGTACACAGTCAATAACACAGTCAGTGAGCCAATAAGACCATGGCTATTGAGAATACAGGCAGTCAATACAGCCAATCAGAACATAATCAGTACATAGCAATAAAAATAATAATAAAGAATAATAATAATTATTATTATTATTATTATTTATAAAAACCCACCAAATGTGATTACAGTCGGAATAAAATTAGTACTCCAGTTCAAAACGCAGTCAGAAAACAGGGCCAGCCAGTCAGTACACAGCCAATCAGAACACAGTCAGTAAGCCAATTAGGCCCCGTTTACACTAGTGCGTTTTAGTTTTAAAACGGCGTTTTAGCATGAAAACGATCCGCGTCCACACTAGCGTTTCACCCAGCATTTCTGAACATATCTCAGTCCACAGTACGCTACCAGAAACGTATATCACGTGACCATTCGCGCACTCTGGGCATGCGCGTTCAAGTATAAACAGGAAGCATGTGTCTCGCTCGGCATTTGGTTATTGTTAATCAAAAAAACGCTGGTTGAACGATGAACGCGATGGCAAAAGAAAGCAAGAGAGGTCTTTTTGTGGACAGACGACGAGGTCGAGTTGTTACTTAAAGTAACAAATGAATATAAAACATCCATGGCTATTGAAAATACAGAGTTTACATTGAAGGCTGGTCTGCTGTCTTTCGGTGGCGTTACAGTCATGTGCGCTTGACAAATAAGAGAAGGATACGCAATGACCCAAAAGCCCCAATCACGTAGCGGATCTCAGCAGCCACGCCTCTGTTTTCAAATGTCTCCGTTTTCCCCTATCCACACTGAAACGGAGCAGCAGGGTTTTAGAATGAAAACGGCCTCTCCAGCGTTTCCAAAACGCTGTTTTCACGGCTCGAAAACTCCGGCGTAGTGTGGACGGATGGCGTAACCGTAGCAAAACCTATGTGTTTTAAAATGCACTAGTGTAAACGGGGCCTTAGACTACAGCAAATCAGAATAAAGCCAGTCAATACACAGCCAATCAGAAGAGTCAGTTAGTACACAGCCAATCAGAACACAGCCAATAAGAACACTGTCGGTCAGAACACAACCAGTACGCTGCAAAATAATAAAAAGTAGTAAGAAAACAGGGCCAGTCAGTCAGCACACAGCCAGTCAGAACACTACCAGTACACACAGCCAATGAAACACACCTTATTTGAATACAGATAGTCAGAACACAAGTAGTACTCCAGATCAGAATGCAGTCAGAAACATGGCCAGTCAGTCAGTACACAGCCAATAAGAACACAGTCAGCCAATTAGACCACAGCAAATCAGAATAAAGCCAGTAAAAACACAGTCAATCAGAACACAGTCAGTTAGAATGCAGCCACACTATGCTAAATATGCTTCTTTTAAAAATGTTGAAAAATATTATTAATCCCCATTTGACTGGTAGTGTGTGGATACACTACCTGCCAAAAGTCTTGTCGTCGATCCCAGTTGTAAGAGCAACAAATAATAACATGACGTCTATTTGATGGAGTGGAAAAGTTGCAGAAGGTAGATTTTTCTGATCAATCATGTGTTGAATTGTATCCCAATCATCACAAATACTGCCAAAGACCTACTGGAACCCGCACAGATTTTCACAGAAATCAGTCAGGTTTGGGGTTACATTCAGTATGGGGGCATGCGAGAGACATGCAGAGTGGATGGTAACATCAGCAGCCTGAGGTATCAAGACCTTTGTGCTGCCCATTACATTACAAACCACAGGAGAGGGCAAACTCTTCAGCAGGATAGCGCTCCTTCTCATACTTCAGCCTCCACATCAAAATTCCTAAAAGCAAAGAAGGTCAAGATGCTCAAGGATTGGTCAGCCCAGCCACCAGACATGAACATTATTGAGCATGTCTGGGGTTAGATGAAGGAGGAGGCATTGAAGATGAATCCAAAGAATCTTGATGAACTCTGAGAGTCCTGCAAGAACAATTTCTTTGCCATTCCAGATGACTTTATTAATAAGGTTGAGTCATTGCAGAGATGTATGGATGCAGTCCTCCAAGCTCATGGGAGTCATGCACAATATTAATTCTTTTTCCAAGGCACCATGACTTTATATTCTATACTGTACATTATGTTAAGTGCAAGACTTTTATCTAAGCAAAGTCAGACCTTACTGTCCTAATTAAATAAAAATTAAGACATGATCATATTTTATTTTGATAAAATAAGCATATTCTTATATTATTGCATATTAATAATACTTGCAGTCATCTCACAATCACTTTCAAACCAATGCTCCCACTAACAGTAAAACTGAACCCGATATACTGCAGACATGTCATCAAATATCAATAACATACGCACTAGCAGTCCCAACCACACCTTGATCCTGAAATAGCAGATCAGCTTTTATGAGACTTTTACATAAGCATGACGTTTCTTCATGCGCCGTCTCATTACAGTAAGAGAGCAGCGGGTCAAAGGCTGGAGACAGACCCTGAAACGCTAGCTGGACGCATGCATGACGTACATGCATTTTGTATGTTCCCGTCAATCAGCCGCAGCCGAGGAAAGCAAACACTGGGGTCCAACGCCATAAGCTGTCGATTAGAGGAGGTTTGGTCCCACATCTGCCCCTGCAACATTCATTAGCAGGCTGAATTATTGAGCATGGCGATCTCTTTACTACGGCAGAGCGGCGCGGTGTTACCCAGAATTCAGCAAACTCCAAACAACAGCTCATTCTCAAGCCGATCAATGACTCTGATGGGAGAGCTTGCATGCCTAAAGCTGAGGAGTCTAAGGTAGATCCCCTTAATGATTACAAAACTTTGCTGTAGTTTTATTTGTCGTATTTGGCTTAAGCTAAGAGTTTGACAAATTTACATTTGACGCTCATATTTTTTTTTTAGCTGAAATATAGTGTATGACTGAGAAATTTGTTATTTTAATAAAAACAAAACAAAACAACCCAACAAAACAAAACAACCGCCGCAAAACCAAACAAACCATAAAAAAACTGCAACAAAAGCAGCCACAAAATGGCAACAAAACAGCAACAAAAAAACTAAAACAAAACAACAACAAAACAAAAAACAAAATAGCAACAACACAAAAGGGCAACAAAAAAGACACAGATGCAAAAATACTGAAAAAAGCAAAATGGCAACTAAATAAAACAAACAACAAAATGGAAACAAAACAAAAAAAAAAATGGCAAAAAAAAAAAAAAAAAAAAAAAAAAAAAAAAAACGGCAACAAAACGGCAACAAAGCAAAAAACAAAACAGCAACAAAAAAAAACTGCCACAAAAAGGCAACAGAACAAAACAGCAACAAAACAAAAACAAAACAGCAACAACAACAAAAAAACAAAATGGCAACAAAACAAAACTGGAACAAAACAAAAAACAAAGCGGCAACAAAACAAATACAAAAACAAAAGAGCAACATAACAAAACGAAACAACACTACAAAACAGCAACAAAGCAAAAAACAAAACCGCAACATAACAAAACGACAACACTAAAACAAAACAGCAACAAAGCAAAAAACAAAACAGCAACAAAGCAAAATC
>CAIGQQ010032566.1:12744482-12771783 GCA_903798035.1 Danio albolineatus
CAACAAAGCAAAAAACAAAACAGCAACAAAGCAAAATCAAAACAGCACCAAAGCAAAAAACAAAACTGCAACATAACAACAAAACAAAACGACAACACTACAAAACAAAACAACAACAAAGCAAAAAACAAAAAAGCAACATAACAAAACAACAACACAGCACCAAAGCAAAAAACAAAACAGCAACATAGCAAAACGAAACGACAACACTACGAAACAAAATGGCAACAAAACAAAAATAAAAAAACAAAAAGGCAACAGAACCAAAAACAAAACACAATAAAACTAAAAAAAAATTTAACAGCAACAAAACCCGGCAACAAAACAGGAAGAAAAAAAGAAAACAGCAACAAAACAAAAAGGCAACAAAACAAAACAGAAGGAAAAAATAATAAACATAATGATTGAACAATTTATAGTCAATTACTAAATCAGGCTAGAAAACAAACAAACACAAGTAAATAAATAAATAAATATTATTAAATTAGGCTAGAAAATGAAAATAAACCTTAAACTAAAGCTGACAACAAGCATAAACAGACAGACTGAACTTATTTACAAACTAATTTACAATAAAAATACAAATTACAAATAATATTTCAAGCAGTCTCTTTCGAAATATGATAAAGTTTGTAATGATCACTGTCCATCAATGCAAGCACATGCTTTGCTTTATTAGCAGCAGGCACTGTATTTCTGAAGCCAACCAGTCAACCCTGATACTCTGAACCCACCAGACAATCACTTCTGCTGAACTCCATCACCTTTCACCCCACGAGGATAAAGTCACAGCAATGCCCTGATGGTGAACAGGTCTGCTTTCACTGATCCCTGACTCCTGCCCTCCTTCCCTGAAACATGTGGATCACTCAATCCAGACTCAAATTTAAATATTAGACAAAACATACTCATCTGACACACCAGGCTTTTTCTTTAACTGTTAATCTTCATCACAACATGTCATAATCATACTAAAGTGTACGATCAATCCCTTATAATTAGAATGTATTTGTATGATTGTATATAAGCTACACTGCAAAAAATGCTGAGCTCCCACAATCGAGTTTTGTTGGGACAACTTAATAGTTTTTACAAAATTTAAATGGATTGAACTTAAAACAAATAAGTTGTCTGCCCCAAAATACCAAAATTGTGTTTCAGCTGAACAAACAGCAATCATCTTTTTTTTTTTACGTATATATTCGTTTCAGCTTTAATTTTATAGCTACTTTCGCCTTCTGACGTTTATTTTGGGTCACGTAGCATGGATTAAAATCTTTACCACAATGCAGCAGAAACACACGCATGAGGAACGTCTGTCATTATATAACGACGTGTTAAAGCTAAAGCGCTCAGGTGTAAAGCAGCATTCAGGTGTGTGAGGTGAAGGCTGGAGGATCTCCAGAGCTTTGGCAGGTGCGCTGGCTCAGGTGGCATCACAGACAGCTGCAGAGCACAGACCGCTTCACCTCCAGACGCAAACGCCATCATATAATCATACGCTATTCCCCACGTCTCATCTGACACACGGCACCGAGAGAGAGTCAGAGAAACACGAGCCAGTACATCGATACGCAGTGCCTTTATGATCGACACCGCGGCCACATGAAGACCTGCGCTTTACCTGCTTAAGATACTTACAAACCTGCAGTCGACTTCTCGAGTAATACTAAACCCACGCTTAATGCACATCTAGTAATCAAACTGATGGAGCATACAGAGCAAAATGTGACCACAGAAGATATTCAAGAGAAAACAATGCCTGGAATGGGGATCGGTAATTTATTGCAATCTTTAAAGACAGTAACGTAAAAAAATAAAAGTATTGCCAGTGATTTTTTGAACACTTTCATTAGCAAGATATTGTACATCAACAAACCATACCTTAAGGAATAATAAAATAAAATCACTATTTATTAAGAGTTAACATCCATATAAATCATATCTCTTATATCTTAACTGAACCCATGGCCATCATACGATTGATCATGATTAAATATTTTAATCAATTGACTGCCCTGATGTAATTATGCAGTTTCAAAATGCATATTAATATATTAATTTTAGATATATTTGCAATTCAGGTGCGATTAATCACGAGTTAACTCATGGCATAATTAAAACTATATATTATATATATTATTAATATATACTTATTATATTACACATTTTGTAAATTCAGAAAAAACAGCCACAAATTGGCAACAGAACAAAACAGCAACAAAAACAACAAAACAAAAAAAGGTGCAACAAAACCAATATACAAATAAAATGCAATAAAATGAAATTTTAAAAAACGGCAAACAAACAAAAAACAAAATGGCAACAAAACAAAACAGGAAAAAAACAAAAAACGATGCGGCAAAAAAAAAAAAAGAAACAAATGCAAAAACAAAAGAGCAAAATAAAACAAAACGACAACACTACAAAACAAAACAGCAACACTAACAAAATAGCAACAAAACAGCCACATAACGAAAAAATACCTTAAGGAATAATAAATAAAAAAATTAAATCTCTATTTATTAAGGGTTAACATCAATATAAATCATATCTCTTATATCTTAACTGAACCCATGGCCATCATACGATTGATCACGATTAAATATTTTAATCAATTGACTGCCCTGATGTAATTATGCAGTTTCAAAATGCAACATTATATTAATTTAAGATATATTTGCAATAAAGGTGTGATTAATCATGAGTTAACTCATGGCATCATGGGATTAATCGTGTTTAATTATTGTATTGTACACATACATATTTACAAACTAAAAACATCACATATAAACTTAAAACTATATATTATATACATATATTGTTAATATATACTTATTATTAGATAATACTGATAACCTACAGCATGACACAAAACAAAACAAAAAAGGCAAAAAAATAAAATAAAATGGCAACAAAACTAAATAAAAGTGGCTACAAAAAAATGACAAAACATAAGAAAAAAAGGCAACAAAAAAACCTGACAAAAACGACAACAAAACGGCAAAAAAACAGACAAAACAAAAAAAGCAGCAAAACAAAATGCCAAAATTGACAACAAAAACAGCAACAAAACAAAACAATAAAATGGCAACAAAACAAAACTGCAACAAAACTAAATAAAAATTGTCACAAAACTAAATAAAAATCGGTAACAAAACAATACAAAACAAAATGGCAACAAAACAAAACGGAAACAAAACAGAAACAACTGCAACAAACGGCAGCAAAACAAAACAGCAACAAAACAAAACAGCAATAACATTAAAAGGCAACAAAACAAAAAAGGCAACATAACAGTAGCAAAGCAAAACTGCAACAAAACAAAAAAAATAATAAATAAATACAACAAAACAGCTACAAAACATCACAACAACAAAACAAAAAAAGGCTAAACAAAACAAAACAAAACAACGACCACAAAACAAAAGGCTAAAGAAAACAAAATGGCAACAAAACAAAAACTAATAGCACCAAAATGGCAACAAAACAAAAAAGACAACAAAAAAGGCAAGAAAACTGCAACAAAATGGCAATAAAACAAAGAGATAATGAACAAAACTAATTAAAGTAAATAACAATTACTAAATTAGGCTTGGAAAACAAACAAACAAAATAAATAAAGCTGGAGTATAATTAATATAATTCTTAAAATCACATAATTAATAGGTTGCTGATGCATTCAATTGATCAATAAAAGAGTGTGTTGCTTGCAAAGTTACTTGCGTGTTTCATTCATTAACACAATTTCAAAATAAACTTTTTTTGAGAACTGACTGCCTCCTGCACGCAGTGATCAACTGGGTGATTCAGAGTTTTAAGGGCAAAGATAAACCCATTCAGTTTTACTTACATCTCCGGCTCCTTCAGAGGCTCAGTCTGCGGTTGGTTTTGGGACTTTGTCTGGGGCTGGAGAACGTTATTAACCAGATCAGTGATTCCGCTAAAGGGAAACCACCTGTATGAACAAGCAGACAACGCAACTCAACATCTGCTCAACAAGCCTGAACGCAGACGACACAGACGCAATGCAAACAACAGCAGCTACATTCAGGAGGAGCACACAGAAAGGGCAAAACACCTGCAGGAGCTCAGGGAGAGAAAGACAGGTAGAAAGAGAGAGTGAATGATCCAAAGAGAGAGAAAGAGAGATAAAAGACTTGTGCATACTACACAAAGCTGCTTACATTCTTCACAGCCAGATTGAGTTAGTTAAGTTAGGATGTTTTGTTTCAGCCATTTAGTTGAAAGTCAACTAGATATGACATCAAACATCGGTGAAATTATAAATAATTATTACTATATTAATTATAATATTAACAAAAAGAAACTCAAATTTTAAAGCAGTGTAATTTTTAGGTTCATTGACATACAGTACTGTTGTAGTTTATTAACCATTAGGAGTCCTTACTAGGGCTGCACAATATATCATTTCGGCATGGATCTCACACTGTGCATGTCTGCAATAGTCGCAGCATATGCAATGTTATGTTGGGTTATAACATGCGCGCGCAGAATTCCGCAGATTTTTAGCCAAACATTGATTCTGTTTATTTACTGGTGTAAATGAGTGTACATTTATATTTATTCAGTTTTTAAGTGGAGTTTATTCATAAACAAATTTCGAGAGGATCACGTACTTATGATTGCTAGCAGCTGACCTGCATTATCCAATTCACAACGCACCTATCAGACGAATCCTAAGTTATTATAAACACCCTTGGCTGTGTATCACAGCTATCTTCGCTTTGAAGGATCCCCCATTCCACCCCATTCCTCCTCCTTTCTAGACGGGTGACACGGCGGCCCAGTGCTTAGCACTGTTGCCTCACAGCAAGAACGTCCCTGGTTTCAGTCCTTACTGAACTAGCCGACGTTTCTGTGTGGAGTTTGCAGGTTCTCCCCGTGCTCACGTGGGTTTCCCCCGGGTTCCCCGGTTTCCTCCCATCGTCCAAAAACATGCAACCTAAGTTAATCGACTAATCCAATTAGACACCATAGACATGCTTCTAGTAAGTAGCTATCTCCTAAGAACAATCACTATCTTCAGCTACTCCAGCAGGGGAGTTCTCGAGATCTACCCGAGCTCACACTACCCTCTCGCCTTGCAACGGGAGGGAGCCCCGGGCTCGAGGATCTTATGAGCTCGGGGCTCTCTCCCAGGACAGCATGCCAAACTAGCTTTACAATCAATCATCAGCTAAGTGTAAACTCTTGAAATTCATTTCAATAATAATATTGACCAATATGAAAATATTTCTATGATTTATTTACAATACAGTTTGTTAAAGTCTTTTAGTAAAGATTTTATATGAGAGACTTGCTTTGTTTACCAAATAAAGTGGATCTGATTGGATTCGCACTGTAAATATTAAATCAAATTTAAAAAGGTATTACTTTTATTTCATATTTTATGGTTCTAGTTATGATACTCACAAAATCATTGCGCATAAATCCGCAGATTTTTAACAAAATATTTCGCAGAAATAGCAAAAACTGTCCGCAGATTCCGTCTGGCCCTAGTTATCCACTCCACACGGAATTAGCATGCACAATTAAGCACATTTTTAGCCCATCATTGATTCTGTTTATTTACTTGCGTAAATGTGTGTAAATGTATATTCATTCAGTTTTTAAATTCATTTCAACTATATTATTGACTAATATGAAAATATTTATATGATTTATTGACAATAAAGTTTGTAAAGTACTATTTTCTGTCTTTTAGTAGATATTTTATATGAGAGACTTGCTTTGTTTACCAAATAAAAATGGATCATTGTGAACATTAAAAGTTAAAAGTGTTTTATTTTTTTATTTCACATTTTAAAAGTTGCAGTATGTAAGTTTGACACCCAGTGGTTGAACTAGGTATTGTACTCCTGGAGCAAAAGAAACAGAGGCGCAGGTTGCTAGATTGAAGACAGGAGCGAGTGATTTAAATCATGTTCTAATTAAAAGCAACGGCATCTGATAGAAGGAATATTCTCCATATTAAAAGAAGTTTTTGTTCTAACCAACACCTCGCATTGATATATTACTGATATATTAGAAATGGCTTCTATTTCTCACAGCTGAACAACAAAAAACTATGACAATGATCACCTCAGGTAAACCTCATGTGCTCTATTCAGTGTTAGATGCTAACAATGTGAGTTTGAATGCAATTTTACATGACATTTATTGCTATATACTGAAAGCAGCAGCAGATAGTTCACCTCAGACCTTGAATTGGAACTTTAGAACTAAACACGTGATTCAGCATCTACATTTATTAATGTTAAAGAGGGTTAATATGTATTAAATAGACTATAAATCTTATACCGTTTCGTGAGTGAGTGCACATTCTGTGCTTCTGAATGGCTGTTTATTTAAATTTCTGTCGTGTTTTGTTTGGTGCAAACAGCCAAATTGCTCATCCCTGCATATCTCGTCGCGAAGCGTGTTGTTAGGACACGCGGTTGCATTGTAACCTGCTCACCTAATGTTTACATTTGTAATATTTATATTATTTGCTAATCAATAACCTCATGTGGAATTCTGAATCTGTCTCATTTTAGAGTCTGATACTGTCCACCAGAGGTCGCATTTCGATCACGGTCACGCATTTCGATCACATGCTTTCAGAGCATTTCTGAATGAATGAATGAAATACGTGGTTTTCCACCATAGCAACCCGAGGTGCTGAAATATAACTGGCTAAACTGGGATTGAGCAGGTTAAAAGAAAATAAAGTCAGCGTTCTGGCACAGAAAACACATTTTCAAAGCAGAATATCTGACTTCAGCATTGTTTTTCAGATAAACAAGGATGTTTCTTAAATATCTGCAAACATATTATGGTATTTTTATGCTTTAGAAGAGTCAAAAACTTACATACAGCACCTTTAGGATTTAGTTGCGACGCTTCCAAAATCATTCCGCATAAATCAGCAAATTTTTTACAAAATTCGCCGCAGAAATAACAAAAAAATGTCTGCAGATTCTGTCTGGCCCTAGTTATAACTGAACAGCACAATAGTTGAGAACACATGAGATTTGTGGAGTCACAGCACAGTATAACTATAGCAGAGTGAAACTTAATCATTTGCATCTGTTTTAAAGGGATTTCAGGAGAGTTTAAAACATTTGGGCACAAAAATACATTTGTTAATTTAAAGAGAAATTATGGTACTGAATCAATACGATGAAAACTACACAGTGTTATTTTCATTTAATTTCATAATTCTATTTTTATATCTGAATACTGTTGGACTCTCGGCAAAACCATTGGGCACTGTTTTTATTACTTTATTTCGTTAATCCATTGTAATTATTTTTGCTCGCAATTTGTTTGCTGTTATTAACACATGATTACACTGTGACTGGTCAATCTGCTTGTCAATCAAAAACTACCTTCTGTTTAAGTGGGCGTTTGTTAGACTAAATAAGAGTGGATTTTGCTAGAAGCGAAACTGAAATAGAAGAAAGAGCAAACGTGAAATACAGCAACAAAGAACTGAGGGATGGACAAACAGTCAGCGAGAGTAGCAAAGAAGCCTGAGCGAATGAAATGCATTTTGCGTCCATCAGCCCAGGATACGGTCGTCTATTCATACAGAGATATTGCAAAGAGTTTAAACGGTCTCCAAGAGCATCTCACAGAGTTGACGAACAAAGCAAAGTAAAGCAGGAGTGACGCATCCAGCCGACATGTGGATGAAGCTGCCAGAAGCCTTTCAGACAGAGCCATAACAGACTGCAGGCAGCCAATCACTAGATAGAGGAGGAGGGGACAAGAGCCGCCAATCACAGAGGAAGCCACTACAAAAGCACTCAAAGCCTTCGGGTCTCTAGCTAAAACCAGGCCCACACACAATCTGCACCAGGGGAAAAAACTGCAGAATTCAACAAACAACAAACTTTTAATTCTACAGTGTTTGTAGGGCTGAAAGTCGATTCCAAAAAAGTAAATAATAATGATTCACCTGTTGTGAGGCACAGAGGTTTGAGATTTGATTCCAAAGTTTCTTCCATACTGGAGAATCGACTCCTCTTTAATAAGTTAATAAGACTCCTCTTTAATTGCTCCTAAAATTTAAAATTCTGTCATAATTTACTCACCTTTTACTTGTTTGAAAACAGTTAGAGTTGTTTGTTTTGTTTTGTTAAACACATTGTTGAATAGATATATAACTATAGACATACACAGATATATTGAAAAATGTTGGAAGCAGTAACTACTGACCCATAGTATTTCTTTTTCTTACTTTGGATGTCAATCAGGGTTTCTACAGGTTTCAAGTCAAATTAAAGACTTTGAGACCTTCTTAAAACCATTTTAAGACCATAATGAATGAAATTGCAGATTGACACAAGGCCAATTTGTTTTTTTATTGCCAATTTAAAAAAACAAAAAAAAACAATGAACAAATATTATTGTAAGGAGGAAAATTAAACTATATTAATAAGCAAATAGAGTTAATTAAAAAACGTTTCTTAAACCTTATATTGAAATACATTGTGTGGGTGTTGGCCCAATTGGGTATAGCTGTACATAGAAAAATAGGACATAGGAAAGTTAAAACACGTTTGAAACAATTTAAGAACTACAACACAACATTTCAGTGGACTTTAAGACAGGTTTTTGAAATTTAAGACATTAAGACTTTAAGAGCATGCAGATACACTGTTAAATGGCTACTAGTGTCCAGCATTCTTCAAAATATCTTATTTTGTGTTTTACCAAACAAAAAGGGTGTGAAACAAGTCAAAGTTGATTAAATAATGACAGAATTGTAATTTTTGAGTGAACTACTCCTTTAAGAGTCTTTTTCGTTAAAAAAAAAACATACTGATTTGAATCTCGAATGCTAATGATGATCACAAAATAATTCAGCAAAAACATAATATTTTTGGATAGTTAGCTTCAATGAACTAGTTCAAACAACTATATCAGCAGGCCTTTTATACCATCACAAGACTTTAACAGCCTTTTATAATATATGAATGCATATTGCTGATTTCCTACATTTAATTAATGTGATTAATCTGTAATATTGAATAGCAAATACTGATATGCTGATAAATACTGGAATTTGGCACTTAAATGTACACAATATAGAAGCACTGATGTAACTGATGGTTTGTTGTACTGTACGTGTCTTCGAAATAACACAATGTATTAATATACATGCTGAATAATGAATTGAGGTCAACACTAGAAAGTTGAGAGGCCCACTCTGAATGCTTGCATTTTAATTTGACATAAAATGTTGCTTTATTTTACTTTTTCCTAGTCAAAGATGCACCAAGAGCCTGCTATTGCTCTACTAAAACCTCAACATACATCTAATTGACGTGGAAAATGCAAACTCTTATCTAAATATTGTAACACTAAGATTATTTTTAGTGTTTAATTTGCTATATTTGTATTAAAGAACTGTGCGGGTGCATTTTAGATATGTGTTCTTTCACCAAGCAAACAATAAATGGAAGAGCTGTGTTTGAGAAGAAAGAATGTAAGAAACATGAGGAATCGATTCTTTGAATGAAGTTCACTTGATTCCAAATAAAGAACTCGGAATCTGAATAGATTTCAAAGTATGTAGAATCGAACAGCCCTAAACGATTTGAGTTACCAATGAGAGTATTCTGCAGCTTTTGTCCTTGTAATCAATGCGGGAAATGCAAGGGAGTAAAACGTGTGCAGATTTTGTGAAGGCCTGGCTGAGTGTTACTTACTGGGCTGGCTGAGACTTTGCATCTTCTTTGACCCTAAAAATGAAAAACAAAATAAAGTGAAAGTAAGAGCAGGATGACAACAGAAACAAAAGACAACAAAAAGGTGATCATGAAAAACATGCAAAGTCCAACAAATTTAAATACATGTGGGGTAGTGGGCCGTTTGACAAACATATGGCTTGAAAAATTACCTTTAAAGTTACGTTTATTTAATTAAAATTACAATTAAAACTGTCATATTATTTCACATTAAAAATACTGTGTTCTTTGCTAAATGTATTGCAAAACAGCATTTATTTCTGTGATTCAAAGCTGACTTTCAGTATCTTTCTTATAGTTACCAGTGTCACATGATCCTTCAGATATCTTTTGATATTTGAGAAGACATTTGTGATGTTAATGCTGGAAGATAAATGCTGTTTGATTGAACTTTCTCTTAACCAAAGAATACTACGAAGTAAAATTATAGTTTAAAAAAGTTCAGCATTGATCAACATTATTAAAAATTAAAGCATCCAAAAAGCATCTTTTTTAATGCTTTTTCAAGCCACACTGAAGACAGGGAGTAAATATACTGAAAATTCAGCGTCCAGTTACACTTATAATTGAATGACCTTAAATTTTAAGTATCCAAATAGATTTTAATATAAAATATTTCACAAATAATAAATATTATATTATATTATACTATATTATATTATATTATATTATGTTATATTATATTATTTTATATCATATTATATCATATTATATTATATGTATTATTTAAAAAAATTATAAAGCTTAATTATTTTAGTCATATCAAACACGTGCCACCACTACGTGAAACAAACTAAACATACAATAAATAAATAAATACACACACACAAACACAAAAACATCTAAATGACATGACAATAAAAAAGGAAACTAATATTAGAACAATGGTAAACACAAATAAATTAAAAAAACACCTCACAGAAAACACTCCGTCAACTATTTGTTGAGTTTTAAAACACAATAAAACACAATCCAGAACAGCATTAACAATTAAAAATGTCCTTAACTGTAGTTATGGTTCTGATAATGTATTTTTAAATCTGTACTTTCTTTAAAAAAAATACGACACTGTAAAAAATTAAAAGTTGAGTTAACTTAAAATTTTAAAGCAACTGGCTGCAAATAAATTGAGTTTATTAAGCTTCAGTGTTTGAAGTTGTGCCAAATTATTGTTTTAAGTTGACCGAAAAGGCTGGTTTAAGTCAATTATACTTTACGGAATCATTTGGCACAACTACAAACACTGAAGCTTAATAAAATCAAAATTTATTTGCAGCCGGTTGCTTTAAAATTTTAAGTTAACTCAACTTTTTATTTTTTGAAGATATGGAGAAATCAAAATTTAAAGTCTCCTCAACTTAATTTTTTTTACTTTCATTGAACACACAGTTCCAAACATGCAGTTGAATTATTTTTATCAGTAAATTCAACTCTGAGGTCAAAAATATGTCCGCCTAACTTACAATTTTATACTGAGTTAACAATTGTTAAGTTGGATTTGTTTTTACAGTGAATGAATAAACAAACAAATAAATAAACAAATAAATAAACAAACAAACAAATAAATGAATGAATAAATAAATAAAATAAAATCACCTGTCTGCGTTTAAAGGAAGGGGAAAAACGTTTGAGTTGTGTATCATCTCCTGCTACATTTTGTGCAAAAATGCTAAAAACAGTGTGTCACTGCCCTCTAACGGTCAAAGTTATTTATTTTCCGAATAAAAGGGCAGAAAACAAGTAAACAAGTATTGAATAATAAGGTGCATATTTACACTTAATATATACATTTACAAACAAAACACTATAATACTCATTTATTTCATGTCACCTCTATTTAGTTTTAGTAGCACATTAAAGCGAGCAATTCCATGCAAATGTCAACCTTGCCGTTTAAATCAGGTTTTGATGAAAATGGTGAAACCCCTTCTGAGTTGTTTGTGGAGACATGCATTATACGGTACTGTAAAAATACTCAAATGTCAATGCTTTAAAACAATTTCACTTGATTTAGCAAAGCCACACAAGTGCAAATTCCAAATCTGTCACAAAGCTTTATCCTCATCAATGCAAAAATGGAATAGAAAGCCATATAGAAAGCCAACTCTTATCTTTCTGATTAGTATTATTTATTTTGGGTTGTGCAGTTTAAATGACAGAATTTCTACAAATGTCGAATATAATAATCTTGTAAACTTTTTGGCTGAATCCATAATGCATGTTTATTTCCCTCATTTAAAACCCAAGACACATTTACAGGTTGATTTTTATCTGATCTCTTAACCCTGCGATGAGTTCTTGAGGAAAATGTAAACAGATGTTTCACTAAACTGTCAACAAATTTATGTTTCAAGATTTATTTTTAATAAAAAAAGAAATTTTATTGGGTTTTTCTCAACATTAAAACACGACATTTAAACATCTGAACATCACATTAAATCAAAATAACTCCAGGACAACATACAAAACTTGGAAAATAATAATAATAACAACAACAACAGGAAAAACAAATAAATAAATTAAAATAAATACATAAATAATTTAAATTAATTAAAAAAAGGGGGGGTTAATATAGAGTAGAATTATTTACATACAAAATTAACTGTAATTCACTGTATAACCCTGATGCTTTAAGTTCTATTCCACTGTCAGGTCAACTTGGATGAAGAAGTGTAATGTTTCAAGATTTTTATTGCAAATGTCACACGTATAATGTTGGAATTGTTTCCAATTAGCGAAACAACTGCGTTAAAGATCCTGTGAAGTGCTTTGAAATGTGCATTTTGAAGACAGAGAAGACAGGGCTGGACATATAGTAGCTCCTCCCCTTTTTGAAAAGCAGCCAATAGTGTTTCGTTTTATCACAGCTCTGCCAGTGAAAGTGGTTGATATCAAGCGCATCAAATAAAGCAAATGAGAAACATCTTGAAGGGGGCGGGGCATGTCAGATAGACAGCATTTGATTGTAAAGTATGAGGTCAAAAATCCAATTGGGTGGAAGTGACAAACTTCCACTAGCCAATAGTGTTTCGTTTCATCACAGCTCCACCAGTGAGTGGCTGAGAACAAGCGCAATAAATAAAAAGGCAAATAAGAAGCTTGAAGAGGCAGGATATGTCAGATCCACTAAAGCAGGAATTCTCAACCGGTGGGCCGCAACCCAGGAGTATACCTCAGTGATCCTGCAGGTGGGCCGCGAAGTAGCTTAAAATTAACTCTCAGTATTATACTAGAATTGATTTGTTATTAATTTGCTAATTGCTTTAATAAAATGATCGAAGTAACGCACTTTCTTCTGTTCTCTGATTGATTACTTCAAACTGGGTGCAAAAACAACCTCATCTGCAACTTAGGGCATACTCACACTACAGTATGCTATCCGAACCATGCCCAGGCCTGTTTTCCGGATCGTTTGAAAAGTGTGAGTGCTCTGAATCAGGCTCAGGCACACTCTCAAAAAAAAAAAAGGTACACGATGGTACAAATAATGCTCCTTGAGGAACAGTTTTGTACCTTTGTAAAAATTTTACCTTTTATGGTACTGAAAAGACCTCTTATGATACTGTTCTGTGCCTTTTATGGTACAACTGAAATGAAGGTGCACAATTGTTCTCATATAAAAGGTACAAAAGTGTTGAACAACTCCTCCTTTATTACAGTATCTATGAAAATAAATATGACTGAAAGGCAAAGTGATTTTTATGAATAATTTCCAAATTAAAACAAGAATCATCATTTAAAAGTATGTTTAAAGACACTTTAAACATCAATGTTTAGTCTTATAATACAATAATACAAAGCAACTGGTAAAACATAAAACTATAGGAATTGTAAACTAAACATTTAAGGCATTTTAATAAATGTTTGGTGAGCATTTTTAACACTGGTAAGGTACAAAGTGTCTGGTCACTGTGGTGGTACCTTTCACAAAGTATACAATATTGTATCTGCAGGTTTCTTAACTTAGGTTGATTCCATGGTTGCTTTTGGTTTCCCATGGTACAAATCATGACCTTAAAAGGTACAAATTTGTTTGTTTTCTTAAGGTACATTTCTGTCCCATAAAAAGGTACTGCCCCAGTGACAAGGGATTGTACCTTCTTTGGTACAACATTGTACCATTTTTTCTGAGAGTGCACAGTACAGTTGGCCGGCCCTGGCCTGGTTGGAAGAGGTGTTCCTGAGCGCGGTTCACTTGGGCTTTGGCGCGGTACGCTTGTAGTGTGAGTGCAAAGCACGCCTGAGCCCGAAACTGAAGGGGAGACGTGACTTTTGGGGACTGTTTCATGTGTGTTAATTAATCATTCCTACTGTTTAATGAACACAAACTGTCATAGATTATTAAAGATGCAAACCCCTCACTGCACGACAGCTGCACCTTTAGCAGACCTCCTAATTCATGCAGCACGAGGACGTCATGATTGTTTATGAGCGTCAGCAGTGGCTGATCTGTTCGGTGGAATATTTGACTGTGTGTCACTGCATATCAAACAATTAAAACCATATAATGATATGACGAAATGTCCACTGTGCTGAGCGAGAGCGCTTCTCTTAAACTGAACAGCGCATCATCGATGACGTAAGCGTGCTCAGGCCCGAATGCAATGTGAGTGCGGGCGGTCAGTGAGATGGAAGGGAGGACAAGCGTGCTTCAGCCTGGTTCAATTATTCAAAGTCATTGTTTTTCCTGCATCACTCTGCAGTCTTCATAAACAAGCTAATTAAATAACTTAAAAACTTAAACCTGTGGCAATTTGGGGCTCAACTTCTGACGAATGCAAGAAACTGATGCATGAAGCACAGTCATGGACAAACGTCTAAGGAAAGCAGAGAAGGCGAGTGGGCGCGACACCGAGAGCGAGTGCGCGAGACACAGAGCACGCGAGAGAGAGGCCTCAGTTATATCTCCGTCTGCCACTAATGGCTGATTCCACTTCTCTGTGGTGTTTTAGTTGTAACATAAAAATACGAGTCCAAATTTAGGGGGGGGCCAGAGCAGGGGCCAAGCTTATTGACATGGGAGCACCAGCTAGGTTAGGTTGTAATAACTCTCACTTAACCGTTTTCCCGATCTTTCTGAAAGAAATACCTACTGTACTCCATCCAATCAGCTCGCAGTAGAAAAAAAACAAGCCAAACTCACTGTTTGCTCATTTAATGTTCTGTTTCTCAAGGAACTATTTCACAATACAGGGGAAAAAAGGTCACAGTTTCTGGTTCATGTGGACTTTAAGACTAACATACTGATATTAACATCTAAAAAACATCTTTTTAATTAGATGTGAGCTTTAAGCATTGCGTGTGGTGTTCTCTGTAAATGAGCAGTGTTGAGCTGTTTAACCTCAGATGGCTGTGGTCTCTCTGCTCGGTCTGTGTTGTTGTGTGGAGGTGGAGGCCGCGGCCTCATTGATGTGACAGCTATAGAATGAAAGCTGAATCATCACTTTAAATAACACACCACACATCTCAGCTTCAGTCTCAGAGCTCCTCCTAAAACACTAATCCCTGCTCATTTTCAACTTCACCTCCGTCAAACACCGCATCTGAATTTCGCTTTTGGAGAAACCAAATTGGACGTGCATCTGTGGCGATGCATTTGGGAAATGGAAAAAATACTGCAGTACCGTTTTTTAAAACCTCACATCTACTTTAGAATTTTTAACTAAAATTAAGTCAGGGCGGGACATAAAGTAGGTCCTCCCCTTTTAAAAAACAGCCAATAGCATTTCAGTTTATCACAGCTCTGCCAGTGAAAGTGGCTGAGATCAAGTGCATCATATAAAAAGGCAAATGAGAAGCATCTTGAAGGGGGCGGGGCATGTCAGATCCCAGACAGCATTTGATTGGTCAGATGATTTGAAGTAGATTGTGAGGAGAACATGAAGTATGAGTTGATGTCAAAAATCCATTTAGGCCATACCTGTCAACATTGGGATGTGAAAATAAGGGATATGACCACCATAATTAGTGGCATAATTGGTGGTTTGGCAGTATGGATTGCATATAGGGAGGATCGGCTCTTTAATGTTTTATTACCACCCTTCAGAGAAAGACTGAAAATACGGGAGAAATACGGAAAAACACCTTTACGGGACGATAGCGGGATAGAACTGTAAAATACGGGAGAATCCCAGGAAAAACAGGAGGGTTGACAGGTATGATTTAGGCAGAAGTGGCAAACAGCCAATAGCTTTTCGGTTTACTCAAAGCTCTGCCAGTGACACTGGCTGAGATCGAGCGCAGCACATAAAAGGGCAAATGAGAATCTCGAAGGGGGCAGGACATGTCAGATATACTAGAGAGCCTTTGATTGGTCAGGGGATTTGATGAAAAACTGAAGTATGAGGTGATGTCCACCCTGAAGGATGTCAAAAGAATATTTATGGAAGCCTTTTAATGAGAAATGCTCTGATCTGTATCTTAAATCATAATATTAATTATTCAAATAGATTAGATAAATATACATTAGACCACCCCTATAATAGTTCATACCATTGTGAATCCATGATCCCGCCAATCAGGCTGGAAAACATTCATTCAGCAGTCTGAAACAGGCAGATCTAAAGCACCATTAGACACTGTAAGTGTACACAAGACACTTTAATTGTAACATAGGTGTTTGTATCTACAGTTGGTGGGATTTTGCCAAGTAGATGTGATCCTAGATGTTCTATGTTGATCCTGGATCATGTTGTTTGTTCAAAAACCTAATCCATACCTATTCCCTACCCCTAAACCCAACACTGACTGTAAATTCAAAAATCAGAGGGAATAACAGTTGGATAACAATAATGTAGAAGCACATAATCTTAATCTTAACTCTTAAATAAACTTAACACTTAAGCTAAAACTTGTCAGGGTTTGTTTTATATCAAAAATACAGTAGGTCGTCCTTGAGAATCACACATCAGCTGGAATAGCCAATCAGAGGGCCATGTAGGTCAGCATACACTCAATATCACTCAAAATAAAGAAAACACACGTTTGACTAATGAATTAGATGTAGTTGAATTAAATATATAAACTTGGTTCACTAAAGCATGTATTACACAAACTAACATTAACAAAAAATATCATACACCCGGCGAAATAAAACGCAAGACGTGTTTGCCCTGACGCGTTGCTATTTTCAGACCAGCTCAACCTTAATTTTCCCGTTTTCCGACACATTGTTTAAATAGCAAATCCATTTGCGCCGCTTTATGGATTCATGGGTGTTCTAGTCTAGAAATGAGGTGTGTTTAGGCGCATTGTTGGTGCATTGCTATTATGAGTAACTAAAATAGTAGTTGTGCGTTAGTTAGTAGAAAATGAAAGTAAAGGTCGATCAGAGGAGGCTCATTCTTTATCCTCGACTGCAGTTGCTCTGTTAAACCTTTCTCACTAGTGAAGCTTTTAGTTTGTCAACTTACAAAGTCTGCCATGTAAATAGCAAATGCACTATGGTGTGACACAACTGACTCTTAAAGGAAATGGGAGATGAGAAGCATTAAGAGAATAAGCACAACCCTGTTAGACCATGTGCCTGGGTGCAGAGCATATTTTTCCACTCTTAAAATAGCAAAAGTGGATTTGGACACACCCTTAATGCTTCTGTACCATTTGCTTTAGACTTTGCACCAAGATCGTTAAAATAGAGCCCAAAAAGAAACAAAGCAGCACCGAGCAGTATAAATAAACAGTATAAATAAGAACATATACAGATTGTATTTAAACTAGGACTGTGCGATTAATCGAAATCTAATCGCAATTTGAAACGTTGTGTTTAGTTTAGCTGTGATATGAAATATATATGTATTATTTAACTTCCCCCGCTTAGAGCAAATGCGTGACTGTCGTCTGTGTGAGACAGTCTTACTAGTCAACTGAGTGAGCACAATTTCATTCTGCCCAATCAGAATTGCAAGACCGAACTATGTGGAACGCCCACAATAAAAAAGAAAACAAACAGGAAAGCGTGGCCAAATGGGATAATGGCGTCTGCTGCTTCAGAAACATTAATAAAAGAAGTAAATCAATTATCAAAGGTATTATCAATCGAATTATCAAAGAAAAAAAGCATTGGAAATATTTTGGTTTCAAACTCAGACACCAAACAAAAACAGGCCATTTTTAAAGAGCTGTTGCAGAATTGTTGCCATGGCTTGCAGACTATTGAGCTGAAGACTTTGAATTGTAAATCAAATCACAACAAAAATTAATAAAAAAATAAATTCACAATTAGATATTTTCCCTAAACCACACAGCCTTAATTTGTTTGATTAAAAGGACCATATTGCAAGTGGACAGTAGCCATGTGCAAATGAAGCAATGCATGATTTGACCCCAGGACTATTGAGCGTTCAATACAGCTCTGTTCTGTATGAAGCGTGCGTGCGTGTGTGTGTGTGTGTGTGTGTGTCAGTGATGCACAGAAGAGGAAAGTCCTGTTACATAACACTGAGCTGAATCTCTGCATGGGGTGTAATTACTCCACAATTGCAGCTGCCAGTGTGCCAGTCTGTTTGGTCAGTAGGGCTGGCAGTGCCCGCGCTCTGCTGTCTGCCATCAGCAACAAAACACAACCTTCAGCCTGGGGTTCAAACACAACTCCTGCATCACTGTAATGTTTTTCTCCATAAGACCTCAATCACTGCAAAAATGCTTTTCTTACTAAGAGATTCGGCTTGTTTCTAGTCCAAATATCTAAAATTCCTACAAACAAACAAAAAAAAAATTCAAGAAGCACTTTCTAGACAAGCAAACAAATATTGTTTTGTTTACAGAAATAATATCTTAAAATTACAAGAAACATGAAAAAATTATCTTGTTTTTCATTTTGACATTATTACACTTACCCCATTAGCAGATTAGTTTGCTCACGTAAATATGACATACAGGGCCCTATCATACAACCGGCGCATCAAGGCGCAAGACGTGTATGGCACAATTTGTTGCTATTTTCAGACCAGTGCAACCCTAATTTTCATGTTTTGCACGACGTTGTTTATACAGCAAATCTATTTGCACCACTTTGTGGACCCATTGGTGTGCCAGTGTAAAAAAAGGTGTGTTAAGGCCATTCCTGTCAACCCATGTTTTTACCGGGATTCTCCCGTATTTTACAGTTCTATCCCACTATCATCCCGTAAAGGTGTTTGCCCATATTTCTCCCGTATTTTCAGTCTCCTCCCTATACGCAACCCATACTGTCAAATCATCAGGGGCCGGCCCTTGCTCTTAAATGTGAGTCAGTTCTGTGCTTTTGTTTTATTTAGGCATGAAACACTTTGAAATAAATATAAAAATGGCGCAATTTCCTTTCCTTGTCATTACAGGTGCCGTCGCCCCTCCTATGCAATCCTCAAAACAGTCATAAAGTGGTTCGTGACTGTCAGCTGACGCGCTCCATAGTGATAAATAGATGCTGTTCCCCAAACGGATTCTGTACACGCAATTTGAAGTGGAGCGAAAGTCTGGGTTTTGGGTGCGTGTTTGAATACAGACATATAAACAATTAATAATAATAATAATAATAATAATAACAACAACAACAACAACATTTAAAGATGTTGATCTCGAGTGTTTTTTTTTCCCAAACACAACAATTTTTTTTCTAAATGAGCATAAAAATTAGGAAAGCAATGCTTTCATTATAACGTTAGATGCGTGTATGCATTAGAAGCATTTTAAAGTGACACCTATGTTAATTAATGAAATTAAACGAAAAAATTATAATAAATGAGATTCATTCGTTGCTCTTATGTGTAATTTATACACTGAAGATTGAGATTTGATAACTTGATTCTATTTGTTTATAATAGCTATTAATTGTAATGAGCTAAAAGGTTTTGGTAATTTATTTGCTGCTAACGTATACTATATATTATTTCTTTTAAAAATAATAATAATAAAACATATAACAGTTCAACTGTTTATTTACAACTGCTCCAGAAGAACATATTTAGTAATTTGGGATTTTTTGTTTGTTTGTTTATGGGGAGGGGGTACCGCTTATTATGGTGGGCATATCCCTTATTTCACATCCCAGTGTTGACAGGTATAGTTAAGGCGCATTGTTGACGTGTTGCAATTTTGAGGAACTGAAATAGGCTGTGCCATTAACCAACTGAAAGCAGGTCTAATGTCCAATGCAGGCATGCAAGTTATGTGCCCATGCAGGTCCAAGCTTACACATTGCTTAATACACACAGGATGAAGAGCAATACACAAATATCTTTACATTTAAAAATTAAAGGGGATTAAAAAGTTGCAAAAATGATTCATCTCAATATAAATATGAAGAAAAAAAAACTACCTTCATGCCTTCAAATCAGGGGGTGATGTATGATGCTATTATTATTAACAGGATTATCTATTACATGCATATTTATATTTATTTTAATAAAAACAAGTTGAGATTTGTCCACATGTTGGGTTTTGGACCATATGGGGCATAAGAATAGAATGTGTGTTTGGACAGAACTCATTTGTTTTTCATTTATTCGTTTGCTGAAAATTAGAACTGAATTTAGAAATGGTTTTGAAACAAATATTTGCACTTAAACAAGTAGGCTAATAGAGCGCTGTCTTCAGGGGACTGAGTTTCACCATTTCTACAACCAGGAAAGTAAAAGAGTAAAAAGAAAGTAAAGAGGCCGAATGGAGGAGGCTCATTCTTTATCCTTGCTCTACAGAAGGTCTGTTTAACTATTTTCTCGCTAGTTAAGCGTTTAGTTTTGCCACTTACAAACTCCGTCATGTAAACAGCAAATTCGTCATAGCACGACACAACTGACTCGTAAAGGGAATGGAAGACTCTGATTGGTTTAATGCTGAAAACACACCCATAACTCATTAAGAAAATAAGCACAACCCTGTTAGACCATGCTCCGGGGCGCAGAGCGTATTTATCCGCCCTTTAAATAGCAAAAGTGTATTAGGACATGCCCTTAATGCTTTTGTGCCATGCGCTTTAGAATTTGCACCTAGATCTTTAAAATAGAGCCCATTATGTCTTACAAAACAGTACCTTTTGCTTGTCTAGAAAATGCTTCTTGATTTAAAAATTTTTAGATAGTTGGACTAAAGAAAAAAGAGAGACAAAAAGAAAAGCATTTTTTTAAGTGATGTTAATCATGAAATAAATGCAGTTCATAAATGCTGTTCATTTGAGCCTTGATTCATAATAAAACATATTTTTTTTAAAAAAAACATTATAACAACAAATAATAAATGAAAGATAGAATTTTGGCATTTTAATTTTAATTTATTTAAAATATTTTTTTTACTTGTTCAAACTAATTTAAATTGAGATGAAACAAAATAATTCTTGAGATTTCATTGGGACAACTTAATGCTTTTAACTAATTTATGAAGATTGAACATAAAAACAATTAAGTTAACCTAATTGAGTTGTGTGACAACATGAAATGTTGTGTGGAACCCTGCGTTTTTTTTTTACAGTGAATAACAGAAAAATGTCTATGATTGTCAAATGCTTTAAAGATTAGTTCAGTAAAAAAAATAAAAAATAATAATAATTATATTTTATATTTACTTATCATTTTCTTTATTTTCCATCATTGATGATCATAAGATATTTCTTAAGCACTGAAAAACGGAGTAATGAAGTGGAAAATATCAGCAATCGCTTGAGCTCATCACAGGAATAAACAGCAGTTTAATACATATTAGGATATACAATATAGTGAAAATTCTTTTAATTATATTTGTGCTAGTTTGATTATTTTGGGGCAAAACAGTGGCTCATTGGTTAGCACTGTAAGAACAGCAAGAAGGTTGCTGGTTTGAGTCCTGGCTATGCCAATTGGCATTTCTGTGTGGAGTTTGTTTATTCTCTCAGTGTTGGCATAGGTTTCAGTCCAAAGGCATGAGCTAAAAGTAAATTGAATAAACTAAATTGGCCGTAGTGTATGTGTGTGAATGAGTGTGTATGGATGTTTCCCTGAACTGGGTTGCAGCTGGAAGGGCATCCCACTCTGTAAAACATATGCTGGATAAGTTGACAGTTCATTCCGCTGTGGCAACCCATAATGAATTAAGGGACTAGGCTGAAGGTCAATGAATGAATTAATAATATTATTTTAACAGGCTGCTTTATTTTTAATACATCCTTAGTGAGTAAAATATATAGTTTTAATCTTACCATCCAAAAACCTGTGAACACTAGACAGTTTCTGTGCACTGAATACTTGTGCGCCAGAATAACAAATAGCCTGTAATGCTATTTCAACGTATGCGGTCTATGGGTAAGATTTAAGATTGCATAACTGTATGAATGAGTGTGTGACAGGTGGAGGGACAGTATGAGACCAGCTCATTTTTATGAATGTGGAATTGTGTGTACAACAGGTGGCAGAATCACTGCATGAGCTGAGCAAAAACAGCTTCTTCTCGTGCCAGAAAGAGCCAGGTCAACATGACCTCCGCTGAACCATCTGAGCGACCACACTGAATAAACACACATACACACACAAACACTTGATTGAACTGCACGATACAAGCTGCATTAAGGGGCAAAGTATGTGTGAAAGAGAGAAACTGGCACTGTTTCAAAAACTAGTGTGTGCACACAGTGAACAACTGTATTCTGAGGAAGCGAATAAAACACACAATCAAACGAAATTAGGAAGTAAACTAGAGCCCGTCTTCACAACTGACTGCAGTAGTGTTTGTGGTATTTCTATGCTAAACACTGGAGGGAATTTGCTGAGTGTGTTATTATGAATTGATTTAAAGGGCACCTATGGTGAAAAATCTACTTTTTTAAGCTGTTTGGACGGACATATGTGTAGGTATAGGTATACAATTATAAAATAAGACGCTTCAATACCGGTTTGTGGATGTTAAATCAGGTTTATTTTGCACATTAATGTAACAGATATCCATACAGCAGTGCATATTAACCTGTATCCTGTCACATTTGTTTGCAAAAAGAGTGCAAATCTAAATGAGCGCGTTGTGTGTATCTGTGTGTGTTTGTGTAAACTTTGTGTTGACATTGTGTCTCTCATCGTTGCAACTCCACAACAAACACATAAAACAATCATTGTTTAAGTTCTTACTGTAGTATTTCTCAAACGTTACGTGAGATCTGCTTCCTTCATGTTTTTCTGACGCTGCCAAGGGCGGAGATTGATGCACAATGACAGGCACATAGGAAAGGTGGACGGGGAGGACTAGCCTTAAAGGCCCAGTACCCAAAAACAGCAACAAGCTGTTTAGAGCTAAAGTATAAACTAATGAAAGCTATAATCAATAATCTGATGGGTGTTCTGAGCTAAAACTTTACAGACACATTCTGGGGACACAAAAGACTTTGAAAAAAGGGATAAAATAGGTGCCTTTTAAATTCAAGTTGAGGCGACTGAATTGCAAGATGTAAAGTTTAATCAGTAAATGTTTAAAAAAGTGAAAAGTTTAAAAAGTAACTAAACAATATCTGACTTGCAAAACATGAAGTTGAAACAAAACAATTGGAATTTAAAATTGTCAAATTTTACTGAAGAAGAAACAAAAAGATTTTCTTTCAGAATTCTATGTAAAAAAAAAAATGATATAAATGTAAATAAATTAATTCTGAATTGAGGCAAACTCACAATTCCAAAATTAAATATGGGAATAAAATCTGATAAAGAAAAAGAGATGGAATTACAGGACAATTTAGCCTAAAATCCAAATCTCGATTAATTGAGCATTTTAACTCGATTACGGTAAATGAACGATTATTTATATGCACACACACACACACACACACATTCATAGTCACTGACAAAGATTGTCTATATATGCACAATCAAATGTGGTTATAATGGAAGTCAATGGGGCACAAAAAGGCCACCAACAGTAAATTAGTAAATTAAAAAATGAAAATGTAAAAATGCAAAGGCAATGTTGTTACTAATCGTTCACATGTCCAAGACTGTGATAAAAGATGCAGTCCACAATTACTTTTAATGTTGAAAATACATCAGTTTGTGTGTGTTTTTTCTCCAAATCAGTGACAACATTTGAGAACTTTGAAATTAAAACCCATTATTTTTAAAAACATTCAAAACAGATTTCTGCAAATATATATGTATATTTATCTGATGCATGTTTACAGCAGTTTAATTCTGTGGATGCTTTCATCCCGAACATGACAAAATCAATTTGAACAATGCAAAAGCGCTAATCAAAGTCTCTTTAAGGCAGGTCATTTCACTCGGTGGCCATCATTGAAACACCTCTCACCTCTCATGCTCAGGCATACTGAATGGGGAAACCTCAAATTCTCCAAAACTTGCGATTTTATAATAGGAATCACCAATTAAATTAATCATCATTACTTATTTTAGTGCATTTCTAATCACATCCATTCGAATCTCACAAGATCTGCAGAAACTCACATCTGGTCCGAGCCACTGCCCCGAAAAAAATCTGTCTATATTGATTGCTGATTGGCTCCTTTACTAGAAGGCAGGGCTTCATTCGCCATATTGAACGTTACACTTTTCCCTATTCAAAACTATACAAGTGACACATCTTATGCCTCCTATAGTCTTTGCTTTAACGCATCTTTAAACCGCTCCCTACATATAATCTCAGTTAGCCCCAATATGCCCTGACCACATGCGAGCACAAAGGCTGAGCCAAAAACAAGCTAAATTTACAGCTCGCCCTCACACAGCGCTGCCTGAAATAGCAGGCGAGTTGAAGGCGGCCCATCATAGCGGCAGACACCTGTTCATTAGGAGCATTGAGCGGGATGGCAGGGGAAGTGCCTCCCTCCAACACATTTCCCTTTAAAAGGGGATTAGCGCTGAGGGAGCTCTCCATTCCAGCTGTCAGCGGTTCCGCCGTGGCATCTGGATCAAACGGCAATCTCATTTGAGCTCCGAGGGCCTTGATTGGTCGAGGAAAAAAAAACCCTGGTTAACCTTTGAGTGACAGCTCTAAATCCCTCCTCACATTTAGCGCCGCCCCCGTATGCCAGTTTTCAGAAACATACGCTTACATTGCAGATCCGTAAGCAGATATCAGCCTCAACACAAACCACACGGTTAGACTTTGACACAATTTTACAGTTATTTACTGCAAAAATGCCCAGTAATATACTACATTTATACTTTACAGTTCACTGCTGTGATATGCACTGCATTGTGGGCAATTAAACATTTAATAACAGTCATTTACTGCATATTAGGAGTCTGCAATACTCAAAAATGAGACCGTTGATGAAAAAATTAACATATTGTATCACAAAACGTATTTAAAATATATTGAATGAAAACTACTTTTGTAAACCACTCAGGAACGCAATTCTACAGATTTCTGTATTTTCCAAGCTCAATGGGGCGACCCCTGTGATTTGCGTAAATCCAAAGTTTTGTTGTTGTTTTTTTGTTGTTGTTTATTTTGGCTGTCTCTGTGAAGTTCATCTTTATCAAAGCAGAAGACCTGATTGATGGTTTGCTTATGGAGACAGAAAAGACTCAAAAGTAATTCACACAAAAGACACTATGCACACACGCGTAGCCAAATTCCAATAGTATCTGGATGCAGCCTTTATGATGCAAGCTGAGATTGCATCACTCAGCGATGCAATGTCAGACACGATACACTCAATGGAATGAGTGACATCACTGTGATGGGCAGGGTTAGGGGTGGGGTTAGGTGAGCACATTAAAAAGCATTGGATGCAGCTCAGATTGCACTGCACCAGGTCTGCATCCAGACCCCTCCACCAAATTCACAAGCATAAAACTAAATTGATAAAAACACACATTCATAAGTTGGTGTGAAAGGCAAACGCCTGCGTGCTGATTCTGCTTTGCTCAAGCTTGCGGTGTGAAACAGGCATAATACTCACTACTCTTGAGCACTTTTGAAAGGGTTACTCCTACTTTGAGTAATATTTACAACAGATACTTTTACTCTACCTGCACTACATTTTTAGGCAAGTAATGGTACTTAAACTCAAGTATGATTTTTCAGTACTCTTCCGGTAAAACGTTCATGAAACCATTTTCAATTTCATATGTATAAATATGAAAGTCGTTTGATACCGATAGCTACACTCAAATTATTTTCTTGCTTGTTCAAACTACTTATGTCAGAAAAACACAATAGTTGAGTTTTTGGGGGGACAACTTCAATGTTTTTTGTTCAATCCACTTAAATTGAAGGTATCTTCAGAGATGTATAAAGTACTAGAGACCCAGACATAAGTAAAAGTACTCTATCAAAAAGGTGACTTGAGTAGAAGTTGAAGTGCTCTTTAAGCATCATACTTAAGTGGAAGTACTAAAGTATTCAACATTTTTTGTACCCAAGTATTGCAAGTAGTTTATTTTAAAACTTACAACTCAAATACCGAAAGTAAAAGTACAGTGTTTAACTTATCTAGCACTTAGGGATGGCTTAAACGGTGTTTTGTGTATTATATTATTTTTAATGTGCTTTGATTTGTAGTTTGAAATTCGACAGTGAATTTTTGAAGGCCATTATCTCGCAATCTTTCAGGAGGCAGAGTATGCTCTTCATTCTATATGAATTTTCTTTCACTTTTCTTTCACAAATGCAAACATAGACTCTAAATAGGGCCACGGGTGGTCTTCTTCCTCATGGCCACAAACAGTTGAAATTGACGGAGTTAAAGGTAGAATTTCTGGGTTTTCAATGTCAAAAACAAAACTAGAGAGCTCTCAATGCAGACAGGCAGCGCTGTCTTCTTTGACTGTCTGAATGATGACGAGCCAGATTATTCAAACCTGTGACAGGGCCATCTGCTGCTCCGGCAGTGATATTGTGGGTTTGGAATGATTCGTAACATTTTTATGATTGTAACGAGTAACGATGCAGCACATCAAAAAAAGTAAGTAGGAAGTAGGAGAAAAAAAAAAAAAACAATACTCCAGTAGAGTACAGATACAGCCTTTTTGTCCTTAAGTAGTTACTATACATCTCTGGATATCTTAAATTTGTGCTGGCACAACCTGAACGAATTGTGTGAAAGCTTGCAATTTTTTTACAGTGTATATAAGTGGATGAATGTAAAATGAATGCAATAAAACAAGGAAACTGCAAGGAAACATCTTGATTATCCAGAATATGCTTATAATAAACAGAAACTATCTATTGCTCTTGATGTTTATACTGGAGATTTTTCATTCTTGAACATTTACTCTTCAACGTGAACCCAACGTGTGTAGCTATAAACCTTGTCTAAAGAACCTGTCTTTCAGCTGTAATGAGGCACACAGACACACGTGCGCTCACACATACAAACATACACGGCTGTGCTGTTGTCATGCCTTTGGGTTGGGGAGGCTGCAAGAACATCTCTTAAGAGTAAGTTACAATAATAGCCTACACGACTAACAATAGAGCGGTAATGGACACCGCCAGCACTGTTGGAGAGCGCAATTTCCTGTGCCTGTCCACAACAAGCCACCAGTAAGTTAAATGCTGTCAGTGTGCTTAACGCGTGCAATAATATGGCCACAAACAACTTTGCTATATATCGGTGGTATTCCCGGCTTACGGTAGTACCATGG
>CAIGQQ010032566.1:12776737-12790396 GCA_903798035.1 Danio albolineatus
TATTATTATTATTATTATTATTATTATTATTATTATTATTATTATTACTATTACTATTATTATTATTATTATTATTATTATCATCATCATCATCATCATTATTATTATTATCATCATCCAAATGTTAAAAATAAATAATTTTAAAAATATTATTATTGCTTATAATAATCATCATAGTTGTCGTCATTTGTAAAGTTAATTCATTTCATTTTATTTAATTTACTGCCATGTCAGCAACCAAGGCTATTTTCATGGCATAAACATTTCAATAATAGATATACAATTAAAAATCGACAACCAAATGAATACATAAATTAAATAAGATTTTTTGTGTTAATACATGATAAAAATCCTAAAATCTTTTCTGGTGTCACTTTGTTAAAAATGTCCTTAAGAGAGTTAATTTCATAAAAAAGTCTTCTGGAGTCATTAAAAGCAGGACAGTGCAGTAAAATGTGTTTATTTGTAAAGTTAAACTACTAAGTAAACAGATAAGTAACTAGATAAGTAAAATTGCTAAGTACATAAATAAGCATATAAGTAAATAATTAAATAAGTTAATAAATAACTAAATTAGCAAGTAAACAAACAAGTAACTAAATTAAATAAGTAAATAAATATGAAAATAATTAATTAATTAATTTCCTTCATGTTTACAATAACAATGGCAGATTTTACTTTTCACCTTTCACACACCTGTGCAAGACTAAAACACACAAATCCACCAAATAGGGCTGGTACTAACCATCAACAGCACAACTTCCATTTAGACAAGCTTGAATGTAGTTCACACACTGCAGATCCTACATGCTCCCATTGTTTTAACTACAAATAAACACATTTTTAATATACTAATATTTATAGTGAAGCACAAAGTGAGAAACTAAAGATCTGAGCGCTGCTTCCAGCTGGAGATATGGTACATGATTATGTCTATGATCTGATTAAACATACTGCATAAATACAGACAGGGCTTTTACTAAGTAAATACAAACACTGTGCCTTACATAAGAGTATTTCTGCTCCTGTTACCCACATGAGCTGATGGGAATCATGCACAGGATAAAGGTGGAGTTTATTACGCTCTTAGAGGGATGAAAGAGAGGAGGATGGAGTTGGAAAGAGAGCTCAACACTGATCAATGAACAGCTGGAATACGGTTACTTCTTTTCAATAACGATATTGACCTTATTCTGCTCCGCCATCTTTTAATACTTCGCTCTTTCACATTTTGTCATCCAACTTCCGGTAAGCTGACACAGTACATCAGATGACTGTTTCGAAAAGTCATTACATAGTGTAAAGTTAGCTGTAATTTTAGAAAAATGGCATATAATGCTAGTTCAGTAAATGTTTTGAGCTGGGAGTACGGTGAAACCTCCCTGCAACCATCAGATGGTCTCATATTGTCCATTCATAGTTACTGTTATGTGGGCAGACGATATGAGCCAGAGGTAACTTACGGGGATCTTTTTAATTACTTTGTCCTGTCACAAGGAGTAGATGGAGCGTTTATGAAGACTTATAAAAGTACAGAGGCCTACCAATATTTACATAGTGGGAAAGTTGGTTGTGTTCTAATACACAGTGAGGGGGATTTCATCTTTTTAAAAGCAAATGTGCTCCCCAGCCAGTCGAGCAGTCCGTGCCACTTAGGGAGGGTGGTACTCAGTGGTGTAAAGTAACTAATTACAAATACTCAAACTACTGTAATTGAGTAGTTTTTCTCAGGAATTGTAATTTACTGAGTAGTTTTATAAATGTGTACTTTTACTTTCCCTTGAGTACATGTTTAGTGCAGTATCGGTACTTTTACTCCACTACTTTCCTTCAACCTGCAGTCACTACTTTATTTCTTTCTTGTCTATGGTCATTGTCTAAAGTAGAAAAGTCAGTCCTGTGATTCCTGTCTAATTAAATCACACAAAGAAAGTAAAATCGCATCATACTGAACAACCTCAAGACATGGGCACTTTATAAATGCAGCAAACCTTTTGGAAACATTAAAAATGTCCAAGAAGATGTCCAGAATCTTTACACGCAATGATCAAGAGACTGTTTAAAGACTGCAGGTCACTGAAAATGATGGATGTCGACTGTATGATGACTGAAATCACCAAACAGCCTTAAACAATCACTAAATGGAACAATTGAAGAATGGAAGGAAGGGCCAAATAAAAGGAAGGACCGAAAAAGGAATGGAAGGAAGGATCGAAGAACCAAATAAATGAAGGATTTAAGGAAGGACTGAACAAACTAAGGAAGGAAAGAAGGAACACATGAATGAATGAATGAACAAAGTACCTAATAAAGGAAGGAACAAAAATATGAAATTAAGAATGAGCGAACAAATGAAGGGAGGAAAGAAGGAAAGACCAAACGAATGAAGGAAGAATTCAAGGAAGGACTGAACAAACTAAGGAAGGAAGGAATGAACAAACGAATGAATGAATAAAGGACCTATTGTAGGAAGGAACAAAAAATATGAACGAGTGAACGATAGAGAGAACAAATTAATGAATGAATGAATGGAGGAGAGAACAAACAAATAATTGAAGGAAGGTTGGAAGGAATGAAGCAATATAGGAAGATCCCTAAATACACCACATGTTGTTTGTACAGGGATGTGTAAACGGAACATTTTGTAAACGCATCAACTTTTCACAGTGTAATACTCACTACTCACTACTCTTGAGTACTTTTGAAAGGTCTACTTTTTACTCATACTTTGAGTAATATCTAAAACAGATATTTTTACTCTACTTGCACTACATTTTGGGCAAGTAATGGTACTTTTACTTGAGTATGATTTCTCAGTACTCTTTCCACCACTGGTGGTACTTAGTGAGCAGGGATCAGTGGAGACTACAGGATGTTCGTGCATCGCTGGTTTAGGAAGGTCCTGTAGCCACGCAGTCTTTATATTATGAAAGGCAAGTAAATATATAAATAAATAGTAATATCTTGTAAGGTCTGTGTTAACATAAGTAAGCCATAAATGTAAACAGTATGCTAACGTATTTGTGTAATAATAATAATAATTCCTTACATTTATATAGCGCTTTTTCTGGGCACTCAAAGCGCTTTTACACAATGGGGGGGATCTCCTCATCCACCAGTGTGCAGCATCCACCTGGATGACGCGACGGCAGCCATTTTGCGCCAGACCGCACACTACTCCCCAGCTGATAGGTGGAGAGGAGACAGAGTGATAAAGCCAATTAGGATATGGGGATGGTTAGGAGGCCATGATGGACAGAGGCCAATGGGCAGTTTTGGCCAGGATGTCGGGGTTAAACCCCTACTCTTTTACGAAGAACATCCTGGGATTTTTAATGACCACAGAGAGTCAAGACCTCGGTTTAACGTCTCATCCAAAAGACAGCGCTCACTGAGCAGTATAGACTCCCCGTCACTATACTGGGGCATTAGGACCCACAAGGACTGCAGGTTGGGCGCCACCTGCTGGCCTCACTAACACCACTTCCGGCAGCAACCTAGCTTTCCCATGTGGTCTCCCATCCAGGTACTGACCGGGCGCAGCCCTGCTTAGCTTCAGTGGGCGACCATGTGAGAGTTGCAGAGAGGTAGCTATAATACACAGCTGCTGACTCGGTTACCATCAGTAGACTAAGTATCTGGTCAAATCTCTTCATTTGTGAGGTATTGACCTTATTCTTCAATGCAGAAGTGCGCCCATTTTCGCGATTGTTTCAGAACTTCCGATTCAGTTGCCTAAGGGAGAAATGACTAGGAATAATAAACGACAGAAAATGGTCAAACTACTCTCTCTACAAAGAAAGTGTTTGCATGACTACACAGACAAAATATAATAATATAATAAGAAAACATCAGTTTGCATCATCAAGCATTTAATGTCTAAAACTGAATGGTGGCAATAACCATTAAACAGCCAATCCTCCCTATATGCAACCCATACTGCCAGACCACCAGGAGACGGCCCTTGCTCTTAATGTGAATCTGCTCTGTGCTCTCGTTTTGTTTAGTCATGAAAACACTTTGAAATATATATATAAAAAGGGAGGGATTCCTTTCCATTACAGGCACCATTGCCCCTCCTATGCAATCCTCAAAACATGCTGACGCTGTGTCCCAAAAGGTTTCTGTATGCACGATTTGAAGCCGAGTGAAAGTCTTGGTTTTGGTGCGTGTTTGAACAGACATATGCACATAATTAAGAATAATACTATATAAAGATGTCTATTTTGGTGGGGTTTTTCTTTCAAACACAACTAATTTAGTCTTAAATGAGCATTAAAAAGTTAGAAAAGCAATAAAATGCTTTCATTATAATGTTAGATGTTTGCCTTTTTTAAACGTGACATCTCTTTTATTTAATGTAATCAAATGAAAAATCTAAATGAGAGTTTCATTTGTTTCTCTTTAATCAGAATGTTAAGTAATACAGTGAAAAAAAGAATCATGAGATTTGTTACCTGGATTCTATTTCTTTATAATAGCTATTCATTTTAATAAGCTAAACTGATTGCTAATTTATTTGCAGCTTTTTATAATGTATACTATTAATTCTTACCTTTGTAAATAATAATAATAATAATAATAATAATAATAATAATAAAGACATATTACTGACCGTGTAAACTGTTTGTTTACAATGAAACAGCACCAGAAGGACATATGTAGCTATTTGGGGATTTGAAAATGGGGGGGACACATCCCTTTTTTTCACATCCCAATATTGAAAGATATGCTTGATGACTAAATGATATACAGTGGTTCAATATCTTCCAACTCTGAATGAACTGAAGACATTTGCTCACTCCCTAAGTGTTGGTCATACGGACCAAACTCAACACCTGACTCTTAAAAGCCCAAATAGTTCTGTCTAAAGTGATGTTTGGCGTCTCTTCAATAGACTGTGGCTCTATGGCATCACGGGAGGTGAATGCTGCCCGGTGCAACGTGATCTGACTGTCAGTTCTTCCAGCACCCACCAGAGCAAAGAGAGCGACTTCAGTCCAAAGCTATTTATAGTCAGCCATGAATAAAGCCAGGCTCTTCAGGATTTGCATGCAATCAGCTTCAGATGAACCGGTGCCACGTCGCACTCTCACGTTTCTGTGCTCACTTTTAACTAGCCACAAGACAGGAGATTTCAACAAGACATTTCCATCTACCACACACTGATTTGAAGTTGAAAATTTGGTGTTAGACGGTGTGTGATTTTCAATAATATGCTCTGATTTAACATGCATTAACGAGATATATAACAAATCTTATATTTTATTGCTAAAAAAAACACAGTCAACAATTGGAAAAGAATTAAGAGCACATGACTGCAAATTTGCCAACAAAAATAAATTTTAAATGTTACTGCTTAAAGGGGACCTATTATGCCCCTTTGTGTGTATGTGAAGTTTCAGCTCAAAATACTCCACAAATAATGTTTTGTAACTCTTTGAAACTGCCCCTTTTAGACTGTGATCCAAATTGTGGCATTTTGGTGACTGTCCCATTAATTCAAATGGGATTGTGCTCTTTTCAAAATAGGGCGGAGCTACAATTGCCTATGTATCAGCCAAGCAGCAACCTCCTGCTCTCCCTCGTGAAGCCAATGTGGAAGTAACTGAAACTGCTATTCATCGACTCGCCTTTGGGGGCTGGCTCCAGGAACTTTAGATGTTCACTGACTGCTATGCTAAATAGACCAACTTGTGATGTGTTTGTTTCTGATTATGTATAATGTTTTTGCTCCATGTCTCTGAATTATTCTGCACCAGTGAACATTTCTTCAATATGGTGTAAGAGTGGGGAAAAATGAGTGGGTTTGTAGGGAAAAAGGAATAGGTTACTAGGTCGCGCGACATACATTTTACCCATAGAGTTGAATTGTTCAGAAATACTAGGTAAGTAGGTGTGTGCCGCTTCTTGTATTTTTGGTTTAATATTTTGAGGGCCGGTGTCCTGCACAGTTTAGCTCCAACACTAATCAAACACACCTGCTTGTAGATTTCTAGTGATCTTGAAGACACTAGCTGCGTCCCAAATGACACACTATACACTTATGCACTTACACACTCAACAGCATAGTATATGTATGCAGTGTTGTCCCAAATGGAACACTAATGGCTTTTTTACTAAGCGGAAGTTCAAACTGTTTCCCTGATGACATTTGACAGTTGCCAAACTGGGGATATAAATGACCAAAATACCAAATAATACCTGGCATGAGTATAACCGCATTCACCATCAGGAGGCGCTATAAGCACTCTCGTCTGAGAATTTTGCTTTCACAATCCAATATAAATAAAAGTTATCCAAGATGTGCGCCCGATAGCTCCGTCCCTTCCGCTACGTGCGCAAAGCTGCAGTCATTGAGTGTGTGAAGTGTCCATCATTACACACTTCATATTACCGGTAGAATGAGTGCATCATTAGGGTAACTAAAGTGTATTTATTATTTGTAGCGTTTTCAGTGTGAACGCACTACTTACACTATTTATACTACAAAATGGCGTAGAATAGTGCTAAAGTATGCGATTTGGGACGCACCTACTGATTAGCGTGTTCAGGTGTGATTGATTAGTGTTGGAGCTAAACTGTTCAGGACACTGGCCCTCCAGGAGCGAGTTTGCCCACCCCTGGTATAGGTGAACTGAACAAGCTACAGTAAATTGACTGTAGTTTATGTGTGGGAATGTAAGAGTGCTGGGTGTTTCCCGGTGTTGTGTTGCAGTTGGAAGAGCATCTGCTACGTAAAACATATGCTGGATAGGTTGGTAGTTCATTCCGCTGTGGCGACCCCTGAATAATAAAGGGACTAAACCTAAAAGAAAATGAATGAATGAATGAATGAATAAACACAGAGTGTGCATCTCCATTAACGCAAAGCACAAAGAGAAACATTAAGGCATACGGCATGTGTGTCAGAATGCTAGTAAACCGCCGCACTCTGATCAGCATGTCGGTTCTCTCTTTGTCTCAGTGTTTTCCAGCGTTCTGGGTCAGTCTTATGCAATAGCCGGGCAGCTCTATCGGGTTGCTCAGCGCTGTGACGTAGCGCTCTGTGTACTACACTCACGCTGAGCTCTTCCGCCGCACAGGAAACTGATTTACTCACACACCACCGATCACAGCGTGCTCCTGTGAGGCCATTTATTCTGTTTTACTGATGAGTCAACAAACAAATCTTGGATATAAAGCAAGCATACATTAGCAATATGTTCGGTTTCTAGCATATTGCACAATATAAAAAACATTACACAATGTTTTTTTTTTTTTTAATAGAAGGGAAGGAATAGTGTACGCCAGGGCTATTCACTCAGTCATGGGGGCCAGTTCATGAAAAGCATCCCAAATGAGGGGCCGGAGAGATGGGACTTGCAATATAAGTGATGACACAACAGCAATATAAGAGCCCATATGCTGTATTTTTGCTCCTTAAGACACCTACGTTGGCTTTTTCTACATTAAAACGTTAATATGTTGTATTTTGTAACTACATAACATCAGGAAGGAAGGAATAGTGTAAGGCAGGGCTATTCAATCAGTTTGTCATGGGGGCCAGTTCATGAAAACCATCCCAAATGAGGGGCCGGAGAGATGGGACTTGCAATATAAGGTGATGACACAACAGCAATATAAAGGCGTACTCACACTATGCTATCCGAACCGTGCCCAGGCCCGTTTTCTGGATCGTTTGAGAAGTGCGAGTGCGCTGAATCAGGCTCAAGCATGGTACAGTTGGCCGACCCTGGCCCAGTTAGAAGAGGTGTTCCTGAGAGCGGTTCACTTGAGCTTTGGTGCGGTAAGCTTGTAGTGTGAGTGCAAAGCACGCCTAAGCCCGAAACTGAAGAGGAGACGTGACTTTTGGGGACTTTTTCATATGTATTTATTAATGTACACAGTGTGCGTACGCCCTAAGAGCCCATATGCTCTATTTTTGCTCCTCAAGACACCCGTGTTGGCTTTTTCTACATTAAAACTTTAATATGTTTTATTTTGTAACTACATAACATTAGTGCATTGTACAATGTGGGTTTTTTTACAAACATATTCAAATGTTGAATTTCGAAGCACAACAAAGTCAATGTATTGCTCAAGCTTCTTCTACATGCAAACACATTCATATGTTGTGTTTGAACTGCATAACAATTAGGGATGAAACGATTATGGATTTTGGTTGTGCGATTATAGCCTGAAGAATAATCACAGTTTCACAGATATCATGATTATCATGCATTTTATAAATTCAAAACACAACTAGTTTAGAAAATCACAAGAAATCTGCTTATATTTTAAAGTTTATTACTGCTCAGTCACCAAATACAGCCCAAAACTTCACATATTGGGTTAAATTAGGCTGTGTTCAGTCCTTTCCTTCCACTGTATCTGTTCAGCTGAGGGAACGAAACCAACCCTGTGACTTCAGACACAGTGACAATCCAAGATAGCAGTGCCCTAGGTCTAAAATATATAGTAAAGCATGCAGTTTTCTGCTATATGGTTACATTAATTCAGGCTGTTTAATATATTCTCATTACATTGGAAACCAATGTACAGAATAGGGTAACCTTGACTGAGTGCTTCAATTTCCCCTTTAAGTTCGGTCTCATTTTAAACAATACACTTGTCAGGTTGTAGCTAGAGAGCAGAAAAAAGTTTTTAAAAATTTTAAAAAAGGTTTTTTGAAATTAAAAAAAGAATAAAATGTATATTTTATAATATTAAATTAAATATGGATTTCACAAAATGATGTTTTAGCCCACATTCGACAAATAACTTAACTAAACATCTGGACAACTTGAATTCCAAATTTGCAGTTGATAACTTTCAGTCTAATTTTATTTGGTCGTAGTGCCAGACATGACCACCATTGGCAGTGATACAAGAATGTTCCCTATTTCTGTGTATGTCTTAAGGAATATGAACCATATTTCTTCATACTTTTGACAATTTTCACAGAGGACATCAAATTCTGAAGTAGTATGGGCAGCATTGCTTTGGCTACATCGTTGTTTTATTTTTAGACGTTTGAGATGCAGTGACGCAGTCAGATATTTAGCAGAACAGATCGACCACTTTAGAAGCTCATAAATAATCCTAAAAGTCCTTGTCTTGCATGTATTAGGAGGTTTGCTGAAGGTGCAGCTGTCATCCAGTGGGGGGTTTGCATCTTTAAAAACCCATGACAATTCATGTTAATTGAAAAGTAAGAATGATTAATAAATCCATATGAAACAGCCTTTTTAAGGTGACGTTGCAGCTTCAGTTTCACGCTCAGGCATGCTTTGCCCTCACACTACAAGCATACCATGCCAAAGCCCAACCGAACCACGCTCTGGCACACCTCTTCCAATCGTGCCAAGGCCGGCCAACTGAACCACGCCTGGGCCCGATTCAGAGCACTCACACTTGTCAAACAAACCTGGAAACGCACCTGGGCATGGTTAGGATAGCCTAGTGTGAGTGCACCACTTGTCTCTCTAGTCTTTTTTTTTTGTGGATTGCTGTAGCTAAGTATTGCTTTACTCTGCTGAGTATCCTTGTCGCAAAAATAAATGACTGTCGCTCAGTAATATCCATCAAACATCAGTCACCTGATATAGAAACTAGGAGTTTTAAGCTTTCAAATGATACATAGTTTGTCATGATTGCTTTATGTTTGTACTGCCATATAACTATATAACAATGCAATTCACAGGTTGAAGGGTGACAGTAAATGGATTCTCACTCTTACTAAAAAATAGTTGTAAAATATGTATACAGGAGAGTTAGGTTTTTTAGGAGAGTTAGAAAACAGAAATTGTTATTCTTTAAGGTGGACAATTCATTCATTCATTCATTTTCTTTTCGGCTTAGTCCCTTTATTAATCCGGGGTCGCCACAGCGGAATGAACCGCCAACTTATCCAGCATTTGTTTTACGCAGCGGATGCCCTTCCAGCCACAACCCATCTCTGGGAAACACATCCATACATTCTCATTCACACACATACACTACGGACAATTTAGCTTACCCAATTGACCTGTACCGCATATCTTTGGACTGTGGGGGAAACCGGAGCACCCGGAGGAAACCCAGGCAACCACGGGGAGAACATGCAAACTCCACACAGAAATGCCAACTGGCCCAGCCGGGGATCGAACCAGCGACCTTCTTGCTGTGAGGCAAACGTGCTAACCACTAGGCCACCGTGGCGCCGCAGGTTAATCAACTGAAGAAAAAAAAGTTTGACTTGGTAATCTTCAGTTATAGTCAGAACATTTGCTTCTGCCTTCAGAGTGTTGGTCCTTCTCAGTTGACGTCAGCTTGACAGCTTCAGCCACAATATCATTAGCCACGCCCTCTTACCATTAGATTGCACTGAAGGAAAAGAAAGCCCCGCCCCCCACCCAATATTCCATTTCAGTTAGAAGTACATCAACATACTAAAAGTCTCAGCAACTTCCGGCTCACGCAGACTTCAAGACAAACATATCGATACCATCACCCCAAAAAAATATTGAAATTGCAGAGGCACTTTAAAGGGCACATTCTCAGAGTTGCAGACATGCAATTTACAAAAATGACCAATAAAAGCCCGTTACTGATACTCTGCTGGCTGATCTGCATGTTGATTCTAAACTGGAGCCATTTATGTTTATGTAAGTGGGACAGTACAGTGGGCTACGTGTGTGTGTCAAACATTTTGGTGAATTACATTAGTTTGGGTTGGTTATATATTTGACAGAAAGAGAAACTGTTGACTTAAGTGATGACGAGGCTTCATTTACTGTAAACGGCACAGACGCCGTCTGACAACGAGGGGATACACCTCACAGCAGCTGTTTTTCATCCTATCAGATTGTATTTTTTTAATGATCAGTCCAGGAGGTGGTGCTGATCAACAACGGTATTGGTCCAAAGACTTTAAAAGCAATCAAAAAGCCCCGCCCCCCACCCAATATTCCATTTCAGTTAGAAGTACATCAACATACTGAAGGTCTCAGCAACTTCCGGCTCACGCAGACTTCAAGACAAACATATCAATACCATCACCCCAAAAAAATATTGTAATTGCAGAGGCACTTTAAAGGGCACATTCTCAGAGTTGCAGACATGCAATTTACAAAAATGACCAATAAAAGCCCGTTACTGATACTCTGCTGGCTGATCTGCATGTTGATTCTAAACTGGAGCCGTTTATGTTTATGTAAGTGGGACAGTACAGGCTACGTGTGTGCAGGGGCGCCGCTAAGGGGGGGAAAGTTAGGACGATTCTAAGGGCCTGTGCACTCTAGGGGGCCCACAGAGATCTGCTTTATAATTAATAACAGTACTATAATGTAATTATTAATGTATCTCTAAATTACAAGTAAAACAATTTATTAGAAATAACTAAAAATACGGCTTATATCTGCCACTCGTGTCTGTCACATCGGTCACTGTCAAATTGCACCCCCCCCCTTTCACTGAATGGTTCAGTCCGTCAGTAGCGGGAAGAGAGACGCTTGAGTGCGATCGTCAGGTAAACAGCACCTCCCGATAGTGAATGCGGTTATACTCATGCTGGTATTATTTTGTATTTTGGTCATTTATTTCATTAGCTTCATCCCAAATAACACACAATACATTAAATCAATAAGACACAAAATTATATTACAATGAGACCCATAAATAAGAAATGTTCTTTTGTTTAAACTGACCATTACTTATTTATAATACATATTTATAATAACAGAGTGCAAATTTCCAGCACACTGCAAACCAAATAAACACAACATAAATAAACTTGAAACAGTCTGTTGATTAACCTGACAGTAATTTAAATTCCAAGTGCCAAATGCCTGGCCTTCTTGCTTGCAAAATCCTCAACCAAAGTGTATTGCACATTGTATGAGACACTACTGCAGTACAGTTATTTAAATAGTGACACACTGGTGTTTTGTGTGTTTAGAAATGTAAAAATTTCAGTGAAAATTTGATTGCTGTTCCTGTTTTTGTACTACATTTACATTTGAACAATAAATCATCTGCTAGCTACAGTCATGGTCGTTCTCTTACTAAATGCTGATAAGTAGTGGACAAAATCAATAATAAAATGCATAGGCCAGTATAACTACATTGCAGAGAAAGAGTCTGGATAGCTAGCTTGGTAGTAGGGGGCCCGTCCTCATATTTTTTTATGGGGCCCAAAATTGCTAGCAGCGCCCCTGCGTGTGTGTGTGTGTCAAACATTTTGGTGAATTACATTAGTTTGGGTTGGTTATGCATTTGACTGAAAGAGAAACTGTTGACTTAAGTGATGATGAGGCTTCATTTACTGTAAACGGCACAGACGCCGTCTGACAACGAGGGGATACACCTCACAACAGCTGTTTACCATCCTATTAGATTGCATTTTTTAAATGATCAGTCCAGGAGGTGGTGCTGATCAACAACAGTATTGGTCCAAAGACTTTAAAAGCAATCAAAAAGCCCCGCCCCCACCCAATATCACATTTCAGTTAGAAGTACATCAACATACTGAAAGTCTCAGCAACTTCCGCCTCACACAGACTTCAAGACAAACATATCAATACCGTCACCCCAAAAAAAAAAATTATAATTGCAGAGGCACTTTAAAGGGCACATTCTCAGAGTTGCAGACATAAGGCAGCTCAGTAGGTTCTGGAACAAACACACACACCACTTTTGGTTAACCAACACCCGGTGCTTTTACAAACCAGTCCATTAACATCGCGATCGCCAGCCAGAATGCGGATGGAAGACGTTAATGAGCAGGATGGAGCCATTTGGTGTGGATTGAGCCTCGCTGCGGCTCCAGGGCAGCAAGATGTGTGCGCGTGGGGGGAGGGTGCTCTCAGTGAGGTCCTTTACACGGTAGCGGGGGAAGCCGCATGTGCGTGTGTGCGAATGTGTGCGCTACAATTCAGGTCACGGCACTCCTCATCTCCTCACCGTCGGCATCTACTGAGAGATTGGAGGAGGATTTCTGTGATTACCGATGGAGGAAATGACAGTCTCAGCTTCAGTCGGCAGGCCTACTGTACGATTTCAGATGAGATGATACATGGATCCTGCAAACAATAGTAAGAAATTGGTACTACAGTATACTGAGTACTGGTAGTTAGGAGTCTAAGGTTTGATATGCAACAAATGTACAGTTGAAGCCCCCCTGTTTATTTTTCCCCCAATTTACGTTTAACGGAAATATTTTTTTCAACACATTTCTAAAGATAATAGTTTTAATAACTCATTTCTAATAACTGATTTCTTTTATCTTTGCCATGATGACAGTAAAGAATATTTGATCACATATTTTTTAAAGCACTAGTATTCAGCTTAAATAGGTGAATTAGGCAGGTTAAGCAAACCATTCTATAGACCTATTTCTTGGCTGCTGCATTGTGGGCGCCAGAGCAACCAGCGTCTTCCGGTAGAATGTTTAGAACTTCCGTTTACAGCGTTTGCAATAGGTAATTTGCAATCCGAAAACGGGTTTCAATAGCGCTTTGTGTGGGTTACTGAGTGTTTTTGTGCCACAGCTTTGAAAGGCGTGTGTTAAAGCCGTTATAATCTGTCAGTTGTGGTTCAAGCAGGAGAGAAAAACGTTCTCCTAGTTCACGTGTCTGCTGTCAGAAATACAGTGTGTGTGTGTGTGTGTGTGTGTGTGTGTGTGTGTGTGTGTGTGTG
>CAIGQQ010032566.1:12799980-12815357 GCA_903798035.1 Danio albolineatus
CATTGCTAAGAACTTAATCTGTTAAACGTGGACCACAAAACCTTATGTTGTCTGATGCTGGATGGGTATGTTTTTGGTAATAGTCAAAAATACATTCTGTGGGTCAAAATTATTGACTATTGACTATCAAAAATCATAAGAATATTAGTTAAAGATTATGTTCCATGAAGATGTGTTGTGCGTTTTCTACTTTAAATACATCAGAACAGAATTTTTGATTATCATAAGAACTTAATCGGTTAAAGGTGGACCACAAAGTCTTAAGTTGCTTTATGTTGGATGGGTATGTTTTAGGTAATAGTCAAAAATATGTTGTATGGGTCAAGATTCTTGACTTTATGTTCCATGAATATATGTTGTATATTTCCAACTATAAATACATCAGAACTGAATTTGATTAGAAGTGTGCATTGCTAAAAACTCAAGGTCTTGTGGTTCACGTTCAACAGATCATGTTCTCTTATTTTGGATGGGTGTGTTTTGAGTAATAGCCAAAAATATGTTGTACGAGTCAAAATTCTTGACTTTTTTTGTGTCAAATATCATAAGAATATTAGCTAAAGATCATGTTTTATGAAGATATGTTGTATATTTACTACTAAAAATAAATCTGAACTGATTTTTTTATTAGAAATGTGTATTGTTAAAAACTTCATCTGTTAAACGTGGCCCACAAAACCTTATGTTGGATGGGTATGTTTTGGGGAACAGCCAAAAATACGTTGTATGGGTCAAAATTATTGACTTTTTTCTGCCAAAAATCATAAGAATATTAGTTAACGATTATATTTCTACGAAGAGAGGTTGTACATTTCCTACTATAAATCCATCAGAACTGAATGTTTGATTAGAAGTGTGCATTGCTAAGAACTTAAGGTTTTGTGATCCACGTTTTAATAGATTATGTTGTCTTATGTTGGATGGGTCTCCAAAAATACATTGTGTGGGTCAAAATTATTTACTTTGTGTCAAAAATTATAAGAATATTAGTTAAAGATTATGTTCCATGAAGATATGTTGTACATTTCCTAATATAAATACATCAAAACAAATTTTTGATTAGAAATGTGCATTGCTAAGAACTTAATCTGTTAAACATGGACCACAAAACCTTATGCTGTTTTGGGTAATAGCCAAAAATACATTCTGTGGGACAAAACTGACTTTATGCTAAAAATCATAAGAATATTAGTTAAAGATCATGTTCCATGAAGATGTGTTGTGTATTTCCAACTTACTAAAACGTTAATTTGAACAATGTTAAACATTTAAGTATTAGATGTTTTTAACACCTCAGTCTACAGAATGTCAAATATTTGCATCTCAGCCAAATATCATCCTATATCTTTCTGGAGGAAAAAGCTGGACTTCCAAATCGCAACAAATAAAATGTTTGTTATTCCGACTCATTTTTATTTTCTGGGAAAACAAAGCTCTAAAATGACAATAATTATATTTGAAATATGTAATAAATATTATCTGAGGTTTTTAGAATAAAGCAAATATTAACATTTGATGTGTTTTTATGTGGAAATTCTTTCTTATATGTAAGAAAAAAAATGACACACACAAAAAAATACTGCCACAAATAAACAATGACTATGCATATTCTATACATGTACATCTTATCACACACAAATGTAGCTACAAATCAAAAACACTATTTAAAAAAAAGGTTTTACACTCCTCTGCTTGTTTTCAGTTAACTATTTAATTCACATTTCCATGATAAAATATTTTTAAAAGAGCCTTGGTTTGACTTTCTATAAACACAAACCAGTTCATTCTAATTATTGAGCATCAGAAGTCTTTTCAATGCTTGTAGCAGGAGTTTTCAAACAAATATGTCAGAGGAAAAATAGAAGAGATTGGTTGTAAATCAGATAATTCAAAGATAAAGATAATTCAATTATTTTATTCTACTGACAACATTTACACAACTAATGATAGGTCTGGGATAAGATAAGCTATAAAATACATGTAATATTTTAATTGCTTCTTTCAGTGGCGATGTGAAACCCAATAACTTAAATTGTCAGAAGAACAATATATTTAAAATGTTTTCTTGCGTGATATAAACGAACAAACACATAATAAAATGCGGCCCTGGACCACAAAATCATGTGTACACCTTTTTGGAAATTGAAATTAATGCATTATTTGTATAAATAAACTTGATCTATGCTTTGTTAGGATATGACAATATTGGCTGAGATTCAAACTGAAAAATACGGAGAAATTTGGCTATAAAGTTGTCCAAAATTAGCACAATGTACATGATTAATCAAAGAAAATATGATATATTCACAATAGGAAATGAACAAAACATCTTCATGGATCGTGATCTTTACTTAATAATCTACTTATTTTGGCATAAAAGAAAAAATAATTATTTTTCCCCCATAATTTCCATTTCTATTTTTGACTATTGCCAAAAACATACACATTGACCAAGACTATAGTATTGTGGTCCAGACTCACAAAACACAATTTGTTTTACATTTTAAAAGCCATCATAACACCTGAGGGCATGAAAAAGTTTGCAAACCTCCATTAAACCGAACAATTCCGTCAATTATTATACAGTTAAACATCCAAAAATGTGGCAAAAACATACTTAATAGACAATAAAATGACTCAAGACCTATAATAACATTCACTTAAAGCAATGTGCCAGAAAACGAGCCTAATTCTCCATATTCTCCCCACTCTGAAAGCCACCGAGTGTGGTTTGTAAGTCAGTGGACAGCGCCGTGGTGCTGAAACCTCTGGCGCCGCAGCCTCAACGCTCAGGTCAAAACAACATCAGATATTCACATCGATTAAACCGGAATAGCGTGCTGTTACACTATGAGCTGTCATTACGAACTGGGCACTAGTACACAAGCGAAAATGGCGCATAATGCAATCCCAAAGCATGAAGACAACCAAGCAGAGGCCTGATCTCCAGAAACCCAAACTAGATTCTCCCACCACCATCACATATGTCAAACCAAACAGAGATTTCACACTCCATCTCCAGCATTCAGCTCGAAATACGTTTCCTTTGGAGATACAAAACAGAATCAGCTCTTACTTCAACATAGACTGCTCCTTCTCCTCCTCTTTCTTCTGCCTGTCCATGACACCGAGGATGATCTTCCTCTCCTCCTCGGTGAGGTGGCTCAGGTCCGGCATCTCCGGCAGGACAGGCCCGCTGCGGGGCCCGGCTGGAGCCGACATCTTTACACGCCGATGCTGAAGAAGATCAATAACCAGACTTAATCCATGATGAATTCAAGGTCTATTTGATCAATCATCATCATCTGATCAGGATGATCAGGAATCAAAGCATCACAACCCACAGCAGCAACTCTGAAGACGCTTGAAAACACTTTAAAAAGGTCGCTAGGTTATTAGACTGCCGGTGAAATGATAACAGTGTGAGCCCTTAGACTATAGTACATGGGTTTTACAGCATCAGATCAATCATTCTCAGAGCAGCTGGTGCTTTTAAAGGCTACTGAAATGAACGCGATGCCGTCTGATGTTCTCCTCTTCCTCAACTGAACGAGTAAACGAATAAAGCGACGACGCATTATGAATAAAAGAGCAGATCTCAGATGTTTATTCCAGATCTCAGCTGTGGATGTGAAAGAGCCTCTTGCCTTTTATGTGGCCATCATCCTGTTCAATCCCGTCTAACCCATCGCTGTCATCGTCCTGGGAAAGTTCTTTTGCATCTCATAATAAACGCTCGTTTCCCTTTTGTGTCCCTCTGCTCCGACGCCTCGCTTTCCTCCAGCTTTGATAATTCTTGAAGATATCTTAAATACACAAAAATGGATGCAGTGACACAGAATCCCAATTGGAAGAGTGTGGGAGGCGCTAAACCGCCCGGCCGGGAGGCGAATTTACCAATCGTACTATGGCGAAATCTTATATATTAATATTCATAAGGCGGCGTTTGTGATTGGAGCGAAGTGACTCGACGTCAGCACGGTCTACTTAATATTCTAAAAGTGGCATTCGTCATTGGAGAACAAGCCTCAAACGTCAGCATTGCGTAATTAACATTTAGGAAGCTAACATTGACAGGTATTTGTACATTTGATTCATGTTTATTTCTATAGCGCTTCAACGATGTAGATTGTGTCAAAGCAGCTTAACATAGATGTTTTAGTATTGAAACAGTGTCAGTCCTGTGTTCAGAGTTTAGGTACAGTTCAGTGTGATCAACAACTCTGATAACTAATCGAGATATTTTTTTTTATTAATTTCTGTACACTATATACCTGAAGAATTATGAATACAGTTTAGGGCGTAATATGTCATGACATGTAAACATTACATAACACATTCAGTACGAACCAAACAAATCCACATTTCCCTGTTCATTTAACAAACTTTCTTAAATACACTTGAACAGAGAAAGTAATGCATTTTTATTTATAATTGTATTTATATAATTGTAAAAATTGGGATGTGTATTTTAAATTTGTTTTTGTAATGGTATGCATTTCATATTAATGGATATATATTGTGGTGTGTATATGTGCCTGATTGCTAGCCTGCTGGCTGATGCAGGTGCGATGTGTAGAGCTGGACCATTATTTCTTGCGTATTCATTTGTATATCTCTTTACCTGATGAAGACCATGTAGGACGAAACGTTGTCAGATTAAAAATGTTTTGAGAGCTAAAGTGGCAGTGGGCCGATTCTCATTTTTTGATTGCTATTTATAATTGTATAACACATTAAAACGTGATCTCTCTTAAATGTTTAGCTGGGGAATTGTTAGTCCAGTTAGTCCAAAAGGTAGGCCAGATATAAAAAGTATGGTCCCACTTTATATTAAGTGGCCTTAACTAATATGTACTTACACCGAAATTAACAATTCGCTACAATGTACGTAGGCTATTGTGTAAAAACGTGTTTTACATTGTACTTATGCTTGATTAAATACCTGTGTGTAATTACATCTGTAATTAAACACTTGTAAATACACTGTTGACCATCCCTTACACCTTAAAGCACCCTTAAACCTACCGATAACACCAAACATGTCCTTAACCCTACCCCTATCCCAACTCAAAAGCACGTGTTTTCAAATACATTATGAAAACAGTAAGTACGTTGTATTTATTTTTTGATGCAAGTACATAGTAGTTAAGAACACTTAATATAAAGTGGGACCAAAAGGATTAGTGAAAATTGGCCAAACTGACAATAATTCTGTTATTCAGAAATAAAGTAGGAACTATTGATCAATAAATGTTGAAAGATCGAGTCTTGACCATTGGAAACTCCGAACGCAACGTCCCCTTAAATGCATGAATATTCATCAAACCTTTGCCATAGTAGGACTCGCAATTTCATTGACAGCGAGTCGAAAATCATAGTGAAAAAACGGACTGGAATCAGCACTCGAGTAGGATCGGTCATCACATCTAAAAATAGCCTGAGCAGGAACTAGTCTATGAAAAGTATGGACCGATAAATGCATTAATCAATAATAACAATCTGTATGTATTAATGCTAAATCATTTTTAAAAATAGATGATCATGTACAATAACATTTTAAACTGTTAAATAAAACATTGTGCATATTAATGATTAAGAGCCAAATTTAAAAATACTTGAAGCTAACCTTATATCATGCATTAATGAATTAAATATTAATGAAGCAATTCTTGATATCCTACAAGTGCGTTTGTTATTTACTATGACCTTTATTCATTTGAATATTTTTACAGTACATAACACACAGTCCATTAGTTAACATGTAGCTGATTGACAAGATACTGATCTATTAAACATCATTTATGACATATTAAAGCAAGTTATAAAGTGTTTCTAAGGTCTTCCTACAGAGAATAATCATTAATTCTCCTTCAGCTTAGTCCCTTATTAATCAGGGATCGCCACAACGGAATGAACCACCAACTATTCCAGCATATGTTTTATGCAGCGAATGCCCTTCCAGCCGCAACCCAATACTGGGAAATCCAAAAATTATTTCTGACAATTTTTTTTATTCCTTACCCACATTTCTTACTGCAGGTGTGCTCAACCCTGTTCCTGGAGATCTACCTTCCTCCTAGAGTTCAGCTCCAACCCTGATCAAACACACCTGAACCAATTAATTAGGACCTGAACAGCACTTGATAATTACAGGCAGGCGTGTTTGATATGGGTTACAACTGAAATCTACAGGAAGGCAGATCTACAGGAACAGGGTTGGTCACCCCTGCCTTAGTGAGTTTTAAATGAGAGTATATTGAGATGATAGGATTAAGAAGTAAAGAGGTGAAGATAATCGTACATCTCATTAAAGCATTAAGACTTTTACAGGATGAGAAAAACAGCTTTACAGTTATACATGCCACAAACAAACCTCAAACATCACGTTTGCATTGAACAATTAGTACAGATTCATATCAGAAGGCTGAATCAGAAACCTAATTCTCACCACTTTCTGTCTTACCTTAGTGTATTGTTGCAGTCCGTCAACTGACTTCAAATATGGCCAAAACAACAACGAGACCACCTAAAAGGTAATCTTAAAATTCATTTTATTTTACGCACACAAGCACAAAACCAGTCATAATGGTCACATCTGGGAAACTGAGGTTTGAAATCTGCATCAGCTAGCTTTCCGTTGATGTATGGTTTGTTAGAATTGGACAATATTTTGGGATCTGGAATCTAAGGCTTAAAAAAAGTAATATTAAGGAAAAATTCCCTTTAAAGTAGATATTAAGGTCTTAGCGATGAATATTATTAAGCAAACATTAAGATTTTGATTTATTTATGGTAGGAAATTTACTAAAATATCTTCATGAAAGATGATTTTTGGCAAAAAAATATAAAAAACGAATAATTTAGACTCCTACAATGTACTTTTAGCTATTCCCATGAATAAACCCTGCAACTTAAGACTGGGTTTGTCATGCAGGGTCACATATGAACACGGGTAATGGTACAGCAAATTGACAACATGAATATTTAGAGATACTCATTTTATTGTTCATAGTCTAACAACAGCAATTCTAGCCCGGTGTCCATGTAAAACTCTTTAGAAATTGGTGTTTAATAGAAAGCTGCAATATACCGAAAGTCTGTGTATATATCAAGATCATAATCTCAGTATGTAAGTAAAGAAGAAGCCAAAGGGTGGAATATTCTGGAACGTGTCCGAGTGTGAACAGAAACCCATCCACCGAAAGCACCTCTTTAATTGGTCTCTTACTCCACAACCTTCACCACATGTTTCTCCTTTTCTGTCAGCAGGGGAACAGATCCCGGCTTGCTGTGTTTGCGGACGTTTTGTTCCCTAAAAACACACACACACAGAAGCACAGACAATCAGAATGCCAATCAAACTGAAACACGGATTCATTTCCTTTTCTTGCCAGCACAATGGAGACAAATGGCAGATTTAAAGATGGAGTGTGTCATTTTTCTTTTTCCTAATGCAAGATGAATGTGCTGATGTTGTTTTGGTATGTAATGCAAAGGAGTTTATGCTTGAGGCAAGTGAACGTTTTCATTTTTGGGTGAATTATGACTGGACCAAGCACTGTATAAGGGGAACAGGAGCACTTAAAGAGACAGTTCACCCAAAAATGAGAATTTCCTCACCATTTAACTCACACTCAAGTGGCTCTAAATGTTTATCAATTTCTTCTACTGAACACAGAACAAGATATTGTGAAGAATGCTAGATAAAAGCAGCCATTAGCTATGTTTCCATCCAAACGTGAGAATTAAACTTGTGCAAAATTGGAATATTGCATAAAATAGGGGGGGACCACACTCTGTCCTCAAGGGCCAGTGTCCTGCAAAGTCCTGCAAACTTTAGTTCCAACCCCAGACACACCTGGGCTAACTGATCAAGCTCTTAGTAAGCATTCTAGAAACATTCATGCATGGGTGTTGAGGCACATTGGAGCTAAAATCTGCAGGACACCAGCCTTCCAGGATCCAATTTGGGCACCCCTGGTATAAAACCAATGTGGCGGTTGAGAAGCCAATGTGGGTATTTTTTCTTAAATAATAAGCTACTTTTGCCTCCAAAGACAGACAAAACGCGGAATGTGTGAAGGCTTTTGGAGGCTTGAGATGCTTTTTGTGAGCACAGATGGACAAGACAGTTCTGGAGGTAATAAAACTGAACCACTTGGATGACATCTTTTGGCTGAGGGATTTTAGATTATAGGGATTTTTGCTGGTTTGTCCATTAATGCAGTCACATCACACCCATTATTGTTAAAATGATCTATATTTTATGTATATTCTTTCTTAACTGATAAAAAGTTTATCCACTCGGGTTTATGAGCATTTATAACAATTTATGAGCATTTTGCTGTTTCCATTAGGATACTCCAAAATGTGAATTAAAAAACTGAATGGAAACATGGCTATTGACATCCATAGTAAACAAAAACTATTATGGAAGTTGATGCCTATTTTTTTTACCAACATTCTTCAGAATATCTTGTTTCGTGTTCAACAACAGAAAGAAATTCATAAACATTTATAACCACTTGAGTGTGAGAAAATGGTGAGAAAATGCAAGTTTTAGGGTGAACTGTCTCTTTAAGCTTGGTTTACAAGTTTACACAGCCTCAGGCTTTAACAACACAAGCAAATGATTTTTATTTATTAAGTAAACAATTAAGTTGTGCAAGATAATCCACTGAAAAAAAAAAAAAAATACTGATCTTCAATGAGCGTTTGGAGTGTTAATCTTTCTCTCTTAATGTCAGTTTGACCGCTTCAGCCACAAAATTCTCAACCACACCCCTCATACCGTTAGTTTGCTATGAGGAAATGATGCGCAAAAAGAAAGCCCTGCCCCCTACTCAATATTCTGAAGTACATAAAATATGGCTCAGCAAATTTCAGTGCACACAGACTTCAAACAAATAATCTGAACTAATCCCAACTTGAAACAACACGTTAGCCCCTTTAACACAGTGATGCCAGTAAATATCCAAAAAATAAACGGAACAACTTTACCGATAAATTAAAAAATGTGCTGTTCACACATTGCGGAATTTTTCCAGAAAAGACCATTCACACATCCATTCCAAAATATCGGTAAAATCTGACATCATGTTCCATAAATGAGCTCTAAACGGCCGCGCTTATATTTGTAAATCTAAAGGGAGTCACGCAGTTGATGGATTAACTTTTATTTAAAACTTTAGCATGTATGTAGCTGCTTCTGTCCAAGAGACAGACCAAATAATTACAGGAAAAAAAAAAAAAAAAAACATCCGAAAGCAGATGCTTTGTTTACACCTTTAACTAGGCCCACATTACAAATGTTGATGACATGAAGGAACACTTTCACATGGCAAGATTTGAGTGTGCTGCAGCTTTCGTGATTTTAAAACAAAATTCAACAGAGGCTACTCAAATCTGACTCACAGGAGCGTTCCTTCACATGCATCAAGCTACTGAACTCAGAGTGTGCAGGTAAACCCACAGCATCTCACACCGGAAATTTATCCATATTTTTTCCACAGTTGACACTAAGGAGGAACAGAAACGTTACTAACAAGCAGCAGCTAAACGTGTCTGGAGAAGCATTCAAGGCATTTATCTTCAGAAATAGCGTGAATGGGAATGCTTCTGATTGGTCGGAGTAGCCATCTCATGTCAGCATGTTCTAATCGTGAACGATCTCTTCCGGCAATTTTCCTTCTGCGTTCACAGATTAGCATCCTGGCAAATTACCAGTAATGTTAAGACTGCTCTTTCCGGAAAATTGCTGGAATGAATTTACCAGTATTCAAAAAGGTCAAAAAGGGCCTGTTCACACACAATCCCTTTCTGGAAAACTGCCATCAATTTTCCAGAAAAGTCTGTATGTGTGAAGGGCTAATAGTGCAGCCCATCCTGACGACACAAACAGGATGAGGGGTAGTATCAACTTGTGCAAAGCACAGTGCTAACCCTTCTTCTAGCACTTTTACCCAGGGTTAAAAGCTGTATCCAGTAATGTGAAAACTATAAAAACATGATAACATTTGCTGAACTTACTTCCTGCGGCGTGCCTCCTTCATTTCCTTCAGCTCCCTCTTCTGCTTCAGGACGTCTCTGGGCAGGTGGCGATGGCGGGCGATGCGCCTCACCTGTGGATGGTGCTGGAATTTCTGGATCAGCTTTTTGTTGTAGTTTGCTGCAGTCTTTTCTCTGGCAGAAAGCTGTGAAGAATGACACTTGTGTCAGTGGTCGAGTTCTGCATATACAGTGGGGGAAGTAAGTATGGAACACATCATGGTTTTTCCGGGGAATAATACTTCTAAAGGAGCTGTTGACATTGAACCAGAGTTTGGCAAAAACACACACAATTCAAACTACAACTCATGTCTCAGAGGTTGCGTCCGAAACCGCATACTTCCATACTATACAGTACGCTAAAATCAGTATGCGAGCAGAGTAGTATGTCCGAATTCATAGAATTCGAAAATCAGTATGCGAGAAGCACCCGGATGACTTACTACTTCCGGCGAGATTCTGAAGTGCGCATCCTATGCACGCTGCGCTATCCCATGATGCCCCGCGAGAGAACTCATGAATGGGAGTGAAGCGACGCAACTGACGCAGGTAGGTCACGTGACCGTGACAAAATGGCAGATGTAGTACGTCCCAATTCCATTCATACTTCTCACATTCATACTGTATAGAACGTACTTTTCTAACGGCCGAGTAGTACATTTAAATTCAAATGCAGTACCTACTGAGTAGTAGGCGGTTTAGGACGCAGCCAGAATGTTTAAACCTGTCCTGTTTAAAACTCAAGTGTAAACAAAAAAGTTGCAATGTATTTTTCTAAAACAAACACAGCAAGTAATCAAACAGATGTCTACGTAGCTGGGGACGAAACTCAACCTGAATTAGAATTCAAATATCTTGGGGTCCTAATTGACTCATAACTAACTTTTAAATCGCAAATCAAAAAGTTCTGTAACTGTGTCAAATTTAATACGTCTAATTTCCGGTTCATATTATCACACTTATCACTGCACGCAGCTAAAATATTCATGTACTCGATATTTTCACACATAACCTATTGTCTAACAACCTGGTCACAAGCAAACAAAACACTGCTAAAACCCATAGAGTCACTATACAAACAGACAATTAAAATACTAGATAAAAAAGCCTCTAAGACATCATCATTGTACCCATTTACAAAAACATAAACTGCTAAGCTGGGAAAATGTCATAAAGGTATTCAAACATTTTTCTGATATATAAAATCATTCATAGTCTGTCATCTCCACCTCTCAGTCAGTTTGTAAACATAAGTAACACCACATAGAGAGCAACATAAAGGGCAGCCCGAGGAGACTGTATTGTCCCACTTCCGAAAAGTGCCTTTGGTCAGGGGGTGCCTTTTCGGTTCCAGTTGCACAGGATTGGAATTGGGAATCAGGGAAATATTTATTATGTACAATACATTCAAAAAACATTGGTTTATAGAATAGCAGAGGTGTCATCATTCGTATTAGCTTGTACCTACCAATTATGTTACCACTTGTGCCTGCCATCTTAACGATTTGTTGTTTAAATATGTTTAAAACAACCTCATCTCTATTACATTATGTTAATTTTGTTCATATACATTTATTAAGATCTACTTAACCATGGCTAATTTAGTGCTTATTAATTATGTTTGATTATGGTGAAATTTTTTACATCTGTCCAGGGACAACAGATGAAAAAAAGCCTTCTGGTTAATTCTGGCGGATTGATAGCAATGTTAATGTACACTGTCCCTGCCAAAAAAACAAAAAAATCTGAATAATTAGTTGTGTTATAACAACGGAATGACACAAGGAGAAAGTGCTGAACTTCTGAAACATATTTAATACTTTATATTAAAGGCTTTTTTGGAGACGGCAGCTTAAAGCCACCTCTCACATGGAGAATGAAGTCACATGAATAGCTCAGGTGTGAGTTTTTGACTTCAACAGAGTGTAAAACTCTTGATTGTTCTGTTGGTCTCGTCTATGAAATCTGTTCTTTATTTTCTATTTTCTATTCTCTATTGGATTTATGTCAGGTGATTGGCTGGGCCATTCTACAGTTTGGTTTCCTTTCTCTGAAAGCATTTGAGAGTTTACTTAGCTGTGTTTTGGATCATTGCCTTTCTGAAATGTCCACCCTGGTTTCATCTTCATTATCCTGCTAATGTAGATGTTGAACCAGCTAATATTCATTTACACTGCTGAAGAATCACTGAGAGGTTCCAGCTGCTTACTGAGCTTTCACTGCCTTTCTACACCTCCCTTTCTTCATGTGTTCAATATTTTTCTCTGTTCCATTTCATTTTACTACACATAACTTAATTTGTAAACTAATTCTTTTAGTTTTCTTTGCATATATGTATTTCTTTGGTTGTTACAACATCCGGTAAAAATTTCAAATCAACAGCACCTTTAGAAATATATTTTCTGAGAAAAAATGGTGACGTATTCAATACTTATTTCCCCCACTGTTTATTTACAAAGTCCAACAACACAAAATATTTAGCAGGCAGTCCGAACTGCTTCCAAAGTGTATTATTTAGTCATTCCTTAGCAGAAATTTGAGTAACACAATAATAGTATATGCAAGTTCTTGATAAGTGGGTATTAATTTGGCAACGGACATAAAACAGCAGATTTGTCAGTAGGAGAAACGCAGCTACGCGTTTAACTATCTCTCGATCATAAAATTTCTGCGGCTCCTGGGCTTCGACACGTCTCACTCCGCACCCCTCTGAGAGCTTTTATTCTAATTAAAAGCAATGATTTTCTCAAATTCAATTTGTATAGGGCAATCTAATAGCTGCTGATGCCATCAGAGAGCTCCGGAGGAAAGTCGGAAAGGCCTGTTAACTCTTATTTACGAATTTCTTGACAGCGTCACATGAGGGGGAAAAATGAACATGACTCTGCTGTTTTTTTAGAGAGGTCTCATAATAGAGCTTTGTAGTCCTTAAAGCCAGAAGAGACGAAGCATTACAGATATGGGGTCCCTCAGATGAATATTTTTTATCTATTAGTACATTACTTTGAGAGATATTCAGACATTGTCTTACAAGATCCTGAAGTATAGTAAACAATCCAAAAATTTTAACTTGAATTTTAAAATCCTTTTGCTTCTAAAATTGTAAATAAGTCACATCATGGAAACTACATTCCCCATAACAAACAACAGATACTCCTCTTTAAGTTATATTTCTTTTAAAATAATCAGTTGTTAATGTTACCTAAAATATCCAAACATTGTTAATTGAATTAAAGCTTGATAAGTACAAAATAAATATTTCATAAAAACTTTCAATTATTTTCATATGCTGCATGAAAGATGAAAAAAGTAAAACCATAAATAGGTAAACTTCAGAAATATGCTAAATAAATGTGCAAATTAAATATAATTATAGTCATTAAAATTAAAGCAAAAGTAAAAACTCAAAATATGTATAAAAACTTCAATATATTAAAAAAAACATTTGTACCATTATGAATATTTATTTTCATATTACTGTAAGAATTTTGGGGTGAAATTGATTTCATTTTTATCATATAAATTCCCAATAAGCTTCAATTAAAACACGTTAACTACATTGGTTGAAATAATGAAAAATAACTCCATAATATTTCAAATTTTAATTGACCTTTTTTGTACTTACTAATTAGCTGATTGCTGTAAAAATATATTGCTAGTTGTGAATTTTAATCTCAACTACAAAAGTTAAACGTTTTACATGGATAAAACATTTGCCTAAAATAAAAACAATCTTTAAATTCCGTTTAATTATTGAGAGGGGCAACACTATGGCGACAAGAAGGTTGCTGGTTCGAGCCCCGGCTGGGTCAGTTGGCATTTCTGTGTAAGTTTGCATGTTCTCGGCGTGTGGGCGTGGGTTTCCTCCGGGTGCTCCGGTTTCCCCCACAGTGCAAAGATATGCATAGGTGTAACTGAAAAGGCTAAATTGAGTGTGTTAATGTGAGAGTGTATGGGGGTTTCCTAGTACTGGGTTCCAGCTGGAAGGCATCTGCTGTGTAAAAAAACAAACACAAGCTGGATAAGTTGGTGGTTCATTCCTCTGTGGCGACCCCTGATGAATAAAAGGACTAAGCCGAAGGAAAATTAATGAATAATTATAATTATTAAAAAAAATAACTATGGTAAAAAGTCTGAAAATTCTATGGAAAATAGATAAATAAGTGTAACAAGCAGGGGAAAAATGAAAAGCTAGATGGAAACATAGACATAAATGTGCTTAGGCGGAATTATCCTGTACGAGATACTGTAAAACATTCAATTAACCTCTAAAACTGAATTTTCATATTAATATTGTTGCTTGTTTTGTGTTTAAGTCACTCAATTAGATGGCAGAGAAAAACAGAGCCTTTAGCCTGGTCTGAAGATCTTCTGAAGACAGCAGAAGACTCTTGATTCAGCATCTGCTCCTTTAATTAAATACTCTCATGCGCCTGATAGTTTAATGTCTTCATTATTTTTCCCCATTTTAAGTGATTGGCTGATTCAAACTGCTGATAACTGCACTGAGTGTCCGATCTATTTAAGTGAAAAGCATCTGAATAAATCTCTCCCTTTAAGTCCAGCGGAAGCCAAAAACTTGCCAAGGCTGGACCGCGAGAGGGTTTCAGATGGACTAGAGCCAGGAGATGAAACCACCATTGACCTGAAGCAACCAACCTCTGCCTCAGCAGAACAAAAGCTGTGCTTCCACCTGTGTTTATGTGGGGAAATTTATTTAAACTGACCAGTTTTGACAGTTTTAGAACAATAATTTCATTTAAACACTTCAATTCATTTCATTTATTCACAGCAAAAATGCTTTTCTTTCTTAAGAAAAAAAACTTTTGTCTTGTTTCTAGTCTACGCAACTCTTGAGTGTTCCTCACACAGGTTAGTGAGCTTCACAAAGCAGCTAAACAAAACGCACTCTTTCATCTCTTTTCATCTTACAATCACGAAGAGATCAGATGCAAAAACCTCTAAATGCAAATATTTTCTTCATTTTTCTCCAACACCTGTGTGTAGGCTTAATAATTTTACCTTATAATGAAGTTCTTTTCATTGCCTTTAAAGCAAAATAACTGAACATAAACATAAGAGGCTGAGAAAAATGCTCATTTTAGGGGAAATTTCAGTTAGTCTTTAGAGGTTTTTACATCTGAAGTCTTTTTTTTCTCTTAAAAAAAAAACATATTTACGAGCTTCCCACATGTGAGTGGGCTTAACAAACCACCCGTAGAAACTCTCACTTCTCTAGCTCTGAATTCTATGAGCACTAACAGTTTCTTTGTATAATTAGCATTGTGCATTGCAGGGGTGCTCGACCCTGCTCCTGGAGATTGACC
>CAIGQQ010032566.1:12828247-12842091 GCA_903798035.1 Danio albolineatus
AATTAAATTAAATTAAATTAAATTAAATTAAATTAAATTAAATTAAAGTCATTTGTAGACACAAATCTGAATACTTGAAGGATACAACGTTTTGCGCCTTTTTAATGAGATAATTTATTATAAAAGCCTTTAAGATAATGAAAACTAAAAAGTATTATTAATCTAATAAGAAAAACTACAAAAAAGGACAAAAAACTAGAAGCAAAACAAATATTTTACTTATAAATAATATAGGCCTATATTCTGCACCAGTTCTAATAATTTTAATGTAAAGATGAACTGGCTCAGTGGTTAGCACTGTCACAGCAAAAAGGTTGCAAATTCGAGTCCTGGCTGGGTCAGTTGGTATTTCTGTTTGGTATTGGAGTTTGCATGTTCTCCCCTTGTTGGCATGGGTTTCCTTCTGGTGCTCCGGTTTCCCCAACAGTCCAAAGGCATGCACTGTAAGTAAACTGAATAAACTAAATTAGCCATAGTGTGTGTGTGTGTGTGTGTGTGTGTGTGTGTGTGTGTGTGTGTGTGTGTGTGTGTGTGTGTGTGTGTGAATGAGTGTGTATGGATGTTTCCCAGTACAGAGTTGCAGTTGGAAGAGCCTCTGCTGTGTAAAACATATGCTGGATAAGTTGGCGGTTCATTCCACTGTGGCGACCCCGGATGAATAAAAGGACTAAGCCAAAGGAAAATGAATGAATAAATGAATACACACACTTTGTAGTAAACACATGATGCTGCTGGAAGGAGGAATGGGCTTTTTGAGCTTCCACGCGCCCCCTAGTGGTTTAAATTAATATCTCATTGGATTCATTAGCGCAGCGCTGCCTTCTGGTGGAAGCATACTACAATTTTGAAATACGAACACAAACTAAATGCGTTAATGCGTTTCCATCGGAAGCCTTGATGTTTTTGTAACGTCTGCTTCGTAATGGTGTTAAACTTACACTGTGTGTTTTATGACACGAGTGTGTGAGAGTCCGCAGTGACGCGTGTTTTCACGATGGAGATTCTGGGCAGCACGTTTGACGATTCGGTGTTTGAAGAGTCGCGGGACAGAAGAGTCTCCGCTGCTCTGCCCACATACCAGCCCAAAATCTGCGAGCCTCTGGTCAGTACCGCACTCAACACCCTGGAAAACACACACAAAAATGACACATACCTCGCTATTACCTCATGGTTCACACTGTACTGCTTTAACTTCGAGTTACGTCAGAGAAAACTATGGTAATACTATGGTAATAATTAAAGCGAGATACAATAACATGCCATTTATAACGTACGATGGTATTTTCGTGGGAATTGTAGTTAGTGATATACTGCATCAGAATCCTGAACTAAAGATGTTCTTGTCTTAATTTAATGTATTGTATAGCTATATAAATTAGGTCATAATTATATATAATTTATGATAATTATATATAATTATAACATGTATAATTATTCAGCTGTTTCTGTTCTCACGGTCAAAATATACACAATGCATTTACACACACACACACACACACACACACACAAATAAAAACATCAGGCAGTCTGCCGGGAATCTTGGCTTTGGGCACCAGTGGACAATTCAGCACCACAACGACCCAAAACGCACAGCAAAAGTGGTGAAGAAATGGTTACCAGACAAAACATTAACGTTTTGCAGTGGCCTAGCCAGAGTCCTCACTTAAATCCAATTGAGAATATGTAGAGGGAGCTGAAAATCAGGGTGATGGCAAGGAGACCCTCCAATCTGAGAGTTGGAGCTCGTCGCTAAAGATGAATGGGCAAAAATACCAGTGGAGAAAGGCAAAAAGCTGGTCAGCAATTATAGAAAGCGCTTCATTGCTGTATTAGCCAATAAAGGCTTCTCTATTGATTATTGAGAAGGGTATGAATAATTTTGGACATGCCACTTTTGTTCAAATGCAAATAAAAGCTGCATTTCTTTTTTTTTTTGCACAATGATACATCATCTGATCATCTTTTGGGAGAAGCCTGGGTCATTTTTGGTAAAAAATAAATTAATAAATTAATTGCTGGTTGAATAAAAGTAACTTTAAGTCGCAATTTGCCAGAGGTATAAATAATTTTGGGCTTGACTGTATATATACACAAAATAATCTAAAAATCATTAAAATATTTCTGAAGCAATAACATTTTACTTCTATTTTGTTTTATTTCAATAATTAACTGAAGGTCATTTCGGTCGTGCATTTTCTCTTTCATCCTATCAAGTGGTTTTGTGGAGATGGAAACGAAGAGGATGCACTAGAAGAACAAAAAACCATGAAGTTTCGAGGAGATCTGGCCTACAGGAGGAAACAGTATCAGGTATGAAGAGCTGAATTGACAGTTTGCTCTCTTTATGAAGTGATGTTTCGCAAGCTCATCAGTGTGTCGTGTCATTGGCAGACCGCTCTGGATGAATATGCATCCTGTCTCTCTCTCGTACCTGCTGGAAACACATCAGTGAAGAGAGACGTGCTGGAAGGAATCGCACGATGCTGCTGTCATCTGGGCAAAAAAGATGAGGCCCTTAATGCCTGTGAGAAACTGGTAAATATATCAATCCTGTTCAACCTTTTGTTGATTAAGTTTATTTACTTAATTCTTAAATATATCTCTTGGGTTAGAGCACCACAGTGGTGCAGTGGTTAGCACTGACGCCTCACAGCAAGAAGGTTGCTGGTTTGAGTCCCGGCTAGGTCAGTTGGCATTTCTGTGTGGAGTTTGCACGTTCTCCCCATGTTGACGTGGGTTTCCTCCGGGTGCTTCAGTTTCCCCAACAGTCCAAAGACATGCGCTATAGGTGAATTGAATAAACTAAATTGTCTGTAGTGTATGAGTGCGTTTGTGAATGAGTGTGTATGGATGTTTCCCAGTACTGGGTTGCAGCTGGAAGGGCATCCGCTACGTAAAACATATGCTGAGATAGTTGCCGGTTCATTTCGCTGTGGCGACCTCTGAAATAGAGACTAAGCCGAAGGAAAATGAATGAATCAATCTCTTGGGTTGTTTTGGTTTACTATTAATTAAAAGGGACCTATTATACCCCATTTTCCAATAAGTAAAATAAGTCTCTGATGTCCCTAGATTGTGTATGTGAAGTTTCAAACTAAAAGTACTTCATAAATAAGGTTTTAAAACTCTCAGAAACTGTCCCTTTTAGGCTTTGATCCAAATTGTGCCATTTTGTAGACTGTCGCTTTAAATTTAAATGAGATTGTGCTCCCAGTCTTCTTTTTTTTATGAGGGCGGAGCTCCAGACGCCTATGTGTCAGCATAGTGGCAGATTTAAAACAGGACTGATGTTATCTCTGTGCCAAAACTAAAGTGTCAGAAGAAGTGGCTCAGAAGTTGGTAGTCTATTGGAGACAGTTGTTTATTTGTGCATTGTAAAACTCTTTATCCAGGGTGTCCGTGGGGGCTTAAAAAGTATTAAAAGTTGATAAAAAAATTATGAGAAAATTAAGGCCCTGAAAAGGTATCACAAAGTCTTAATTCTGTTTTTACGAGGTCTTAAATTTTGTTCAAGTTTTGTCCGAAGTGTTTGACTCCAAAGACTCTTTCCTTGATAGGTTCGAGTCGGGTGCGTCTGGCCAAGCTCCTCTGTCTGGTTGATGTCTTGTAATTTGCGAGTTCGACAAACGCAGAACGTGATGTGACGCTCTCCACATGTAGCGAAACCATTGAGCAGGGCTATTCAATTGGCGGCAATTTGTTCCGGCCCTCCAAATAGTGTGACCAAGACATCAAAAATAAATTTAGTTCAGTCGAAAAACGGCTGCTATAGTTATGAAGTGACGTGCGTCTGTTCAATACAGAGCGAGCTGCAGTTGAAGGCTGCGTATATAGCGTGAGTCACCTGACATTAAGTGAGTGGTGCGAGCAGCCGAAAACAGTTGGATACTTGAGCTTAAAGGCTTCTCAATGCCGCGTTTCTGTTGCACAGAACGAAACTGCTGCAGCTAAACAAAGTTATGCCACCTGTGCGCTAGTTTAAAGTTCCAAGCTTATAGTTACACCAAGGCTATAACACTTATACACTTGGTTTATACTTCTGCGACGAGTGATTGGCGTGACAGACAGCGCATGCATTTATACTTCTGCATGCTTTTTGTGTTGCTCTGCAATAACACTTCCAAAGCGCTAGCTGGCAGTAGGCTTTTTATGTTCCTCTGTGTCGAGATTCTTTGCGGGTGTTTTGTTTTTTTCTGAACGCTACCTTAGTGTACAAGTGGCTCAAACTCACTAATTCAGAGGTGGGAACCGACGTCAGGCATGGCGAGGGCTATGCGACCGCGCGCAGGCTGCGCTGGAGCATACGTGTGCGTTTGACACAAAATCTCCCTGAGAGATTTCAGCCACGATATAGTCATCTGAGACAAATTTGGGAAATGCTAAAAGATTCCTGAAATCCTAGGCTGAAATCTGTGATCTTTGATCGTTGGTTTGACATGTTCACAGACAGCCGCCTAATGGCCGTTGCGATCAGATTTGTCCTCCGATGACATTCTGGCATTATCAGAAGATTTCAGACGCTTTCCTGCAGTGACAACAGCTGCGATGAGCGTCAATCCAAGAAGCAATAGGTGATCTGATGACGCAATCCATGCGAAAATTCAAACGGACATACTCAGGAGTGTATGGAGAAGGGGGAACTGACTGGAGTTGAGGGCTCTAACAGCCTGTGGAAAAAAGCTGTTGAGTAGTCTAGCCGAGCAGGCTCTAATTATGGCATAAATATTATGCATTTTTTATGCTTTAGAAGTGTCAAAAACTTACAGTCGAAGTCAAAATGATTCGCCCTCCTGTGATTTTTTTTTCTTCTTCTTTTTTTCAAATATTTCCCAAATGATGAGCAAGAAAATTTTCACAGTATTTCCTATAATATTTACTTATTCTGCAGAAAGTCTTATTTGTTTTATTTTGGCTAGAATAAAAGCAGTTTCAAATTTTTTTAGAAATCATTTTAAGGTCAATATTATTAGCCCCCTTAAGCAATATTTTATTTAATTTTATTTAATTATTTGCGTAATTACCATAACTTACCTAATGAACCTAGTTAAGCGCTTAAATGTCACTTCAGGCTGAATACTAGTATCTTGAAAAATATCTAGTCAAATATTATTTACTGTCATCATGAGATAAAAGAAATCAGTGATTAGAAATGAGTTATTAAAACTATTATGTTTAGAAGTCTTCTCTTCGTTAAACAGAAATTGGGAAAAACAATATACATGGCGGCTAATAATTCAGGGAGGCTCATAATTCTGACTTCAACTGTAGATGCAGCATGTTTAAACCAAATCATTAAAAATGACCTATGTTTTATGGCCAGAGGACAGACGTGTCGAACACCTGCCACCTCACCTGCGTCCTGCAGCTGGAGCTCAGTGTTCATGAGCATTTCAGAGATCTGACCAGCAGCATCTCCAGCCTCCAGCAGCTCTGTTGTCTTCATCCGTATCATCCGTGGCACTGGCTGAATCTGGCCACCAGCTTTCAGAGACTACTGGAGTCTGAGAACCGTCCAGAGACGTCCAGTGCTGAGGAGAAGCATGAAAAGCAGCAGGAGACTAAGAACATCTTAAGACTGAAGACCATCATGGGCTTGATCAGAACAAGGTATGTTAACATTTAAGTCGCCATGAGATCTAAATTTATTTGTCTTGTTTTAATGTGCACAGTTGAAGTCAGAATTATTAGCCCTACAGAATTATTAGCTCCCCTTTATATTTTTTCCCCAGTTTATATTTAAAGGGGTGGTCCACAGTGTATTTTTAAGGCTTGGTTGTGTTCATAAGATGCAAAGCAATGTGTGCTCATTCTTCACTTGTAGAAAATCTAGTTATTTGTTCTTATTCCATGGTCTGTTGAAATACTTGATTCTGATTGGCTGGAGGGTGTGGTATATTTCGTTGAAACGCACAGGTAGTTCCAGTCAGTTTTGATCACTGTTCGAAATAAATGCGCTTCTCCCAAACGTCTACAGTTACTATAGCAACTCACATGTGCTGCGCATGAAAGCGATGAGGGCTGTTAATGGCGGACGGGAAATCCGCAAAATAAGGAAAATACTCATAAACTATGCCACAAATTCAAGTTTTAAGAGTTTTTCAAGCGAGAATGTAGTTATTTTAAAGTCAAATCGGCAGTTTGTGTGTAAGAAAAGCGCGTTTTAAAAAATATTGGAAGCTCCAGGCGGTCAGCGGCAGCTCCGCGAACGGCTCCCCCCGAGGGAAGCTTTATGTCGGCCAGAGCATCTCGAGACCCGCCGCTGGATCTAATCTCGTGCATCTCTGTTGTTAAAACGGGATATATAATTAATCTTTGGTGTATCTAACGGTCAGTCTCTGGACATTTGAACCTATTACTTGTTCTCAGGTGTATTTTATTGACAGATAACACAGAGATTTTACACTGATCCTGCGTGTTTGGCTGATTGCTTTTGTTTTAAAGAATACAAATAAAGCAGAATGTTCTCCTACCTCTCCTAATATGTTTTTTCATTATGCAAAATGTTCCTATATTTAACAGCAGAGATTTCTAAAATAGACTTTTTTGCTTCAAAGACTTTAGAATACACTTGACTTGAAAATGCGTATTTAATTTATATGGTACCTTTTATAAGATTTGTGTGTTTATTATGAAATATAAATCGCAGAAACTCTGCTATACTATAGGTATGCCTAAAGAAACGTCTGACTGGGAATGTGACTGGAAACACACTCCAGGTGTGACTGGGAATGTCTTATTTGTCCACCTGTGATCAGACTGAAATCGCATCTTAATAATATTAGCAGGTAAAAACACCACGCAGATGCTCTTTCTGTCTCTCTGTCTGCCTGCCTGTCAGCCTGTCACAGCTGATTCAGCGGAGGGACTAAAAAATCAAACATGTAAAAAACTGACAAAAAAAAAAAACGGACAAATATTGCTCTGCAAACAGCAAAACTATTTTAAACTTAGGCCTGCCTTGGAAAATGACCATGGAATAAGCGGGAAAATCAACGGCTTGCCGTGCGTTAAAGGATTTTAATGCACTTCGCGTCGTGTGGTCCTTTGCCTCCACGTCGTGCATTAAAATCCTTTAACGCACGGCAAGCCGTTGATTATCCCTTACATATATCTTACTTTGGTTATATACAGCTACTCAAATAACATGAAAACGACTGTCATCCCAGTTCCTCCGAAAGGCTCACCCATAAAAAGCTCTGATTGGTCAGCTAACGTTATGTGTTGTGATTCGCGGATTGGCTCGACGTCACGCCCCTACAAGCGCGCTTTTGTGCTGTATAAACATTCAGTCAGAGCAGCTGATTAAATAGCAATATCTGTTTGAGCGCTAATCAGTGTCTGCATGAGTGAAAATGGGTGCGGCTCCTTTAAGAGAGCCATATTGCGTGTGTGAGTGAGAACTGCACGTGTGCGCCGCGGGACGCTGATGTTTATTTTTATTTTTCTCTGATGCTCGAATGAAGTTATTTTTGTGTAATATACAGTGATGCTGTTGAGAGGAGAATAAAGCACAAGATGCCGATTGTGACCCGTGTGAGCTTGGATGATTTTTTCTGCTGCAGGCTTTGCTAAGCTAACTCTGCAATAGCCAATGTCTCCCTTTGCATTCAACTTTGAGCGTCTTACATTCAGAGATGTTGATTATGTTCACAGCTACATTACACATCAACTAAAGTCTAAAATATGATATCATAGTGGACCACCCCTTTAAATTAAAAAGGATTTTTTTCAACACATTTCTTAACATAATAGTTTTAATAACTCATTTCTAATAACTGATTTCTTTTATCTTTGCCATGATGACAGTACAGAATATTTTGACAGATATTTTTCAAGATACTAGTATTCAGCTTAAGGTGACATTTTAAGGCTTAACTAGGTTAATTAGGCATGTTAGGGTAATAAGGCAAGTCATTGTATAACAGTGGTCTGTTCTGTTGACAATTAAAATAAATATTGCTTAAGGGGCTAATAATAGACCTTAAAATGTTTTTTTTTAACCTTAAAATTGCTTTTTTCTAGCCAAAATAAAACAAATATGACTTTCTCCAGAAGAAAAATTATGCTAGGAAATACTGTGAAAAATTCCTTGCTTCGTTAAAACATCATTCGGGAAATATTTGAAGAAAAAAAAAAATTCACAGGAGGGCTCATGAAGTCGACTTCAGCCAAAGACTATAGGATACACAAGATATGTCACTCGTATAGTTTTGAAAGGGGAAAAGCGTAACAGTCAATATGGCGAACGAAGCCCCGCCTACTAGTACAGGAGCCAATCAGAGATCGCTATAGACTGACTTTTCTCCGGGGAGAGGCTCGGACCAGACGTGTGGTTTTACGACTTTTTGTGGTCAACAAACACACTGGAATCTCAGCGAATACTTGAGCCACAGACATAAGAAATATATCCACATAAAGCTTAAAAAATTTTGACTTTTAAATGAACCAAGTTGGTGGTTCCAAATATGTAATGTAATCGTAATCTTGGCAAACAGTTTTGAAGAGTTTGATGTTTCCCCTTTCAGACAGAATGCCCGAGCATACTGCCCAAGAGGCGTTTCAAAGATGGCCGCTGAGTGAAATGACTTGCAAATAGCAGTTCTTGGTATAAACAATGCTATTCATTTGTTCTCATAAACTTTAATTTAATATACTAACCTTTCTTCCCCCTCAAAAACAACTTTTTTTTTTTCACTCCTGGTCACATGGAATTCCTTTAGGGCGGGGCTATCAGTCATTTAAGGCGGAGCTATCAGGGCATCTCTCGGTTCTGCTCTGATTTGTTTATCCATCAATCTTCCTTCATTTTGTTAGCAACTCCGTTCTTTCTCCAATTCAATTGGTTCCCAAAAAACAAAATCAATTTTTTTAAAATTTCAGGATTGCTTCAAGTGGCAATAGCAGAAAAAAGGACAATCTTAACTTCCTTTGAACTTGGGTGAACTATGCCTTTAGGAGAACTAGCTGTTTAGTGCTGACTGATGGGTGAATTCACCTTGTGATTTTTTTTTCTTTTTTCTTCAGGATGCTCATTGAAATCCTCCGGGTTCAGCAGTTCTCATTTGTGCTGGAAAACAGCCTGAGAGCTTTACAAGACATAGAAGAAGCTCTACACGTCCTGCAGCCAACAGAGAGGATACTTCAGACGGTCTCTGAGGTCTGAAAACATCTTTAACATGAACTGACAGCGAAGAAAAAAATATTATATATATATATAAACTGTTTTGCTTTCAAGCAAACATATTTGCTATTAAAAGGATATCCATATAATATGATGTCACAACATTAAAGGGGAAGTTTACTTTTACCCTGTTTAACTACATCATAAATTCCCCTTTAATGATGCATTTTATAAAATATGGTTTATTCGATTGGTAATTAAATGAATAGTTGTAATTTTAATACGAGCATCTGGCAACCTTTATGACATTTAGGCAGTTTTAGTTTATGACGGCACAAAATTTAAGGCTGATGTTGAACAAATCCAGGATGTAAAGTGAGAACTGGAAAAAATATACTGCATAAATATTAAAGTGGTAACTTCATAAAAGTTTATATCACATCAAGATGTTATACAGAATGATCTTTACTGCAGTTTCAGTGATTTTAAACAGTAAGAATGAAAAAACAAAGGTCTAATGTTATGATAAAACAGTTAATAATCTTGTGCTGCCATCTACTGGCTAAAATGCTATGTGACAATTGAAAGTCTGTTTTAGTGGATAAAATGGAACAAATTTGAAGCTTGATGTGAAGATAAAAAATACTTTGAACCAAATAAGTGCAAGTAAAAAATGACAACGTTTTATTTTTGGTATGAGTATTTATTCTCAGTATGTTACATGAATTTAGTGTTAGTTATTCTCAAGTCTTACACAAATTAATTACACAAATTGCATGACTAAAATCTATGTAAACATCAAATGACTCGCTTTTGAAAATGGCCATCTCTTCTGATCTTATAACTAGGTGATGGCAGAAGACCTCAATCCAGAGAAGATGAGGGAGGAAACCCAAGATGGAGAGAGTTTATCAGGTCTCTGTATTAAAGACTTTGATGAGAGATGGTGGAACAAACTCCACAGCAAACTGCAGGAGGACACGACAGCTTTATCATTTCACACAAACCTGCAGGAGATATAGCAGTAATACAAACAATGTGCCTTTTAAAAAATGAATGTGTATCTTATACTTAAATAAGATGTATGATACTGTAACAAAGCAGATTAATGTTGAATGTTTCAAAATGAATAAAGCTGCTACTTTGACTCATTCAAACAGTTTGCGTTGTGAACTGTAAACCTATATTTGAAATATTTCATTAGAAAAACAGGCAGTAGGATAATATTTGTTGCTGTTGTTTTTTTTTTATTATTGAATTCAAATATTTGAAAAAATAAAGAAATAGTCAACAGAAATCGCTATGATACTATTCAACTACAAATTATTAAATAATACTTCATTTAATATTATTATTATTAAAATATATTATTTAAAATATATATTTTTTTAGATTGGAGGAAGATGGACCACATTTTATTTTGAAATGCTTTTCTTTCGTAAACATTTAGCAAACTTTAGCTTGCTGTGGCTGTATCCAAAATCGCCCCCTAATGCCCTCAAATAGTACACTATTTGATAGAAGGGATACAGCTGTGGATACTCGCGTCAATATACAGTTGCATAGTTTATTTGACATTGTAGGCTTCAGCAATAATTCATATTTTGCATCACTGTAAGGGGTATGTTTAGGGTTGGGATGGGGGTAGACGTTAATAAAACAATGGGTTAATTTTAAGAAATAATACTTATTAATACTGTTTTACATTACTGCAAGGGAAGTAGGTAGTAGGGCTAGTAGAAATTAATAAAATACTATTAATGGGTAAGAACGAGCATAAATAATCGTCTTTAAAATTACTGTTTTATATTACTGCTCTGCTGAAAAAAAAAGCTTAAACAGTCTAGGCTGCTTGACCAGAGGTGTTTTGGCCATTTCCAGCCTGGACCTAGTTGGTCAGGCTGGGGAATGACCAGTTTGACCAGCCTGGTTTAAATTGGACATAGCTGGTTTTGGCTGGGCTCCCAGCCTAGGTTTGTCAAGCTGGTTTTAGCTGATCATCTCCCAGCCTAACCAGCTAAGCCCAGGCTGGAAATGGCCGAAACCCCTCTAATACCAGGCTGGTCGACCATTTATGGGTAGGCTAATTTAATACATCACGTAAATATATCATGTGAAAAACTTCCAGCCGCAGCTGTATCCCTTTTAACAACCCTATTTGAGGGAGCAGCCATTTTTAGTGGTGTTCTAAATCATAGTGAACATTATGAGGTGCACTGAATCAATCCTAAAATGTAAACGCTTGAGGAAGGCTTTGGATTTGTATGGTTTTGACTAAAGCTCTTTCTGTCTATTTATTCTTTTGCTTTTCTAATGAAACAAGCATTTGTTGTTAAAGATTTAGTTCACCAAAAAAAAAAAAAAAAGAAAATTCGGTTATTATTTCTTGGATATTTTTTGGATTCGAGAGCCCCTATAGAAAATAGTGCAATACATTATGAGAGCTCGCGCGCGTCTGACCACAAGATGGCGCCTGAAGCTCAATCCTATCGCCGTAAGTTTCAAAATAAATTATAATTTATTTAAAGTAACGCTTGTATTCATGACAGACATCAAAAGTCTTAGTTTCATTACTAACAGACCGCTAGCTAAATGTTAAATATCTATAGCAGTTTCTGACCAGGAAGTGTCAAATCTAGTCTGAGAGATTCATCAACCAGCAAAACAACACAAACGAAACCTATGTTCACTCACTTGTTTCATTCACTCCTTTAAGTGGACTATATTAGTGGAATAGTGAATGAATTTTGGATACTGCATGTGTTTTTAAATGTATGGTAGCCTATAGGTTAAACTCACTGAAACACACAGCCCATCAGATATCATATTTAGCTAACTGCAATTTGATAAATCACAATTAAACCATATTGCAATTTTAGACATTATTAGTTTATTTAAAATGTTACCAGCCAACTGCAAGTAACACTGTTTTATATTCATCAGTGGCATTTTTTTATTTACATTGGGTTCTTTGAAAGTCATAATTTTACAACATTGTATTAATCCTTATATGTTGTTGGGGGTGTTTTCATTTATACTGGGGTGGTTTTGAGTCTTAATTTGGCCACAACTTTCTTTCTGTTTCAGCTAATCGATTGACTTTTTGGTGACAAACCTTATTTTGACCCATATTTTGGGAAAGTGCTTTTTAATAAAAAAAACTCACCAGTACACTCTGAGCAAATGTACTACTTTTTCATTATGTTTGTGGCTGTTTTTGCCCCATTGACTTCCACTACAACATTTATTGATTGCAAAGGCATGGCACCAAATAATCATGCACTCTCGATTGTTGTTGGTTTTCCCTGTTGGGAAGAGGTCAAATTTGTCATTTTTACCATTGATAACCAGTTGCAGTGCAAAAAAAGCTTAATTTCTGGCTTAAAATTATGCGAAGTATAGTGTGTGTGTATCTGTGAGAGACCTTTGCGCCCTTACTTTGACATGCTTGAGAAAAAAAAATAAGCAGCTCAGCTCTTAGAACATAGTAAGTGTATTTGTGCTCACACACACACACACAGACACACACACACACACACACACACACACACACAATAATTAGTTGTTATAATCTATATAAAACTCCATATAAAAGTCAGAAAGGGTTCATTATTTGTTATTATTATTTAGTGTCATGTCTTTGCAATCAAAAAATGTCATTATAATGGAAGTCAAAGGGGCACAAACGCACATAAAGAATGGGTAGTCAATTTGAACAGTACAGAAGAGTTAACTAAACTGCTCTAACACCAGTGTGGAGCTGCAGGAGCACCTCTGTTGATGTGAATGCCTTGTATTGGGCGCCAAGTTTGATTTCTGGCGTTATAATCTTTAAAGAGTGGTGACTGAGAAGTAATGGGATGATGAATCGTGTTCCTCCGTGAAAGCCATTGAGATCCTTGTTGTCCAATGTTGAAGCTCGGATAGCTGTTTTGTCTGGTCAGGATAGGTGGTGTTGGGAAACTCTGGTTCTTGGGCTTACAAGATTTCTGTTGTTGGGGGTCAGCAGTGTTTCCAGTAAGTCCTGTTGGGCCCATGGGGATCTGGAGTTTCTCAAATGCAAAGCAGAGATCGCCGGGATTTGAGGAAAAGCCAGGAACTGGTTTGGAAATGGCAAAGAGTCTGCGAAACTCCAGGTCGAAAGGTTTTACCGCGCTGCCTTTGAAAAGTACTGCCAAACTTCTGTGAACCTGCCAGGACAGCCAGGTGAGACTGTGAGAGGGTGAAAGGGGCATTAAAAGCCATAGGTTTCATCATAAGCGAGGTTTCTTCATTACAAGCAGCTCCAAATGTCAACTAACAACATTAATTTGCAGACAAACAGCGTTTTTGTTTACTTATTTTAGTAGTAGCGATTTGCAAGATGCTGCTTATGTCTCAGAAAGATGATGAGAAAACTTGTGACTAGTTCATCATGACATAAATCAAATTTAAATTGTGGCAGAGAGAGCTCAAGTGCGTTGCAAATTAAGAAAGTGCATGCGAATAGTGCTGGGCAAAGAGTAACTGCATTCAAAATAAAAGCTTTATATAAGTTTGTATTATACTATAAATATTTATCATGTATACCAAATACACATATATAAAAACTAAACTATACAAAACTTTTTTTGCATAGATTTTTTAATTTATATTTCATTTGTATCATATACATATTGTATATCTAAATATCAATAAACATTTTATCAAATATGTGCATGCATGTGTGTGTGTATATATATAT
>CAIGQQ010032566.1:12842491-12881385 GCA_903798035.1 Danio albolineatus
AAATAAAAAGTAATACCTTTTTAACATTTATTTAATGTTTACAATGCGAATCTACTTTGATCCGCTTTATTTGGTAAACAAAGCAAGTCTCTCATATAAAATCTCTACTAAAACACCGAAAATAGTACTTTACAAACTGTATTGTAAATAAATCACATGAATATTTTCATATTAGTCAATATTATTACTGAAATTAATTTGAAAACTGAATAAATATAAATTTACACATTTACACCAGTAAATAAACAGGATCAATGATGGGCTAAAAATCTGCGGAAATTTGCAGAATTCTGCACGCGCAGATTCCATGTGGCCCTATAGCGATAACCTCAAACCATTCAGCTTACTATAAGAAGAGGATTTTTTCAGATTTGTACTTTTTTCAGCCGCTAACAAGCGTTTGTCCAACCAGTTGTCACATTTTCAAAACTCTTAACACAGTTAGCACAGCATCGGTCTTTTGTGGCCGTACCATTCACACATTTCATGTCCTTATCACCCAATATGCAGTCAGTGAACATGCTTACCTTTTCTCAACAGACAAGCTATACCTCCTAACAAAATGAGGGATTGTTTTTGTAGTACGAATGTTAACACAGAACATCCCACAATAGCAGAAAGAATATTCTAAACTTTAGATACAGTATTAAAACCTCTGAAAAATAAACAAACAACTGAAAAATTGACACACAGCTGATTTATGTTAGGCAAATTGGGCCAAGCACAGCAGATTCCAGACTGGCGTACTCACACTATGCTCTCCGAACCGTGCCCATGGCCATTTCCCAGATCGTTTGAGAAGTGTGAGTGCTCTGAATCTGGCTCAGGTACGGTAGTTGGCCGGCCCTGGCTCGGTTGGAAGAGATGTGCCTGAGCTTGGTTCACTTGGGCTTTGCCGCGGTATGCTTGTAGTGTGAGTGCCGAAACTAGAGAGAAGACGTGACTTTTGGGGACTGTTTCATATGTGTTTATTAATCATTCCTACTGTTCAATGAACGCAAACTGTCGTAGATGATTAAAGATGCAAACCCCTCACTGCACGACAGCTGCACCTTCAGCAAACCTCCTAATTCCTGCAGCATGAGGACTTTATGATTGTTTATAAGCGTCAAAAGTGGCTGATCTGTTCGGCGAAGTATTTGACTGTGTGTCACTGCATATCAAACAACTAAAACCATATAATGATATGACGAAATGTCCACTGTGCTGAGCGAGAGCGCTTCTCTTAAACTGAACAGCGCATCATCGATGACGTAAGCGTGCTAAAGCCTGAAAGTAATGTGAGTGCGGGCCGTCGGGGGAGACGGGAGGGGAGACAAACGTGCTTCGGCCCGGTTCAAGGCAACTGTACACCCTTAGACTTAGCGGCAGTGTTTTTTTTTTTTTTCTATTGCAGTTACACTTCTACAGTAAAAGGAGGACTTTAAGGAGTGATGTTGATGAAAACGTGGCCTAACCCTGAAGTTTGCAGAGATTAGAAACAGTAATTTTGTAAAAACAGTACAAACAAAACAGTAAAAACAAAAACTTTTTATCTGGGCTTTTTGCTGTTGATTTTTGTTTAGAACGCTCTTGTGTGTTTCATGGACATTTTGTTTACCGTAAGCAATACTGTAAAACTTTTCTGTTCTATCATACTGTGTTTCTACTGTACCTCCTGTAGTAAACAGTAAAGTGAAAAAAGTATATGCTTTTTACTGGAATACTTTTAAATGTGAACATTACTGTCATGTGGACTTGCAGTTTCTAACCAAGAAATTTTGTGTCAAAACAGTGGATTGCATGTTTTGCATGTAAATACCTGTCTATGCAATTTTTGTAATGTCAACAATAGCCTGTATTTTGAAACCTTGTATACTTTGATTGACTGCATGTACCTTGTGAAGTGAAAAGAAGTGAGTCAGATTTTCAGTGTTTAGTGTGTGCAGAGAAAGATGTGCTCTATTTTGAAATGAAGAGTTAGTATATATTTGACAAAATGTATTTTTGAGAAGACAAAAATTTGGCCAATTGTGTTTTGTAGGAGTGAGTCTGTGTTAAGAGTTTAGAAAAAGTATTTGAAGTATGGGTAAGCGCATGTTAGCGACTAAAACAAAAAGTAAAATAAAATATAAAAAGTGCAAATGAAACCCTCAGACTTGGACGAAGAAGCGACTTAAGACACATCTAAAGACCAGAACAGTAAAAAAAAAAGCCCTGAGCACCCCCAACACATTTTGTTTCATAAATAATGCAGCTTTTAGCATTTTGTTTAAAACAAATAATAATAATAATAATAATAATAATAAAAATAATAACGAATATATTTTTTTTCTTTTGCATATGTAGCACCAGCCTACACTAAAATGGTGCTAAATTGCATTAAAAGTTGTTCTTTGCTGGTTTGCCATGCTAGGGGAACCACTGTAAGTGCTACATAGCACCTATGTCTTTAAAGATGATGATATGTAGAATCCTATCCACCCCAAAGAACTACTAACGAACCATTGCTGGTTCAACAAAGAAATTAAATTAGTTCCCCTATATACACTACCTGACAAAAGTCTAGTTGCCTATCCAAGTTTTAGGAACAAAGCCTTGATTTTTAATTATTTAACTAGGACAGTAAGGTCTGACTTTGCTTAGACAAAAGTCTTGTCACTTAACAGAAATAATGTACAGTATAAAGTCATGGTGCAGTGGAAAAAGAATTAACATTGTGTATGACTCCCATGAGCTTGGAGGACTGCATCCATACATCTCTGCAATGACTCAAATAACTTATGACTAAAGTCATCTGGAATGGCAAAGAAAGCGTTCTTGCAGGACTCCTAGGTTCATTAAGATTATTTGGATCCATCTTCAATGTCTCCTCCTTCATCTTACCCCAGACATGCTCAATGATGTTCATGTCTGGTGACTGGGCTGGTCAATCCTGGAGCATCTTGACCTTCTTTTCTTTCAGGAACTTTGATGTGGAGGCTGAAGTATGAGAAGGTGGGCTATCCTGCTGAAGAATTTGCCCTCTCCTGTGGTTTGTAATGTAATGGGCAGCACAAATGTCTTGACATCTCAGACTGTTGATGTTACCATCCACTCTGCAGATCTCTCGCATGCCCCCATACTGAATGTAACCCCAAACCATGATTTTTCCTTCATCAAACTTGACTGATTTCTGTGAGAATCTTGGGTCCATGCGGGTTTCAATAGGTCTTCTGCAGTATTTGTGATGATTGGGATACAGTTCAACAGATGATTCAGAGGAAAAATCTACCTTCTGCTACTTTTCCAAATAATCAATGAGAAATCAAATTATTATTTGTTGCTCTTAAAACTGGGTCCGGCAATAAGACTTTTTTCAGGTAGTGTATTATTATGAGCCAAAGAGCCATGTAAGAGTGCTAAATATCACAACTCCCACATAGAACTTCTGAAGAACCTATTTTTGTGTAGGATAAAGGGTTGAATACCTTTGGAAAATGATGACTTGGCAAAACAACAAAACATCCTTTGAAAATGCTTAATAAAGTATAGTTAAATGTGGGAAAATGTTCTTTAAAAAGGCATAAAAAGGAATCAGTTACATAAATTTGCAAGAATCTGATCTTTTCCAGAAAACGTCTTCATCCAGTTGCTTTGAAACATATCTGGCAAGAGCGACTTTCTTATGGCTTGGAAAGGCTGCATTCAGCTTCTCCTTTAGCTTGGGTAAGTCTAAGGTTTCTGGATGGTGAGAAGATACCAGAAACAAGCTCTGTTGGACACCCAATTTGCTCAAGACTTCCTCAGTCCATTGTCTCACCTCCTCGACAGCATTACCTTCAATCAAGTCTGCCTTGGAAAGCACCAAGTAGCACTCTTTTCCCATGGAGGACGCTTGCTGCAGAAGCTGTATGGTTCTCAGTCTAACCCTTAAAGGAGACACCAGTATATATACATCACACAAAGCAAGCACAGATGCCACCTGTTGGCCCTCAGAAGAACTGAATGCAGAGGACAGGCTGCTAAGATCACCTATTTTTCCAAGTCCAGGAAGGTCCCAAAAACGGACGTTGTGAGAATCAGGGAAGGCATACTCCACAGCCTCTTTAGTGGTTTCACTGACACCAGTTAAAGCAGCGCTTTCGTTACCGTTCCTCAAGCCCAAGAGTGCATTGATTAGGCTGGAGCTGCCACAGCCTGTCTCACCCAGCACACCAACATCCAAGCGGAAGTGATCCAGAGCTCCAAGGATTGCCTGAAGTTTGGAGGGATTGTCTGTGAAATCTCGTGTCTGTGATAGCTTGGAGATCTGGTCAAGATCAGCCTGGTTTATCTTCATGGACCTTAAAGCAGTGGAGACGACGAATCTGAAAAACAATGAATTTGTAAGATAAGGAATGCTGGGAGAGCACTGATTTCACATGCTATTCAGGCTGTTTTATTTTAATCAGTGCTTGTTTACTACACAAACTAAGCTACTGGACCAATGTGGATTTCCTAATGAAGCTGGCAATGCAAGGTGATGCGAACACACCAGGGACCAGTATCTAAAACGTGACACGGTCTCTAAATAGTGATCAATAATTTTGCATGCTCTCATCTTTGTAGATCCTAGAGCAGGGGTCAACAAACTTCTTCCTGGAGGGCCGGTATTAGGGCTGGGCAATTTGGCCTAAAATCAATATCTTAATTAATTGAACATTTTAACTCGATTTGTGTTGCTCTGCAAGAACAATACAATATTTATTTATAAAGCACATTAAAAAAAAAAAGAGGTAGACCTAAGTGCTGTAGATAGGAGTACTAAAGACAGAGAAGAAAGCAGAATATAAAAGAAACATTTAACAAATGAAAGCAATAAAACAATGATCAAGGAGTATTAAAAGTATCTTTAAAACAGACTTAAACACAGAAGTGGAGAGGGAAAGACTAATGTGAATTGGTAGACTGTTCCAGAGTTTAGGACCAGCAACAGCAAACGCTCCATCACCTCGTTTTTTAAGGCGCGTTCTGGGGACAGTGAGATTGAGATCATAAGATCTCAATGATCGAGAGGGGGTATACAGACAAAGCAAGTCTGTAAGGTACTGAGGAGCAAGATTATTGACGGCTTTGTAAACAAATAATACAATTTTTAAATAAATTCTGTATTTAATGGGTAACCAGTGAAGTGCAGTTAAAATTTACCGACCGGAGTTACCGACTCATGCTTGCGGGTGCCAGAGAGTAGTCTAGCAGCTGTCAGGCGAGAAAGAGAGAGAAGACTGAGAAATACCAAATTAGAGAGAGTTACAGTAATCCAGACGTGTTGTTATGAAGGCATGAATCACTGTTTGAAGATTTCTCTGGGATAAAAATGGCTTGACTGTAGAGGTGTTGTCTGAGGTGGTAAAAGCAAGATTTTATGACAGTACTGATCTGTTTGTCAAATTTAAAATTTTCATCAAACATAACACCGAGATTTCTTGCACACTGGGTAATATGTGGGGACAAAGATCCCACACTGACATTTAAAAGAGAATTTTCTTTGTGCCCAAATACAATTACTTCAGTATTATTTTCCTTTGAATTAAAAAAAATTGCTTGAGAGCCAAAGTTTAAGTTCCTCTAAGCAAGCCAGAAGTGATTGTAAGCCATTTACATAATTTTGTTTTAGAGGAAAATACATCTGGGTGTCATCCGCATATAGATGAATAACACTTCCGAAACACTCGCTGGCAGCAGGTTTTTATGTTCCTGTGTTGAGTTTCTTCGCTTTTTTTTTTTTTTTGACTGCTACCTTAATGTACAAGAAGCTAAAACTCGCTCATTCAGAAGGGGGAACCGGGCACCAGTGGACGTGCAGCAACTTTAATCATAAGGGAAACACAAAACAACTCCTCCACGAGAATTCACACTTGTAAACACCCGCTCCAACTAGCTCTCTGCTGTCCCGCAGCTCTCATACTACAGTGTTAATGCTAACAAACTGACCAATCACAGAGCTTGTGCTAATATGCAATAATAGTAGTCATTTTGTAATATGGAGTTAAATTTTTGAGAGGTGCGTGGGTATGTGACCACGCGAAGGCTGCACTGGACCATAAGCGTGCTCTCGATGCAGTATAAATCAGCCTTAACAGAGCGGGGTCACGTGACTCCACACACGATAGGGAAAATAATCGGGGGAAAAAAATAATAAAATCGTCCTGAATGTCGATTTCGATTATTTTCCGATTAATCACCCAGCCCTAGCCGGTGTCCTGCAGATTTTAGCTTCAACCCTAATCAAACCTGAATCTATGACCTTAACAAGCTAATCAAGGTCTCACTTGGTATACTTGAAACATCCAGGCAGGTGTGTTGAGGCAAGTTGGCGCTAAATCCTGCAGCGACACCGGCTCCTGGTGACCCCTGTCCAAGAGTAAAATTCCTATTAACTTATATTTTACAATTTATTTTTGGGAAAACATTAGAGCTTTAAATTGTATTCGAGTGACGGAATGTTGTGGGACTGAAGTATTTTATACTACTTTTATACTATAGTACTGAAGTAACTATTAGTATTTTTGTGATTATTACAAATTTTCACAACAAACAAGCATATGTTTTAATACATCCATAACAGCATTTTTGATTTACTGTCATGCTTTAAAAAAAAACCCCAAAAACCAAAAATAAATATGTGTTATCATAATAATTTAACTGTATCAATATTGTTGCCTTCAGTGATTTCCTGAAGATAAATACCAAAAAATAATGCAACTGCAATAACTACAGCAGTCGCGATCATCCATCTCATATAAAGCAAGAGATCGCAATGACATATGATGACGTGTGCAGGTGTTGTAGTGCTGGCCCATTTCTTAGCGGGAAATTTTGAAGTCCTTCCCCTTCACACTCTGTTTCAAGGGCCAAGGGGAAGGGGTACAAAAATAAAATTGGGATTGGGCCTAAGTCTTACCCTTACAAACTTACTGGGCTTAAACAGAAACAGAGAGCGGGAACAGAGAAATGTCAAAGTCTCATAGGTATGGTAAGTTTTCATAAGTGGTAGAGATTAAATTAAAACAAATTGTTTTTCACAGACATGTTGTTCTGGGACAAAGCCAGACCAATCCTTTTTGGTCCCAGAATAACATTTCAGACAACCAATCACACTGGGTTTGGGGTCAAAATTAGGAAAGGGGCTTGAACACCATTACTAAATACTAGGTTATGCTTAAGCTTGGAATTAGGGATGCAGAATACAGATTGGTTGAAAACTTTTTTCTATTGCTCTATTACAATATATATATAAACCACAAAACTGAAGACATGTAACCAACTAGAGATTTGGACAATGTTCTTTAAATGAAAATTGTTCACATCACCCTCACACACCTGTATATATATCTACAATAAATAGAAAGAAGTTGGCTTACTGTGTGTCATCAGTCAGTAATTTAGGAATCTTAAGCTCCTTTGTAATGGCCACTAGAAACTGGCTGAAAGCCTTTATCCGCAGCTCCGGCAGGGCTTCAGCGAGCACCTTGGTGATATCCTTCATCTTCATTAACTCTGATTCCTGGCAAGCGTTTAAAGGACCATCAGTTGAGTCGCTCATTTCTCCAAATGCTTTTTCACTTCTCTTCTGCAGCTCCAGCTTTCGAGCCCTCATCCGTTCCCAGGCACAGGTCATGCACGGCCCTGACGGCTTCTCCTCGAGCACGTCCCAGTCCTGCTCAGCTTGAACCAGAAAAAAAGGCTGATCTCGGTCATGCAGTTCCATCTTGATCCACATGTGGTCCTCCTTGTGCTGTTCTGCAGTGAGAATCATCAGGACGTCGTAGTGTGAGGATTCATACTGCTGGTTGCTCTGCTTTATGATGGAATTTGAAGTCGGATGACCCTGCACTGTCCATATGCGAACATTTGGGAATTGACAGTGTAGAAAATCAGAAACGCCACTGCCTATGTAATGTGTATTCTCAGATATCCGTACACGTTTAATCCTGCTGCTCTGGTGATTCGCATTTAACTTTATGCTGTGTTCCTCATCTGCACTTTCCTCCTCATCTTCTTCTTCTTCCTCATCTGTTTCTTCTTCCTCCTCCTCATCATCATCCTCATCTTCAGTTTCCCATACCTCCTCTTCGATTTCCTCTTCTGAACCACTGATTATCGAAGCTAGTCGAGCATTAGCATCCTGGGTTCCTCCGGTCACAGCTATATCTAATGGAAAATGCTCAAATAGTTGCAGAGCCGACACCAGCCTGTTTTCAAATCCAGGTCCCCTTAGGGAAAATCTCCATGGGGCAAGCAAACATTTGACCTTTTCATCCGAAAGCTTCCCTTCCATCTTAAATTCCACCCTGAAGCCAACAAAAACAATTGATTACATTTTGACACACTCTGTTGCTAATGCTAAACCCAATGGTATACAAGCCTAATGGCTGAATTTGAGAGTCATAATAGAAACTATGGCAAACAGAATATAATGCAGTCAGTTCTCACCTGTTCTCCAACAATGAAAGAGCAGCAAACGTGCATCCTCCGTCTTTAAGTCGTCCTGGATGAGTTTGTTTGCTTGACAGTCAGCTGAGCTAAAGTCAACACTTTGTTTGACAAGGTTTCAAGTCGACATTGTAAACATTCTCCAGGGCGTTAAAGTTTGTTAAAGATCCATGGCGTACTACTTAACTCCAATTAACCCGTTTATTCCCACAGTGTCTCCAAATAAATAACTCCACTATTAAAAATAAAGGTTGTTTATTGGCATCAACAATTCCACGAAGAAACTTTAACATCTATAGAACCATTTCATTGCACAAAAGTTGACCCAATTTTCCATGGCACCTTTATTTTTAATGGGATAGTTTATCCAGCAATTGCTCACTATTTACTCACCCTCAGGGGTATCCAAACCTTAATGAGTTTCTTTTTTCTGATGAACACTTAAGTTCAAGTTTACTTTATTTGAATATACATATATTTGCACATTTACACATCGACCAATGTGCTGTACAGCTGGGTGTGTTTAAAATAACCAGCAAAGAAAATGAACTGCAAGTGTCAGAATGAGTTTTATTTGGCAAGTGTGAGCAAACAAGGACTTTTTTTATGTGTTTTTTTTTTCAGGAGCACAAGATACACACATATATCAACACATGAACACAGAATGACATTTAAATGGTCAAGACGATCTGCTGCAGTTAAAACCGAGCATCAGAATGGGGGAGAATGATAATTTAGGTGACTTTTGAACATGCCAGAAGGGCTGGACTGAGTATTTTAGAAACTGCTGATTTACTGGGATTTTCACGCACAACTATCTTTAGGGTTTACACAGAACGGTCTGAAAAAAAGAAAATATCCAGTGAGTGGCAGATCTGTGGGTGCAAATGCCTTGTCGATGCCAGAGGTCAGAGGAGAATGGCCAGACTGGTTCCAGCTGATAGAAGCAACAGTAACTCAAATAATCGATACAACCGAGGTCTGCAGAAGAGCATCTCAATACGTTGAAACTTTAGGCAGATGGGCTACAGCAGCAGAAGACCACATCGAGTGCTACTCCTGTCAGCTAAGAACAGAAAACTGAGGCTACAATTCACACAGGCTCACCAAAATTGGACATTAAAAGATTGGAAATACATTGCCTGATCTGATGAGTCTCGAATTCTGCTGCGACATTCGGATGGTAGGGTCAAAATATGCCATCAACAACATGAAAGCATAGATCCATCCTGTCTTGTATCAACGGTTCACTCTGGTGCTGGTGGTGTAATGGTTCTGGGCACACTTTGGGTCCATTAGTACCAATTGAGCATCGTGTCAACGTCACAGCCTACCAGAGTATTCTTGCTGACCATGTCCATGCCTTTATGAGCACAGTTCACCCATCCTCAGATGGCTACTTCCAGCAGGATAATGCACCATGTCAAAGCGTGAACCATCTCAGACTAGTTTCTTGAACATGACAATGAGCTCACTGTACTCAAATGGCCTCCACAGTCACCAGACATCAATCCAATAGAGCACTTTTGGGATGTGGTTGAACGGGACATTTGCATCATGGATGTGCAGCCGACAAAAATGCAGCAACTGCATGATGCTATCATGTCAATATGGACCAAAATCTCTGAGGAATTTTCCAGTACCTTTTGGATCTGTCACAAAGGATTAAAGCAGTTCTAAAGGCAAAAGGGTCCAACCCGGTACTAAGATGTACCTAATAAAATGGCCGGTGAGTGCATATATCTAGATGGTTTATGTGTACTGTTGACTTTTTGTAACTGTAAAAATAAGAAACTAAATTATGTATATAAAAAGTATTTACAGTTAAGAGGCTTTATTGGTTAGAAAACCCATAAACAGTAAGGGTATAGGGTCCTATACGTTTATGACCATAAAAAAAACAGGTAGCAACTGATGTGCCATCTTTTTAAGTTAGAGATGCGATGAGGAAAACAAACTGTTTTTATGCCTTAAAAACGTAGCAGGCCTTTAGTAGGCTAAAGAAAATAAGGCATTTAAAAAGCAAGCTATTTCACAGTCATGGATAGGGCCAGACGGAATCTGCGGACATTTTTGGCTATTTCTGCGCCAAATTTTGTTAAAAATCAGCGGATTTATGTGGAATAATTTTGGGGGTATTATAACTAAAACCTTAATATATGAAATAAAAAGTAATACATTTTTTACTTTTAATAAATACAATGCAAATCCAATTAGACCCACTTTATTTGGTAAACAAAGCAAGTCTATCATATAAAATATCTACTAAAAGACAGAAAATATTAATTTACAAACTTTATTGTAAATAAATCATATGAATATTTTCACATTAGTCAATATTATTACTGAAATTAATTTGAAAACTGAATAAATATCACATGTACACACATTTACTTGAGTAAATAAACAGGATCAATGATGGGCTAAAAATTACAGAAGTCTGCGGAATTCTGCGCGCACAGATTCCGTGTGGGCCTAGTCATGGACCAGTCACTTTCAATAATACTAAAGAAGACATTTTGACGAGTGTTAAAAACAGTAACCATTGTCTTTAATCAAAAAAAGATAAATAAAAACTATGAATGTCAATAATCACTATTTCCCCCCCTTTTTTTTAATTACTTATCTTAAAAACTTAATGTTTGTGACATCTGAATAGTGGGTAAACTAGCAGAATTTTCACGTTTAAATGTACTATCTCAGTGTATTTCATGACAAATACTAAATATATAATGTAAGTGATGCTGGCAGTGCAAGAATGTGTGGAGCATTTGTTAGCACATTGCTATGTGGTTGTTAAACATTTGAATGCAGTTTTAAGCAGGGGCTTAGCTGTTTTAAATGTTTTTAGGATGTTGCTATTCGGTTGACGAGTGGTTACTTGCTGATCCAAAGCAAACGAGATCATTGTCCAAGTCTTAATCATGATCTGCCTTCATTAGATGACTCGGGTTTGATCAACAAAAAGCTTCAGAAATAGTTACAGTGATGCTAACCTTAGTCAGCACTGTGGATTAAAAGGTAAATATTGTGTGTATTGCTGTCTATGGGGAATGAAAGATGGCAGTATCCAGCAGGGGTCAGCATTTAGATGACATGGGAACATAGGACATTTGATGAGCCTCGATTAATAAAGACTTTAAAGTGTTAATACTTCTGTGAGTGGTTTGGAATAATACTTCTGAAGCCAAATTAATACGCTTCATCTAAAGATGTACGATTCTTGCACTTAATTAGCATTAATTATATGCTTTGTTCATGTGTACATGTAGATGTTTTGGGAAATAGCAATAGCAGCTGTCACTGTTTGCTTAGGTATAGACACTCCCAGGCTAATATTGTAATCATTTCAATAAAATGCCGTTTGGAATAACTGAAAGTGCTTGGCGATGAAAACGCAGGGAGGGAAGTTGCCCATCCCAACTTCTAGTTCTGTATAACCCAAAAAAAGAGAAAAGAATACATGACAAACAGGCCTGACGTCATTAAACGTGTCCACAAAAGTAAATGAAGCGAAGAGAAGCAGGTAGAGGGAAAGCAGGTGCAGTCTCAGGTGGGTCCTGAAGCAGATTGTTACTGTTAGTGTTTGCTTACATGTTTGCTTTAAAAATTGAGTATTTATTGTTGATTTAATTTTCAATATTTACTGTTTGTTTGTTTGTTTGTTTTTTAAGAACTGAGACTAGTCCTAAACTATTTTCACAAAGCTACATTAATGCACATTTTTCACTTTTACGTTATGCATTAACTTAGAGAAAGTTTTCTAAGCAAACAGCATTATTTATGTATCTGTTAACTACATATTTTCTTTGTTTGTATATCTATTTAATGTTGATTTAGTTTTCAATATTTAGTGTTTGTTTTTTAAAGAACTGAGATTGGTCTTAAATATTTTGAACAATTCTAAATGAAATCAAAATGTTTCACTTTTACTGCATGCATTAGTTTAGAAATAGCTTCAAGAGTCAAATATATAAATAGCACTATTGATGTTAAAAATATATTTTATATGTTTATGCTGTTTATATGTATATATTGTTTGTATTTATTGTTAATTACATTTTTTTTTTAACTGTGATTTGTCTTCAATGATTCTCACAAGCTAAATTAAATTGAAATGTTTCACTTTCATTTATTTGTTTATTTTTTACATTTTTCAAATGTTCGTTTAGAAAATAAGTAAATAGCACTATTTATGTTAAAAATATATTTTTATTTGTTTATATGTTTATGCTGTTTATATGTATATATTGTTTGTATTTATTTTTAATTACATTTCCGATACAGCCGATATTCGGTTGTTGTTGTTTTTTTTAACTGTGATTTGTCTTAAATGATTCTCACAAGCTAAATTAAAGCTAATTTTTTCACTTTTATTTTATTTATTTATTTATTTATTTTTCAAATGTCAAATGTTCATTTAGAAAATAAGTCTAAGTAAATAGCACTAGTTATGTTAAAAATATATTTTTATTTGTTTATGCTGTTTATATATATATATATATATATATATATATATATATATATATATATATATATATATATATATATTGTTTGTTTTTATTGTTGATAGAATTTCAGATACTCAGTTGTTGTTGTTTTTTTAACTGTGATTTGTCTTAAATGATTCTCACAAGCTAAATTAAATCAAAAATTGTCACTTTTATTTATTTATTTATTCTTTAATTTTTCAAATGTCAAATGTTCATTTAGAAAATAAGTAAATAGCACTATTTATGTTAAAAATATATTTTTATTTGTTTATATGTTTATGCTGTTTATAAAAATATATATTCTTTGTATTTATTGTTGATATTGTTATTGTTGAATTTCCAATATTCAATTGTTTTTTTAACTGTGATTTGCCTTAAATGATTCTAACAAGCTAAATTAAATCTAAATGTTTCACTTTTACTGTATGCATTAGTTTAGAAATAGCTTCAAATGTAAATAGTATTATATATGGTACATGTTAAAAATATTTTCTTTGTTAATATATTTATCGTTACCTTCATTCCATATTCTAAGATGAACCTTTATAAATAATCTCATGTAGACTGTCCATCATGACCATTACTGTTATTTTTCCTCAGCAGAAAGAGTGACCAGGCCTGAAATACTCTACAGCCATGGGAGCCGTGACATGTTTGATGGTTACAGTTGTTGGCCTGAATGCACTTGCTGCTGTAAGTCTGAAATTAAATAATCTTTGTATCATGTTTGTTGTTTCCAACAGGAATGAAATGTGGAATAATCCCTGTGGTTTTGATGTAATTGCAATGTAATTCATTCTCAAATTATTTGTGCGTTTAGATTTAGTATATTGTTTTCAAATGTCAGTTTGTGTGGACAGCAATTTAACATATATATATATATATATATATATATATATATATATATATATATTTTTTTTTTTTTTTTTTTTTCTTTAACGATCCCTCTAACACTTCTCTTTTTGTTATGGGTGGAGTTGGCTGAGCACTCATTTGAGATTGATGTGCATGCTTTTGTGCATATTTTTTGTGTGTTAAATTCTAAATAAATGGAAGTAAGTAGGTTTTATTGTCTTAAGATTAAGCCATAGCCGAACAAATTTGCTTTTGTTTAAATGGAGCATCGATTCAAGTTCAAAAATATTTCCCAGTAACAACTTGACTTAGGTTGACTTGACTTGTTACTTAAATTTTTTTAACCTGGACTTAAAAAAATGTTTAAAGTTAATTGGACTCAAATGACAAATTATTTTACCAAGAAATATTCTGTCAAGACAACAACAATAATTTAGTCAGCTAACAATTTTTTTTTAAAGTTGACTCAGTGATTTTCCAAACCTAAACTATATTTTCCATCTGCAGGCAGCAGGACTGGCGTTATCTGCGGTGGCCATTTGGGTTGCAGTGGATGGATATAAACTCTACCCCATTTCTGGTGTATCAGGGAAAGACGACATCTTTGCCGGAGCCTGGATTGCTATTTTTACAGGCTTTGCGTTCTTCCTCACTTGCATCTTCGGCATCTTCGCTGCCCTAAAAAGAAGCCGTGCACTCATGCTGGTGGTACGTTTCAGAAGATATTAATAAAACTAGCCTACAATCCTACCAGTTTACCTACCAAAACCACTATTGATCCAAAATCAGACAACCAAATTCACATTAAAATGAGTTAAGACCAGTGTTGGGTAAAACAAAATGACATACATCACAATTTGAAGCCTATTTTACGTCTTTTTAAAATGATAACAAAGTGCCAATTTAACATAACACACACTTTCACATTACATTCCTTAAAAAGTATAGGTTAAGTAACACATTTACTGTGGCTTTACATAGGCAGTCTCATTTATAAGTGACTTTGGGTTGTACTATATTACTTTTTCCCAACATTTATTATGAATGAGTTTTAACCAACTGTACATCTACCTTTCACCTTCCTGCAGTACCTGATCATAATGTTCATCATCTTTTTGTTTGAATCCGCATCTGCCATCACATCAGCGACCAACCGGGATTACGTGAGTTCAGCCAGCCTCTCAATGCTGTAAAATAAAGCAAAATTATATCATGTTAAAGATGGCGATAATGCAACACACACAGAGTATCAATTCTGGATTTCTGGATGAACTTTTATTATGTAATTCTGCCTTTTCCCCATTTTTAAACACTGTTTGCTTTAACGTAGCTGGTTGGGAACAGCAACCTTGTAAAGAAGCAGATGCTCCAGTATTATGCAGACAGCAGCACACAAGGACAACAGATTACAACCACATGGAACAACGTGATGACTCAGGTAAGCAGAACGTGAGCGATGGCCTTAAACACAACTTCCAGTCACCTGTCCAAGGGTTGCTCATAAAACTGCCGCACATACTTCGTTTTATTTAAATTTATTGAATGAGATAGCCCCTTGAGATGAATCATCTCATTTTCGAGGGGGTCCCAAAACAGTTCATAAATCAAACAGAGTACAACACGTCATAACAAACATTCATTCATTCATTTTCTTTTCGGCTTAGTCTCTTTATTAATCCGGGGTCGCCACAGCGGAATGAACCGCCAACTTATCCAGCATTTGTTTTACGCAGCAGATGCCCTTCCAGCAGCAACCCATCTCTGGGAAACATCCATACATTCTCATTCACACACATACACTATAGACAATTTAGCCTACCCAATTCACCTATACCACATATCTTTGGACTTGTGGGGGAAACCGGAGCACCCGGAGGAAACCCACGCAACCATGGGGAGAACATGCAAACTCCACATAGAAATGCCAACTGACCCAGCCGAGGCTCGAACCAGCGACCTTCTTGCTGTGAGGCGAACGTGCTACTCACTACGCCACCGTGGCACCCCATATCAAACATACAACTAACAAAACAAACAAACAAACAAGTAGCACACTTTACCTGAAACACTTCCCACAGTCTAAAGTCTCAGTAAACAAAAACGTATAATCAAAAGTACAAACAATTTAATCTAAAAATGAATAATAAACATTTAAACTGGAGCCATTATTGATAACATTCGCAAGTCGTTTCCAAAAAAGAAAATAAATTGGCCCTGAAAAGGCGAAATGATTTAATTGATCTGAAAAAGGAAGGGAGATTGTTCCAGTCGGAAGGAGCTTTGTATCGAAAGGACCTACGGCTGCTTTCTGTTACAATTCTAGGAACAAAAAAATAATTCTGATGCATTTGACGAAGCGAATATGAAGAGGTGAATGGAACAAAAAACGGCTTTAAATAAGAGGGGGAACCAAAATAAGCACATTTAAAAAGAAACAAATTCAATTCACTTCAATTCAATTCATCTTTATCTGTATAGCGCTTTTACAATGTAGATTGTGTCAAAGCAGCTTCACATGCATTATAAAAAATTGAAACAGTGTCAGTCCAGTTTTCAGTGTTGAAGTTTAGTTCAGTTCAGCGTGGTTTAATGTTGACTGCTGAGAGTCCAAACACTGAAGATTAATCCATCGCTGCGCAGCAGGAAAAGGAAAAATATAGGAATAATTAATTGAGAGATCAATTTTTTTCTTACTTTAAATGAAAATCAATTAATAGATGATCAAGAGAATCTAAACATATTATTAACGCAAAATGATTCACCCTCCTGTGAATTTTTGGATTCTTTTTCAAATATTTCCCAATTGATGTTTAACAGAGCAGAGAAATTTTCACAGTATTCCCTATAATATTTTTTTTCGTCAGGAGAAAATCTCATTTCTTTTAGTTTGGCTGGAGTAAATGCAGTTTTAATTTTTAAAAATAATTTTAAGGTCTATATATTATTAGCCCCCTTAAAATATACATCTATAAAAATTTGTTATTAAAACTACATACACTTCCTGACAAAAGTCTTGTCGTCGATCACAGTTGGAAGAGTAACAAATTATAATATAATAATAATATAATAATAATAATACTTCTAGTTGATCATTTGAAAAAGTGGCAGATTTTCCAGTGAATCATCTGTTGAACTGCATCCCAATCATCACAAATGCAGAAGACCTACTGGACAAATTGGAACCCACATGGACCCAAGAGTCTCACAGAAATCAGTCAAGTTTGGTGAAGGAAAAAATCATGGTTTGGGGTTACATTCAGTATAGGGGTGTGTGAGAGATCTGCAGAGTGGATGGTAACATCAACAGCCTGAGGTATTAAGACATTTGTGCTGCCCATTACATTACAAACCACAGGAGAGGGCAAACTCTTCAGCAGGATAGCGCTCCTTCTCATACTTCAGCCTCCACATCAAAGTTCCTGAAAGCAAAGAAGGTCAAGGTGCTCCAGGACTGACCAGCCCAGTCACCAGACATGAACATTATTAAGCATGTCTGGGGTAAGATGGAAGAGGAGGCATTAAAGATGAATTCAAAGAATCTCGATGAACTCTGGGAGTCCTGCAAGAACGCTTTCTTTGCCATTCCAGATGACTTCATTAATAAGTTATTTAAGTCATTGCAGAGATGTACGGATGCAGTCCTCCAAGCTCATGGGAGTCATACACAATGCTATTTATTTTTATTTTTAAAAACGTCTCTCTGTTAAACAGCACTAAGTTTGGAAATACTTTAAAAGAATTAAATATTGACAGAACAATAATTTTGACTTGATTAATAATTTTGATAAAACTAAAGAATAAACACGATCAATTCCAACTCAGACGTGATAGAACACGCCTTGCTGCAAACAAAATCCTATAGTGGAAAAACCAGTTTTAATAACCTGTGAGAATAACTGTTGCAAACGTCTGATATGCTCTTGATAGGAGAATCAGCCACAAATATTAGCCATATTTAGTATTATTAGCCATAAGTAGGTTCACACTGAATTATTCCCTCCACAAAAATTCAGTTTTTCTGCAGATTTTTTTAGCCCGTCGTTGAGTCTATTTGTTTACTTCTGTAAATGTTTGTAAATTAACTTCAGTAATATCATTGAATAATAAGCATACGTTTATAAGATTTATGTACAATACAGTTTGTAAAGTGATATTTTCTGTCTTGGATACATTACAGTGCATCCAGAGAGTTTTCATAGCGCTTCACTATTGTTCACATTATTTATGTTACAGCCTTATTCCAAAATGGATTAAATTTATTTATTTCCTCTAAATTCTACACACAATACCCCATAATGACAATGTGAAAAACAAGTTTTTGAAATTGTTGTATATTTACTAAAAATAAAAAACCTGAAAAATCACATGTACACAATTATTTACAGCCTTTGCTCAATACTTTGTTGATGCACCTTTGGCAGCAATTACAACCTCGTCTTTTTGAATATGATGCCACAAGCTTGGCACACCTGTCTTTGGGAATGTTTGCTCATTCCTCTTTGCAGTACCTCTGAAGCTCAGCTTGGATGGAAACAGCAATTTTCAGCCGGTGTACAGCCATTTTCAGATCTCTCCTGAGATGTTCAATAGGATTTAGATCCTGGGCCACTCAAGGACATTCACCGAGCTGTCATGAAGCCACTCCATTGATATTTTGGCGGTGTGCTTTGGGTTATTGTCCTGCTGGAAGATGAACCTGAAGTCAGTCTGAAGTCAAGAGCATTGTGTATGACTTACTTTGTTAACCAAACAAATGGTTCTAAATGTATTTGCAAACTAAAAAAAAAAAAAAAAGTGAAAAAGTTATTATTTGTTTAATATTATTTATAGGTTATTATTTATAGGTTGGGTTGTGGCTGGAAGGGCATCCGCTGTGTAAAACATATGCCAGAATAGTTGCCGGTTCATTCCGCTGTGGCACTTCTGATAAATAAGGAACTAAGCCAAAGGAAAATGAATGAATGAAAGTTATTATTATTATACACGCTCAGAAATAAAGGTACGAGAACAGTTACTGGGGTGGTACCTTTTCAAAATAGATACATTTGTAACTAAAGGGTCCTTATTAATGTATCAATTAATAACATGTATCAAGGGTACATGTTAGTGCCAAAAAGGTACAAAAATTTACCTTTTGAAGTGGAAACATGTCTCTCCACCCTCTTTTGATGCATGGATAAAAGCATTTACTTGCATTAAATTAGAAAAAATGAGACTATCACTTAATGGTTCTTTAAAGACCTTTGACAAGTTGTGGCGCCCCTTTTTAGATTATCTGCTGGCAAACTCTTTTGATTCCTAAGCTGAGCAATAATATATGAATACATACTTATTCTTCATTCTGAAAGTGTATAAAAGCTAAACAACAATTTAAAATTCATCACCTTCTCCTCCACCAGGTCCAGTGTTGTGGAGCTGACGGCCCAACAGACTGGATACAGTATAACTCCACCTACAGGCAGCTGTTTGGCCCTACATCTCTATGGCCCCTCAGCTGCTGCAAGAGACAGACTAGTAACTTTGAGGTTGCGGATCCAATAGGCTGTAAAGCTGGTGTGATGAGCAGCATGTTCACACAGGTAACATCTATTGCCTCATATTACCTCACCTGCTTTACAAAGAGATAAGTAATAACACGAAAGAATCATTTTAAAGAACACTCCATTAAAAAAAAGGCTACAGTCAATCCATTCAGATGATCTTTGGGTCTGGTAGGAGCACTTCTAGCTTAGCTTAGCATACATCATTGAATCAGATTAGACCATTAGCATCTTGCTCCAAAAAAAAAAAAAAGGTTTGAAAATTTTCCTATTTAAAGCTTGACTCTTATGTAGTTACATTGTGTAATAGTCCCAATGGAAAATTAAAAGCTGCTATTTTCTAGGTTCATATGGTTAGGAACTATACAGGAACTATATATTCTGGCATAATATAAAGGAATTTTGCTGCCGTAAGATGTCTGCAGCAGCTGCAACCATACACAACTCCAGAATGTAGACCTCAGATAGCTTAAAATCACTGCACCTGCTGCATCCATGTTACTGCAGCAAAGTTCCTTGATTATTACACTAGATTGCAGCAAAGTATAGTTCCTACACATATTAGCCTAGAAAATAGCAACTTTTATTTTCTGTAGGTCTGAGCACAGGATGTGACTATAGCAAAGTCAAGCTTTGAATAGGAAATTGTTCAAAATACTTTTTTTTTCTTTTAGCGATATGCTAATGGTCTAATCTGATTCAATTATTTGTGCTAAGCTAAGCAAGAAGTGCTCCAAAAATCAGCTAAATGGTCTTAAAAAAAATTGAGTGTTCCTTTAAAAGTTATATAGTTGCATAATTTTACTTACATTATTATAAATCTAATAGTCATTTCCATGATTTTGGGGCTGTTCAGATGCTAGCAAGATGAATCAATATGACGTGTTATTTTTTAAATTAAGGATATTTTTGTTTTGCAACTGGACCAGTTTTAAATCTCTTAATATGAGCTGCATCTCTGATTCTTTGCACAGGCAAACCAGCAACATTCAAAAGCTTCACTTCACAAGTTGTTCATTTGTTTTCTGCTTTTTGTTTTGTATTTTCAGGGGTGCTTCCAGTACATTGAATCAGTGTTAAGCCGCTATACCTGGGCTGTGAGCTGGTACGGTTTCTCCGTTCTCATGTTGGTGGTAAGTCATATAATTGAGATAATTAAGACCTCTATAAACTGTACTGCACATGCTCTTGCATTTAAAATAATTAGATCGTTTCATGTTCAAATTGCTTAAATAGATATTTATTATTTAAAGCTATATCAGCAACAATGGCTATATTTGTGGGGGATAATAATTCAATTGGCTAAATAATGTACCAATTTTGTATTAAAAATAGAGCACATACAATTTAATATAAAAAGCAAATACATATAACTAAGAATACCAGTTATTTAGTATCTTTCAACTAAATATTTTCTGCTGTAATAGTTTCACCACTAAATAAAATACAAATGTAAAATCCTAAAAACATCAGAATTTATGTAAGAAAGGTATACGCTCACCGGCCACATTATTAGGTACACCTGTCCAACAGCTCATTGGCGCAAATTTCTAATCAGCCAATCAAATGGCTGCAACTCAATACATTTAGGCATGTAGACATGGTCAAGACGATCTGCTGCAGTTCGAGCCGAATATCAGAATGGGGGAGAAAGGTGATTTAAGTGACTTTGAACGTGGTGTGGTTGTTGGTTGTTGGAGTATTTCAGAAACTGCTGATCTTCTAGGATTTTCACGCACAACCATCTCTAGGGTTTACAGAGAATGGTCCGAAAAAGAGAAAATATCCAATGAGTGGCAGTTCTGTGGGCACAAATGCCTTGTTGGTGCCAGAGGTCAGAGGAGAATGGCCAGACTGGTTCCAGCTACAGAAAGGCAACCGAAACTCAAACAATCACTCGTTACAACCGAGGTATGCAGAAGAGCATCTCTGAACGCACAACACCTTGAGGCAGACGAGCTACAGCAGCAGAAGACCACACCGGGTGCCACTCCTGTCAGCTAAGAACAGGAAACTGAGGCTACAATTCACACAGGCTCACCAAAATTGGACAAGTGAAGATCTGAAAAACATTGCCTTGTCTGATGAGTCTCGATTACTGCTGCGACAATCGGATGGTAGGGTCAAAATATGGCGTCAACAACATGAAAGCATAAATCCATCTCTGAGGAATATTTCCAGTACCTTGTTGAATCTATGACACAAAGGATTAAGACAGTTCTGAAGGTAAAAGGGGTCCAACCAGGTACTAGTAAGGTGTACCTAATAAAGTGGCTGGTGAGTGTATGTAAGACATATGAAATACGTGAATGAATGAATTTTTAAAATGTATTTTTTGCTGTGACAAGACACTTTTCCTATGCTTTGCTAATAATATTTACACTGTAAATCAGTATCATGACAAAATATGACTTAATCTTACTCAAATGCATAATATTTTAGTACTTCATTTCATTTTATTTTTAAGTCATGACAGTCAAGTTAATGTTTTAATTCAGTTGAATGTAATTTAAGGCAGTTATTTTTATAAAAGTACACTAACATTCGCTCTTCTGATGCACTCTTCAATCTGTTCTACAGTTTTTCACATTAGTGATCGCCATGATTTACTACACACAGCTGCCCTAATCGTACGGACTCTTCAAGACGTCTACATTTCCCACACTTCTGCTTCCACTCTTATGGAATTGCATAAATATACCAACAATTGCAGATTGCACATTATAATAAAGCACATGGATAATTCATATGACAACAAACAGTGTCTTGCAGCATGACACACTTCATCTAGACAATTATAAACTGCTATTATTTTCATTCTTTTCTACATACCATTTCATGATCTGGTATAATTGGCACGTTTTAATTTTATGCCACAAAGAGAATGTTAGATCAAAAGTGTTAATGAGTGTAATGGTTGAAGTTTTAATTGGTTAGCTGTCATCATCAGCTTGGTCATCATCATGATTGGCGACAAAACATATTTGCTGCTTTCTTTCTTTTAAATTAAGTAACTGATCCTTATTTCATTTGACATGTTTTATGGATTAACAATTGTATGGGTTTATTTTCAACTAGGTTCTTCAAATGCTTGTTTTTATTTTCTTGACGCCTCAGTCTACACTTTACAGCAGGGATGTCAAACTCAATTCCTGGAGGGCCGCAGCCCTGCACAGTTTAGTTCCAACCCTGCTTCAACTAACTTACTGGTAGATTTCCAACAAGCCTGAAGGACTCAATTAGTTTGATCAGGTGTGTTTAATTAGGGTTGGAACTAAACTGTGCAGGGGTGCGGCCCTCCAGGAATTGAGTTTGACATCCCTGCTTTACAGGGTTTCTGCAGGTTTCATCAAGTCATATTTAAGACCATTAAGCATGACATTTTAGACTTATACACTACCTGACAAAAGTCTTGTCGTCGATCCCAGTTGTAAGAGCAACAAATAATAACTTGACTTCTAGTTGATGATTTGGAAAAGTGGCAGAAGGTAGATTTTCCAGTGAATCACCTGTTGAACTGCATCCCAATCATCACAAATCCTGCAGAAGACCTGCAACCTGCATGGACCCAAGTTTGGTGAAGGAAAAATCATCAACAGCCTGAGGTATCAAGGAGGATAGAGCTCCTACTCATACTTCAACCTCCACATCAAAATTCCTGAAAGCAAAGGTCAAGGTGCTCCAGGAATGTCCGCCTAGTCACCAGACATGAACATTATTGAGCATGTCTGGGATAAGATGAAGGAGGAGGCATTGAAGATGAATCCAGAGAATCTTGATGAACTCTGGGAGTCCTGCAAAAACGCTTTCTTTGGCATTCCAGATGACTTTATTAATAAGTTATTTGAGTCATTGCAGAGATGTATGGATGCAGTCCTCCAAGCTCATGGGAGTCATACACAGTATAAACTCTTTTTCCATTGCACCATGACTTTTTACTGTACAGTATTTCTGTTAAGTGACAAGACTTTTGTCTAAGCAAAGTCAGACCTTACTGTCCTAATTAAATAATTAAAAATGATCAAGGCATGATCATATTTTATTTTGGTAAAATAAGCGTAATCTAGAGGCCTTTGCCTTTCATATAAGCCACTTCTGATACCAAATGATCAACTAGAAGTCAAGTTAATATTTGTTGTTCCTAAAACTTGGCTAGGTGACCAGACTTTTATCAGGTAGTGTACAGGGTTAAGATTTTTTTTTCTAATGGCTCTGTATTATCATGAGGAATCATGTAATTGTTTTTAGTTTTTTTTTTTTAATTGGGGAATTTGCTGTAAAAATGTCTAACAGTTGTTTTGAATCTCTGCAATAACAAACTTAAATATAAAAGAATAAGGTTTTATCGAGATATATTGTTGGCCATTGGATGGATGTCAGCCCAAATTGAGTAGCTTTACATTGACAAAGCAAAACAAAATTAAGACCTGTTTAAAACAACTAAAATCAATTGAATTGAAACTTTTTTAAGGCCTAAAATGTAGGTTTTGAAATTTAAGACATTAAGACCCAGGTTTTTCTATATAAATACTTGACATCCAATGGGGTATATGCACACAGACTTTTAATTTCAGCCATCCAGCCTCGGTGCTTCTGGTGAAGAGTCTTTTCATTTTAAATTAGTATGTTTAATGTCTGATTTCTTTAAAAATCAGTGATCTTCACTGCCTGATAGATATATGAAACGAAGTGGGTCTCAGACCTGACAAGAAGCACTGCATTAAATAAATCTTTCAATATCTTTAAAATATGACAGTTTATTTTATCTCAGGATTTTCAATAGAGTTGCTGCACTCGCCTGCTGATCCGCTAGTGGCTACACGGTCTTTCATCTCGTTTTACGCTTGAACAACTAAATAAACACTTAAGTCTATTTACTGTAACTGATTGTGTTTTAATTACATCGCAACATTGATGATGTAAAATGAACCGTATGAAATTGAAAATAGTCACATTAATCTTTTACCAGAAGTTTATCATTTGCTGAAAAACACTAGCTGTGCATTTACCCCATTTAATGTTCAAAAAACAATGAACAGAAAATTTGATTTGTACGATTCTGCTGTAACTTACTTGACAATGTTTCTGTGTTCATCAAATAAACATGTAACTGTGTCACTCACGACTGCATTCACTGACTGTAAAAAACTGTAATCATCCACATGCAGATACAAGCCCTAATAAAACAACAATCCTTAAGAATGCAAAGACAAAAACACAATACAAGTCTGGCAACTCTCCACACCCTGAACCTCCCAAACCGTTATTGCTCACGCTAATTTTCTAATGCCAGTAGAGTTTGTACATGTATCAGCAGAGCACAGAGGAGGGCATGTTAGCTTGCACATGTCTGCTTTAATTTATACTCCACTGGGAGTGTCACCTGATATTCAGAAGGAGACTGGTTTTGCAGGATGTCAGTCCAGGAAAGGCCTTGGCTTCTTTCGTATTACTACCTACGAAGAAAGTTTCCCATCTTGGAGGGTGGAGCACAGCAAGCACTGTGAATTAAAATGATCTCAAAATATGAACAAAACAAGAAAGACCACATTAAATGTATACAATTTCTGCTTATAAACAGACCAGCTGATCTTCACGGCTTTAAAACGCTCCAGAGTCCCTCTATCTGTTGTTACACTCAGTAAACAGCGGTAAGGTCAGTGAACTGATGACTTTCATGGCCAATCACCGTCATTTCTGTTGAAAAAGCGCTCAAACGTTAGCAGGAAATGGACATTTATAAGATTTCGGTACAGACTGGTTTCGAATTCCAGTATTGTGACAACCCTAATATGGAGAGGAAAATAGTGTCTTCTACAGGTGGTTTGTCAATCCCACTCACCTGCATGAAGCACACAAAGCCTTTAATGATTACGTATTGATGAAACAGATGAGTGTTGAAAATGTTCAAAGAATACTAGTGGAAAAATATCACCAAACTACAGGTTTGTCACTGACGGTGTCCAATGTTTTTATTCACATATTTGAAAATATTACAAAATAGGATCAACTGCCTTTTCGCAAAGTGTTCAAGGCGGAAGGGGAGATTGTTGGACATGTACAGTATATTCCCTCAAAGCCACATGCATGACCTCTCGAACTGGAACATACACGCTCACAGGTCTGCTGACATACATAGGTAGCATTAATATTTAGTGTTTTTTTTTTAAAGGAACAGATCCCCCTTGGTTATTCACTGCATAGATATGTATTAAACAAAACTGAGATAACAGACATGCAAACAGTGTGTCACTCTCGCGCACACAAACACACACACACTCCTCAATTACACCTCAGGAATTACTAGTGCGAAGCTTTGGAAATCTGTAAATGGGGCAACTTGGCTCAGGTCAAGGTTTTTCAATATTTGCTTTCAGAGCAATGGTCTCAAACTCCATTCCTGGGCGGCCGCAGCTCTGCATAGTTTAGCTCCAACTACCTCCAACTCACACCTGCTTACTAGTCTCTATTAGTGTTGAACACCTTGATTGGTTGCATCAGCTGTGTTTGATTAGGGTTGGAGCAAAACTGTGCAGAGCTGCGGCCCTCCAGGAATCGAGTTCGAGACCAATGCTTTAGAGCAAAGGATTATTTAAAAGACTAGCAATTATTTAATAGAAGGCACCAATTACTGAACATATTTTTAAAGAATCCACTTCTAATACCCTTTAGAAACATTTCCAAGACTGTGTACTGTAAACACTGGAACAGTACCATGCCCAGAAAACTGTCTACTAAGACAAGTGTTATGGGCATTGAAAATCTTCAGTGTTTTGTGTTGAACAGTACTAGTTGTTCAATGTTGCTAGGCTGGGATTCTTCCTTCACTGAAACCCAAGGACGTCTGGGAGTGACACAGGGTGACGTGACCTACCTGAAATACTTGCTTTGGATTAGAACACTAATATTGATACACAAATCATCTGACACATTACTTGAGAATGAGCAGAAAACAGTACCTCTCAGAAACGTGCGCTCTCAATCACAAAAAGAAATGACCGTTGTGTTTTATGTGCTTAACATCACACGCACTCATACAAATTCACACAGACTTTAAAAGAAATTAAAACAACTAAAAAGTCTGAATCTTCACATTCTTTGAAACAAATTCTAAAAAGGTCAAATAAAACTTTCACAATAACTCGTTTCAATGAAAACTTACAATAACTTAGAAACATCAAAAGCAATTAAAAATGGAAATAACGTCACATTTCTGCCATCAAAATTAAGATAAAAACCAGCCATCTTCATAAAGTTTCTTAAAACCAACAGCATCTCTTGAGGTTATTTTTATCGTACTTTGAGAAGAAAGACATATCAAGCTTGTGCCCCTGTACAGCATAACCTAGTGTCTAAAACAGGGGTGCCCAAACTCGATCCTGGAGGGACGGTGTCCTGCAAAGTTTAGTTCCAACCCCAATCAAACACACCTGGGCTAGCTAAGCAAGCTCTTACAAGGCTTTCTAGACACATCCTTGCAGGTGTGTTGAGGCAAGATGGAGCTAAAATCTGCAGGACACCGGCCCTCTAGGACCGAGTTTGGACACCCCTGGTCTAAAAGAACTTTAAACCAAAAACAGAAAAACTCAAACAAATTAGCCACTGAGCAACATCCTGTCAGAGGAATAGCAGCTGTGCACCTCTCTGACTCCCTCTGCTGGACAGCACAGTGTGTTCTGGAATGTTTTCATAACTAAGCCACTTTATGGTTCACTTCTTTGATCCTTTCTGCTTCACGCCTTAATCTCGTACACTTTTTTTCCACTCCAACACACGCTAATTGCAGGACAGCAGTGGGGTCTTTCTGAGACCGAAACACTTGTAAAGAAATATGCCACTTTGTTTCTGTACATTCGTTCGCCTCTTGAGGAGGTCAACACAATTACTTTCACAACGTGTTAAATTGTACAGTAAACATAGATGTCTAGTGCTCTACATAGTGGTCTACTTCATATCTCATTTTAAGTCAACAGACACAGGACTTTTCGTGGCAGTTGTGCTCTTTAGCAATAACTACGGGTCTGGCCTTCAGTTCGGATGGTCCAGTTTGGTCCTGGTAGGCTTCCCTGTCGGTTTAGGCCTCTCTGGTTCCGCAACACTGGAGGTCGGAGAGAAGGATCCAAGACAACATCTCGCCGTGGTGTATTGGGATACTGGGGAAGCACTGGCCCTGACTGGTATGGGAACTGGTTATACTGGTTGGCCACTGTCTGCGGCGCATATCCTCTTGTCGATCCAAGTGCTAAGTTTGAGAAGGCCACTGTGGGTGGAGTGCATGTGTGGGAAGAGTCTGGGAGACCTTGAGGGCCCCAGTTGGGGTATGAGGGGTCCTGATAATATGGTCTAGGGGGATAAGGATTAGGGGTTGTGCTTTCTCCCTGGGCACCTGGGATAAAGTCTTGGCTTCTGTAAAACTTAAGGACTTGGTCGCCAGATGGCATGACGTCAAACGCTTGTCTATACTGGCCTCCGGAAGATCTCCTCAAGGGGTCTTGACGTTGGAAAGGTCCTGATCCCTCTCTAGGTGGCACCTGACCTTCAAAGCGCCCTCGAGAGGGCCCTGGGGTGTACACATTGTATGCAGGTGGTGGTTGCTGATGCTGACTAGGGTAGGGATTTGGAGGGTGCTCAATGTGTGGTGAAGAGGATGTAGAGGATGGCACAGAGGGACCCTCCCTTTCATCCTCCGCAAGCTTGTCAATTAACAAGGAGGCAATTTCCTTCCCAGTCAGGACATGAGCAGTCTCTGAGCTGGCACTTTGGGGATCTGAGCGGCTACGGAAATGCATGGCAGTGGAGGCAGACAATGCTATCATTTTGGAATCTGACGACAGATCATTTTGGGAAGGGTGGTCAAAGTCAGCTGTAGGACTTTCTTGCTCTGAATGCTTTTGCTTGTCATCTGGTGGTGACTTAGATTGTGCTTCTTGCATCTCTGATGCATGATAATCATTTTCGTCTAGGTCTGTGGTGGCCCAGCCCTTTGAATTAACCCCAGATCCTGGTGGGTTTGTGAAGGGGTAGTTGACATAAATTGGCTCAGGCTGATCTTTTGCGATACCTTGCACTGGGGAGGCCTGAGACGATTTCACTACAGCCTGCTGATGTGGATTCAATTGCAAGTCTTCAGGCCTGGAAGCCTCAAAGTACCGATAACACACCTTCCCATTTTCAAAGTAGGGGTGAAGCTGGGAGGCAGTGTGGTCTGCAGAAGGTGAACGGTGGGGGTGATGCAAGCTCCGTTGGTGCACAGACAGAGGTACCATGCCTGTAGAAGCTCCAGTGGATGCCGGTAATGGATGCACTTCACTGCGGGACAACCTGACTGATGACGATGTTTGTCGCTGGGGACGGGGATGAGGAGGATGTCCTGATGATCCGTCCTGAGAGCGATGGTGAGAATGAGAAAAGGAGAAAGAGTGTGAGTGAGAGTGTGCTGCAGCCCATGCTCTTGTCGCTTCAGACGACCACAGCTGGGTAGACCTGCCACCCCCGGCCCCTTGGGAATTGTAGGGAGGAGGGTAACCCCTGGATATAGGCCTTTGATTGGCTGGGTCAGTGAGGCGGAGGTTCCCTTCTAGATCCAGCTTCATATTCTGGTAAGAGTGGCGTGCATAGCTAGGTGGCACTTGTGGGTGCTCAGGTGCACCAATTTCATAGTAGAAATTCTCCATCTTGGATGGGTCTTCAGAGGAGGGGACAACTGGTCTGATTGGAGTGGACTGGGTGTGTTGTTGGGGAAGATGTGCAACCTGGGCGGCCTGACTGGCCATTCTGGCAGCATGATATCGAGACAGCATATCAGAGGTACTGCTGATGCGCTCAGAGAATGCTCTGGAAAGTGGTGTGTTCACCTGCTGAGGTCCTGCCAATCGTCGAATGCGAGTGGCATCTAAGGAGCGACGCATGTAATCATGCCGGTCAGTCTGAGAGAGAGGAGCCCTTATGGGTGCAAGATCAGGGGGTTTGGGTGGCACTTTAGGGCGTGTGGGCTGGAAGGCTCGTACCTGGGCCAGAGGAGAGCTCTCTGATTTGGAGTGTAGGAGCTGAGTGTGTGGTTGGGTGGCAGGCTTAGATGGGCCACTAGATTTCTCCTGCTGAAGTTGTGGTGCAGAATATTGGCGCCCATATGCTGGGGGTTTTCTCTGAGAAGGAACTACATCAGATGAGGAGGGCGGGCTGGATATTAAGGGCTGTGGTGGAGAAGTTGGTTCTTCATTCTTGTAAATGGGGCTTGGGGTTCGCTCATTGTCCTCAGAGGAGCTGGCAGCTGATAACTCAGAATTGGTTGTCACAGAGTCAGAGACCGAGCTGTTAGAAGACAGAGTCCCAATGTCTTGCCCAGGAGGTGATCTTGGCTCTGTACCATGTGATTTGTCTGCAGGCTTTTCAGCGGCACCTCCCCCATTATCCTCTTCATCATCCTCATCACCAACACCTTCAGTCTTCCACACAGATAAGGGTCGCACCGTGGAATAGATCTGATTAGGATCAGAGGACAGCAGAGCTCCTGCATCAGCAGAGAGTGACCTCTGAAAGCGGATGTCTTTCTCAGGGGAGGCTGCACTCTGACGGGGTCGATATGGAGGGGAGGCACCTTGCCGCAGTGCCTTGTTGGCACTTTCAGTCAGAGCTAGAGCCATGAGGCGTGCAGGATTCTTGGGGGGAGGAGCAGGGGGCTGTTGTGATGGGAGGGGAACCCCAGTGGGACCCAAGATACCTGAAATAAATGTAAGATTTTTAATTTACTTTTATTTAAGAATAAAGACATTTGAAAATGAACTATAGACTATTAATATATTATACTACTATAACATTAAACCAAGAGTCCACAAGAAAATATTTGTGGCAATAACTTCTCTGATAAGTGTGCAATAAAATAAACAAGTTAAATGTGGTGAAAATGACTTGAAATGATAGGAAATATGACAGAATGTGTACTCACTTGGACCCTTGATCTTGGCGATGGGGCCCAACTTACTGCTGAGCTCTTGCTGGCAGCTTTCAGTGAGCTGGAAATCACATGACCTCAGGAGCATTGATATCATCTGGGGTGGCTGAGGGGGTCCACTGCTTGGAAGTCCAGATTGCAATTCACCAGCTCGTCCACCAATCATTTCCAAAACCTTAAAAAAAGTTTAAACAGTTAATTACACTTCTTTGCAATCTTACTTTAGTAAGTGAAGTCTAAAATTACGGCTTAAAACAATCAGTGAAAAAACATTTTTGTTAATTGAAATAAAATCATAATTTCATAATAAATGATAATGATAATTCTGAGGCGGCAAATCTGACCTGCGACTGCTTAGAAAAACAACAGTACATGGAACTTTCACAGCCAAACAGATTATATTCAATATAAACAAAAACGTGTTTAATTGTTCTTCATTTGCCAAAACAATGTAAGGTAGACATGTTTATCTACATAAATGATCTTTAATAAAAGAAAGTTTGTCTTAATTCTTCGTCATTTTTACTTGTATTTGTTGCATCTTTGTAGTTTTAGATTTAGTGTTTGTTCAAACATGTTTTTTACAAAGAGGTTTGCACAAGAATTATTATAAGCTGTCCAAACACTAAAACTGAAACTAAAACTAAACATATAAAAACTAAATAGAAACGTGTTTACAAAATAAAAACGAAATAAAAATTAACAAAATCACTAAAGAAAAGCTAAAACTGAATTGAAATTTGCAGTACATTTAAAAACAGCAATCAAAATAGCAACTAATATAAAAATGCAAAACTCTCGGCACATTAAACTGAGATAGACTTGACCTTTAAAAGGAATTACTCTAATTAATACCACAACACTTAGAGGTATGATCTGAATCAACAAATATGCTCATAAGTGATTCACCTTGGCAGGAACACTGATGGCGATGGGATCCGAGATGTCCAGAGGGGGCGATTTTGGCACTTTTGGTGAAAGTGCATGAACCACTTTACGTGTAAAGGAGCGCCTTTCCTGAGGGGGCTGAGAAGGGGGCGCAGAGGTTGTTGGAGCTGGTGTCTGGCTATGGGATGGGCTTAAATTTGACTCGCCCGGCTGGGTTGTGTTTGCAGGGGCATTAGACGGCCTGTGTTGACAGAACACTTGCTGAGGCGGAGCTGCTGCAGCCAGGATCAAACTCCTGCGGGCTGCGGCTTCAGACTGGTTAAGAACAGAGTCTGGATCTTCAGTGATCGAGCGCTGGCTGCCAGAGCGGGCATGGTGGCCCTGATGGCTCAGACAGCGGTACGGAGGGGGTGCGGCCGCAGGAGGTGACTCTCTGCCACTAGGAGCTCCGCCTGTGCCCCCCAACCCTATTGGTCCATCTTCCAGGAAGGTGGGGCTAAAGTCAATGACATCCTCCGTTATCCATGAAGATGGTGGTTCCTGGGAGAAATCAGGCAGCATGTACACACCCTCCTCGTCTTCTTCGTCTTCATTTTCCTCCTCCTCATCAGCATCACGGGTCTCCTCTGGCAGCAGGCTGTCGTAGGAGCGGCTCGGGTGGATTTTGGATGGAGAGTTCTGGGGAAGGAGCTGTGGATCAACAGAAGCAGCCAAAGAGAGACCATCACTGCTGGAGCGAGGTCTCCGTAACCGCTGAATCTTGCCTTGACCTGAGGAGAAAACATGCACATTAGTTTTTTTTTTGAGTATTATAGATTCAGTATTTTTATATAGACAAATCTATTGCCGTTCAAAAGTTTGCATTTAATAAGTACTTCTACAGACTGTCAATCTAAGCCTAATGCTGTGTTCACACCAGATGAGGCACGCGTGAATAAATCGTGCTATTCACGCGTAAATAGACGTGTGAACTTTGAGTTTACTCGCTTCATTTGTGCGTCAATTTCACTTCACAATAAACGCGGATTCACCTCATGAGCGAGCTTCTGTCTGCTTGGTGACTCTAGCTTCCAGTGGTGGAAAGAGTACTGAAAAATCATACTCCAGTAAAAGTACCATTACTTGCCCAAAAATGTAGTGCAAGTAGAGTAAAAGTATCTGTAGTAAATATTACTCAAACTATGAGTAAAAAGTAAACCTTTTAAAAGTACTCAAGAGTAGTGAGTATTACGCTGTAAAAAGTTGATGCGTTTAGAGAATGTTACGTTTACACATCCTTGCACAAACAACATATGGTCTATTCTTCCTATTTTTGTTCGTTCCTTCCAACCTTCCTTCGATTATTTGTTTGTTCTCTCCTTCCTTCATTCATTCCTTTGTTCCCTCCTACCTTCGTTTACTCGTTCGTTCATTCACATTTTTGTTCCTTCCTACATTAGGTCCTTTTGTTCATTCATTCGTTTGTTCGTTCCTTCCTCCCTTAGTTTTCACACCTTCCTTGAATTCTTCCTTCATTCGTTAGGTCCTTCCTTCTTTCCTCCCTTCATTTGTTCGCTCATTCTTTCTTCCATATTTTTGTTCCTTCCTTCATTAGGTCCTTTGTTCATTCATTTGTTTATTTGTTACTTCCTTCCTTCCTTAGTTTGTTCAGTTCTTCCTTAAATTCTTCCTTCATTCGTTTGGTCCTTCCTTCTTTCCTCCCGTCATTTGTTCACTCATTTTTTTTTCACATTTTTGTTCCTTCCTTAATTAGGTCCTTTGTTCATTCATTCTTTCCTTCTTTTCTTCCGTAGTTTGTTCAATCCTTCCTTCATTTATTTGGTTCTTCGATCCTTCCTTCCATTCCTTGTTAGGTCCTTCCTTTTATTTGGCCCTTCTTTCCATTCTTCATTTGTTCTATTTAGTGATTGTATAAGGCTGTTTGGTGATTTCAGTCATCATACAGTCGACATCCATAATTTTCAGTGACATGCAGTCTATAAAAAGTCTCTGGATCATTGCGTGTAAAGATTCTGGACATCTTCTTGGACGTTTTTAATGTTTCCAAAAGGTTTGCTGCATTTATAAAGCGCCCATGTCTTGAGGTTGTTCAGTATGATGTGATTTACTTTCTATGTGTGATTTATCTGGACAGGAATCACAGGACTGATTTTTCTGCTTTAGACAATGACCATAGACAAGAAAAATAAAGTAGTGACTGCAGGTTGAAGGAAAGTAGTGGAGTAAAAGTACCGATACTGCACTAAACGTACTCAAGGGAAAGTAAAAGTACACATTTTTAAAACTACTCAGTAAATTACAATTCCTGAGAAAAACTACTCAATTACAGTAGTGCAGAGTATTTGTAATTAGTTACTTTACACCACTGCTAGCTTCATTGCTAAATGGCTAACATGGATTTAATTGAGGTAGACGCTGTGCTTTATGTCCTTTGGAAGGTTGAAAAACAGCGTAGATTCGTTCGATGTCGTGTTTGAGTCCACTAGATCCTTTGAGAGGTGCACCCAGCTCTGAGCTCATCAACTCCTCCAGAAACTATACCTGGATGATGAAGGCTTTTAGCGCTCTTTCAGACTGAGCCGAGCCCAGTTTGTCGAGCTATTGTCTGATGTCGGAAAGAAAATTTCCCCTCAAAACACCAACAGGCGCTACGTCATAATCACGCCCCTACAAGAGCAAGCTCTTGATTGGTTAAATGTCTGCTGATGTTCAGATTTTTCAACTAGAGCAATTCGCGCACCAAGCATGTCAAATACACACTCCGCTCGCTCCGCTTCATTTGCAGGATGTCTATTTGCATCTTTGCATTGACTTAACATGTAAATCACTCACGCTTGACACTTCATCCGCATCTGGTGTGAACGCACCACTAGGATTTTTCAATTAAGTACTGTATATTGTATGCAGTAAGTATCTGTGGTACAGTTTGTTGATGTACATGGGTTATTTCTAAATGTATACCTGAAATTAAATTTGTATGTTTTCTATATGTTTTTTTTAATGTTTTGTTTATTTGTTTATTTTGTTTATGGGGGAAGGCTTGGGAATAATGTTGGTTCCTGCTTTTTCTGTTTAATAAACAGCTAAAAAAAGTTAGCAAAAAAGCTTAATTATTGTCAAAACAAATATTATTACAAACACCTACACCAACATGTTTAATTAAGGCATTGAATTGTCCAAATATCATTCATACCTGCTCCACTGTGCTGAGAGGACAGCGACTCCTCACTTTTTGCAGACCTGAGCGTCACACTGTCCACCCTGCAACCTAAAGTACACATAAAGCTCTAAAAACTGAGCCTTCGTCTTCCAATATGAGGATGTGCAAATAGTATAATGAATTAACCATATATGAAAACAGTGAAAATGTTGGTTTACCTGCATGAGAGGTAGTGGGCTGGAAAAGAGAGGTGATCCTGGTGGGTTTGCGTCGACCTGCTGCCCCAGGTTTCCCAATGGCAAAAAATGTCTTCCAGCTTCCACCTGCTGACTTCCGCACCTTCATCCCTCTTTTCCTTCTTAAAGAAACAAGAGGTTTTTTTTTACCATATCATTAATCAAAGGAATACTTTGTAGGTTAACTATTTCATTAAAAAACATTAAAACTGTACATTAAAGTTGTATTAGTTATTGTTAGTCAATGCATTTACTAACATGAACAAACAATGTGCAATACATTTATTACAGTATGTGTTCATGTTAGTTAACATCAGTTAATGAAGATACAGTTTATTGTTAGTTCATGTTAACTCACTGTGCATTAACTAATGTTAACAAGTATGGACTTGGATGTTATTAATGCATTAGTAAATGCTGAACTATGATTAATAAATGCTGTACAAGTGTTATTCATTATAAGTTCATGTTAGTAAATACATTTACCAATGAAACCTTATTGTAAAATGTGGCCAAACAAACAATAGACCCACTTGTCAACAGGCAGATCCAGCACAGTGTGAAACTGGCCAATAGCGTGGTGAGGAGATCCCTGAAGGAGAAGTGGAGCTTGGGTTCGAGCCTGCGCCTCCTCCAGAGACAGAAGCCTGGTGGATACAAACGACTTGGGTCTGGTCAGAGACTGCCGAGCTGTCAAGTCAGAAATAAAGACACAAAATAAAAGATTCAGATTCAGATCCGTAAAGCCAAAGGATAAAAGCGAGTAAATGCAGCATCAGAGCAAAGAGCATAGCGATCATCAACAAATAAAGACAGTTGAACATGACACATGGCAAATGACAAGACACCTAAGCATAAAAAAACAACATCTGCTCCTCCAAAGCTTCAGAAGTCTGCATAGCTGTGCTGAAACAAGCTTGTAGAAGAAATTCAATTGCTGGTCAACAGAGCACAAGTTCACAAAATCATGAGGTAACAAAAACTCTAAACAAGTACACAAATAACAATTAAGTACATTAAAAAATGTTTGTAAGTGCTTAGTGAGAGTTGCATTCACTCAATACTATGTCAACTCAGGTACTGTAACGCAACTCTGAGAGCCTCTTGTGGCCATATAGAGAACACTTATTGCATAATTGCAACATTTGAAACTAAACTTGCATGGCTAGAAGATGGTGTTTGTATATTTGTGTAGAGTTTTTTTGTGTGCCTCAGCAAGCCTATAATGTCCAGGACATCAGAAACACAGAAGAATCCAGTACAAAGCCTGCAAAAGTATCAAGTTTTTTGCATTTCAAGATAAAGACTGTAAAGCTTGATGTGCATACATGTAAAAGCAGTTTGCTCAAATATTTAGGGGTTAATTCATAGAAGATGCCTATGATTAATACAAATAAAAGCTAGCATAAAGAAAAAACTAAATAAAGTGACACTTTACCTGCTGTCAAGTCTCTGAGTTCAATAGTCACAAACAGATAACATATCACCAAGATTTTTACTATAACATTCATTCTATTCACCTATCTAAATAAGTTATATTCCTGCCCTAAAATGAACTTTATATGGTGGAAAGATCTATTGGCAGCAATCATAAGCAGTTTGTTTATTATTTACGTCATTCTCCAACAACAAAAAAAGATCAATAAAGATAATCACAAGGATTTATTGCCTTACATTGACCTTTGCGCTATACAATTTGAAAATGTCATTTACATCAGCCGTCCTAGAAAGTAAACAGCTGTCATGAAAAAATCCAACCACGTGGAAAATGACATTGCTAATGACATGCGCTACCACTAAAGTTTGAGGTTGCATTTATTTAGTTTTATTTTATTATTATTATTATTTATACTATTATTATATTATTTATTTTATATTACTATTATATATATATATATATATATATATATATATATATATATAATATTTGTTTTTACTTTTTTATTTGATGTTTTAAAACTAAATGCAGCACTATTGAATTTGTATCATTTATTTAATCAGTTTGCAGCGTCACATCCTTCAGAAATGATTCTAATATGCTGTTTCTGATCAATGTCAGAATATGCAGATGTCTTCCCATTTAGTATTCTTATGGTAACCTTTAATAAAAATGTAAAAGAACAATTTAAATAGATATAAATTCCATCATAAACGATAATAAAAACCATACAGACCCCAAACTTTTAAATGGTAGTGTAAGCAGATAGTGACAGCAAATATTACAAATATAAATGTGACCCTGGACAATCATAAGTGTATTTGTTTTTAAATGAAACTGAAATTCACACATCTCCTGAAGGCTGAATAAATTAGCTTTCCTTTGATTTATACTTTGCTAGGATGTTGCAATATTTGAGATAAAGTTCCCAAAACAAATCTTAAATATTGAGAAAACCACCCAATATTTATAGTTCAATTGAAGTGTTTATAAATGCACATTAACTACAAATAAAAAATAACCAACAATTACCATGATTACATAATATTCTAATGATTTTGACATAAAAGAAAAAATAAATTTGACCAACACAATATGATCCAAGGTTACAAATATGTCACAAATGTGAATATATAGTGAAAAGTATCACTGCCTGTATAAAACAATTAAGATTCCCATGTCTAGAATGGCACATGTGATCATCAATATCTCCAAATAGTTGATCAGCTGGTCTACTAGTTGATGAACCAAGTTTTGACCACCTGAACCCAAGCTAAGCCACACATTCAGTTTTTTAAATGTATGTCTATGTAAAAACAAAACAAAAAACTGATTGTCCAGAATGTTTATACACTTATCCGCTTGTCAAGTCTGACGCCATGTGAAGCAGCTTCCGGATCCAAGTGCTCTATCAAAGTATATGGGGAGGGTCAACAAATGCTAATACTAAATGTTTACAAATCGCTGTAATACTTTCAAAAATCATGATCACTATATATATATAACCATGGCTAATATTAGATGGCCAGACATTGATTCATTTTTTTATAAATTGTTAAAATATTTATGTCTTAATGCAGCAAGTGCAGAGACTGTTGTGTACACCATTATTTTACCAAAACAAATCACTTTAATGTGTTATAAGCCTAAAAAGGAGTCATAAACGAATATTCGAGAGTAGCGACTTGGACCCGGAGGCAGTATTTCATAAACCATGGCTTAACAGGCGGATAAAGTAGAGGTGTATAAATAATGTGTGCATGGCCAGTTCGCCCCCCAGCAGAACAGACTGTGTTTTGAGTCAATGTCCACTGTAGAGGGTCAGTCTGTGTCTCAAATCACAGAGAAGCGTCGCAGCTCTGAGTCCAGATCAGAGGGGTCGGAGAAACAGGACTCCTCCCTGGCCTCCTGAAGACTGACCAGGCGTGTTCGTGGCTGCCGTGAGATCTTGTGTTCGGCCCTTCGTGAAGCTATGAAAACACACAGCTCACTTACACATGGGTGAGGCCACTGTAAACATATTCCACTGTGACGCATTTACAAAGCACATAATGATGGATTAATTACCAAAAGTAAAAGAAATGCTTTTATTATAGGGCTGGGAGACATTAAATATTCATCACCGTCAAATTATTTTCAAAATATGACAGAGGTTTTAATCAGGGATCTAAATATTTCATTGAAGATTGAGATTTTAAGGTAAACCATGATTCATTTTGTAATGTTATTATTACTGTATCAAATTTTCACTATCATTAAATCTGTGATTGACTTTCATGATGTTGTAAAGTCACAATAAATCTTGCAAGACGGCGATTAGCTAATAGTGAAAGGCTGCAGTGAAAATGTATGTTTGTATAGACAGTTAATAACTATATATTTATACTTTCTTACAATTTAATTCACCTTTATTTCTATAGCGCTTTTACAATGTAGATTGTGTCAAAGCAGTTTCACATGCATTATAGTAAATTGAAACAGCGTCAGTCCAAAAATAGTCATTTATAGTGTGTGCTGCACACTATTGAGAATATCCAGCACAAAATGAAATCGCGATATCAGTCAGAATTTACAAATTGCACAATTCATTTTGCCTTTTTTAAAGCAGCTTGTATGATTTTGTGAAAAACAACATGGATCCCTGTGAGGTGGGATTCCAAGGGCAGCTTTACATTGCTTAAGAATATCATATTGTCACAATCACCAGCGATCTCAAGTAGGTATCGCTGCAGCCCAGAGACCTACAAGCGGGAGGGATTACACAGCAAGTAGGTTGGGTGACCTCCAAGTAGGAGGACTTAAACCACAAGTATGTTGGGTTTAGGTGATGTAGGTGGAGCAGATTTTAACAAAACACATCAGGTTACTGTGAGGTTGGGTTTACGGTTGGGGTAGAT